>JXTB01000002.1:1251419-1294505 GCA_002914805.1 Parasponia andersonii | reverse complement strand
TCGTCCGGCCAGACGACCAGCCGGCATCGACTTGCCGTATTGCCACGAAGCTCCGCCGCCCCTCGCCGCTTGCTGCCGCCGCCTAGTTCGCCGGAAAACTCCATAAAAGCCGTTTTGACCCATTTCGGATTTTTTGACGCCGGCGAAGATTCTGGCCTCCATTCGACTCCAAACTGGTCCCGTTGGATTCGTATCGTCGCAAGGATCATCAAGGTATATATATCTCAACCACATACTGTCTGGATCAAAAATTGCCATTTTTGAGTATTTTGAGTTTTTGAATTTTAGTTTTCGATCCGGCCGTTGGATTGTGTTTTTGACTGTATTTTTGGAATGTACTCGGAAAATGGAGAAGTTTGATATATATATATATATTGTGTGGTTTGGTGATCGGCACAAAAATCGAGATCGGACGGTCAAGATTTTGTCTCGTTTTGCATGCCACCGGTTCGGTGTGAGCCCGGACCCGAATTGGATAAGTTATATGTCTAACCTGGCTATTTTAGGTGCTAGGAATTCAGTGAAGAGGTCTGTTTGTGGAATTGAAGCTCCGGTGAGAAAGTTGGTTTTTTGCAAGAGGACGATCGAGGGCTTGGAATTGGTTTCCGACCCTCCGGGCGATCGTCAACGATACCTTAAGGACTCAATAGCGTGGTGTCGATATTCCGATGAGGTAGGGCTTTAGTTACCTTCATTTTATACCGTTTTTGAGTTAAAACTTATTTTCTACAGCATAGAAGAACAAGTGTATTTTTAATGATTTGAATTATTTGTAATGGAATCTAGTTATACGATATATACTGTACTACCCTGGGAATTTGTTGTGTGCAGGTTATTTTGAGTATATCAAAAATAGGGCCGTTATACTGCCCGTTTTTCTATAAAACCCTATTATGCATGTTTTACTGAAAAACCAGAGTACAGTAGTTTTTACACTTCAGTTCTGTATTGCACGTGTCATAGGATCATACATGAGCACTGTATTAGCGTCGTGGGTTTTACAGTGTGGTGTTGCGTGTCCCACCGTCGGTGAAAGTCCGTAAACTCGTGCGAGATCTTGTTACTTCTGATTACCCCCCATTTGGCAGGTGTAGGCAATTCGGTTGCCCCTCTAGGTTTGGTAGGCGACACATGGGTGTCCCCTCTGGGTATGGGCTGAGGTATAAGGCAGACTATTAGGTACACTTAGTGCCATCATCCTGGGTTTCCACAGATGAGAGGATGTGAGCTCATGGGTATAGGTTGATTTGTGTCGTGTGCATATGGATTGATGGTTTTGATTACACTGTTTTATATATATTGGCTCCCGGTTTGAATTATATATATATGTGTATGTTTTGGATTTGAACTAACCATGCAGGAAATTCCCATCACTGAACTGTTTTTCCCAGAGGTAATTATTTTCCTACTAGGCATTGTATGCTCACCTCCCTACCTTTCTCCTCAGGTGGTGTCCAGTGCGATCTTAGTGATCAAGAGGAGTAAGAGGTCATCCTGATTGCAGTTCGTCTCTTGGTAATACTAGGAGTTATTGTCGTAGTCTTTGGATTATTTGAATTTTGTGTTAGCATTGAACCAAGATTACTGCTTTCTATTTTGTCTGCAAACTTATGTATGCCATTCTGGTGTTTGACTTTTTGGTGGATGATGATGATGCTGGGTTTTGTATTTAATTTCACGTTTTTAAGTAATTGTTCAATCTATGTTTGATGGTGTATACGAACTGTGGGAGTGGTTCACGGGATGGAATTCCGATTATTTTATTTAAATGGACAGTGTTTATAAAAATTAGAACTTTTCATACTTTTCAAATAAATTAAGGAATTTCCCACCTTTGTGAAATTCCCTTTCTGACACTAGTCCAGGTTTTGGGTTGCGATAAAAACAACTTATAATATACGCCTAATCATAATAAGAATAGTAGTCTAATACTATTTCAAGTCAAAAAAAGAATAGACTAATACTATTGTACTTAATTTGGTGTATTAATTTGCTAAGACCACTTCAGGTGTCTTCATCTATTTTCTGTGGTATATAGATCTATCTCAAAGTGAATTGTTCATATACTTCTACCATCACGACGGTCCCAATTTAGACCCACGACCTATTGCATGAAGACAACCAGACAAGTGGGCTTACCACGCAAGGTTATTTGTGGTAGTAAATCTGGACTTGAATTTGAAAGAGGTAAATGGTTAAGCTAGTTTAATATTTACTACATCTTATGAATTTTCTTCGTTAATTTCACACCAATTCACTAGTGTTTTATCATCATTTAATAATAAAATATCATTTTAGTGCTTTAGATCTATATTCCACAAAGTTTCATAATATTGTTTTGATGTGAGATACTTTAGTGCAGTTCACTTACTACACTGTAAGATTAATTGAAAACGGGAAAAAAAAAAAAAAAAAAAACAAAGAAAAAAGCAACTAAAGAGAAAATAAAAGAAAAAGAATAGAGACGCATCTATAAAAGGCTAATCTTCCAACGTATAATAGGGCGGCACAAACTGGCAATGGCACGGCCACTAGTCGAAGCTAGCTGTCAAAGTTCAAGTAGTAAAAGTGTTAAGCTATGTTAAACACTATATGTAAATGTCTGATTAATTAATAGAGCAGAGTTATAAGTTTAACTTTTTTTTTTTGAGAAATAAGTTTAACTTTCTTGAATTATATGGAAATGCGTGCATAATAAGTATGCACATATTTGCTTTATAAGAAGAATATTCTATTGATAGAAAATGACCTTCCTCTCCTGTGTTTTTATGGATACAGCTACTTTTAGGTCTTTTAACTTAGCCAAACCAGTGACCAACAGACAAAATCCTTCCCTGATTGTCCCCTTTGGCATGGGATTTTTTTCTACAAACTCATTATAACTATAAGATATTGGCCCAAAAACAAATAAAATTCATGTAATTCAGAAATATGACACATTCATTTAAAATACTCAAAGAGAACAAATGAAAGGGACATAAACTCAAAACCAAAAAAGAATAAACTCCAAACCTAAAAAGAGGCACTGGCAGTAGTAGAACTACCACTAACTATGAACAAACACTGCTCAATTCATCCACAAAAATCCATTTTTTGTGCTACAATACAAATGAGCTTAAATTAGGGAATTTTGTATTTTGAATATAGTTCCAATACAACAAGGACTCACAAGTCTCCAAGTTAATTTCTAACGTAATTTCCCAAATGAATAGAACCTAGAGACCTAAAAGACAAATGGGTAAACGACAAAATCCGCATTCTCTAATCAAAACGACGTGTAGTATATACACATCATTTTATACTAGTACATATATGCTAATACTAATGTACTTAATTTGTAGTATAAATTTGCCCATTTCAGCTTCCCAAAGCCCACTCAAAATACTTAGATCAGAAGGCCAATATATGACATTATGGTACATTTTGACTTCTCAAACAACAAAACCCGACACATATTCCTACCAACTACTCTCTCTGCCATCGTTGAAACCAAAAACATTAACATATTTAACTAATAGAAGAGAAAAATATATATATATCATAAAGTAAACTAACTCGTATATATACAAGAAGAACGCTACAAAAACTTGAAGATTTTCAAACTGCGTCATCTTATTATAATCTTTAAAAAGTCCAACCTAGTACGTCCAAAAGATTCCACCACTAAATTAATAAATTGTTTTTAAAATATACAAACTCTCGATATCATCTTTGAATTGAAAACATATATATATATATATATGTATATATATATATATGTTTTCTATTTATAATTTCCACCCCCATATGAATTTCCAATGCAATGTTCACCGTCTCGACCACGCTATCGGGTTCCCATGCTGTTCCTTTCAAAACCCAAAAACGTAGACTTTTCTCTCCAAAATTTGTCCACAAAGCTCAAAATCAGACATGGTGCACACCGTTTCACACCTTTCCAACCACGGCGTTACATATATTTTTTTTAATGTGCCAGAACACAACAATATATTGGTATAGACAATCATTAATGCACGACGAGACTTGAATTAGCCAAAAATAATTAAACAATTATTAGTAGTAGTAACAATAACTAACGTCATGTGATTAACTTCAACCTTCTGTTAAATTTAATAATATGTACTATCTTCATCGCTCTCTTTTACTTTTTCTTTCTTTGTTTCTTTTCTTTTTTTTTTTCCTCCCTTTGCTGGATTCTGCTTTGTGATCCTTAAGATCAAAACCGTTGAGAGACGGATACGTGGCGCCTTCTAAGATGGGGAGACACGATTGAGATGAGTCCACCCAGTGGGGGCCGCATCTTTGACCTGTAAACCATCTCATCGTACGGCCTCCTGTAGAACTTCAAAAAGGGCAGGAACGACTCCCGAGACCTCTCCGTCCTGATGACGTGGCACTCCTTCCTAAAGAACAACGCAGGCGATTGGAGGAACGAGGGCCGTGGGGTCCGCGGTTTCGGCGTCCGGGTGGGATCAACCAAGCCGATTCCGGAGCACCGACGTGGCAGCGGCGTGGACGGGAAGAGGCTCTTCCGGCTCGGCCGAGCCGAGCCACCGCCGTACTCGTAGATGCTCCCGAGTGGAGTTCGGGCTCCGGGAGAGGCGAACGAGAGGGACCGAGCGTTGAGTGGGGAGATGAGGGCCGGGCCCAGTGGGGATGGGCCGTTAGTGGGACCCACTTTGGAGGCTGACGTGTCGGTCAGGCTGAGGTACCAGGGCTTGAGCGAGTCGAAGTGGTGGGAGACGGTGAATGAGAATCGGGACGAGGCGCACGACCCGACTTTGGGTGTCGTTTTGATTGATGACGAAGACGATATGTCGTATCTGAGGGACGAGGCTCGTGGGTAGGCGGAGAAGTCGTTGAAATCCAACGACTCCTCGAAGTCCAACGAGGATACCACCATCGTGGCCGTTGATAACTCCACGAATGGCCTAACGCCCTAAAAAGAAAAACGACACGAAAGACCTAATTAGATAAGAATGTTGAAATACAGCTGGACAAACACTATTACTACTAGGGTGTGACATTGACCGTGACCAATCGAGTTAAAGGTCAAGCTAAAATATGGTACCAAATAAGGGAAATTAGTTTTTTTTTTCCTTTTCTTTTTAGAAAATAAGTGTTTAATTATTATTACCTTCCAAAGATAGGAGAAGAGACTAGGAGGGTCTATAACAAAGGACTTGTAAAGCCTTCCCGGGTAGTACTCGACTACAACTTTCAGTGCTGCTAGTAACAAGTTCATAAAAGCCGATGCAGACCTGAAAAAGCCTGCAATTTTCATACACGCCAATTCAATTATGAGCCTATTAACTCTATATAATCTCATCCGGTATATTTTCTCTACTTTTGACGAAAAATTCTAAAAATAAATATAAATATAAATATAAATGGGATTTCATCCCTTCAAAAAAAGGGGTCATATTTGTCAAATTTAAGATTATTATTTTTTATTATTTTAAATTAAAAAATAAAATAACATGGCCTGAGCATGCAGGGGAGGTTACAATTTGCATCATTTTTTGGAAGAACAAAAAAGTGGAATCCTGGGTACTTATGATTCCCAATATTTAAAAGTGAAAAACCAAAAAAAGTAATCTACAGACTACAGAATAGGAGTTGACCAATTATGAAAAAGAAGGGGTATAAATTTAGTCCATTTCCCGATATTACCCCTACATTCCCAGACCACTATTGGGTTTAGACCGTGACACCACAGGGGCACTCCGGACAATGTCTGGGAATATCTCAGACACGCACTGCCGGAACTCCGACATTAGCTGCGTGCTTGTTCTCATTAATTATCTACGTTGCCACACTCACTCACCCCCAACGTGCGTGTGGTGTTTCAAATTACTAAACTACCACTTTTGTTTCAAAAACTGTCACTCCCAAAATGCAAAAAAAAAAAAAGAGAGGGGGGGGGTAGAATTGTGATTTTGGAGTAAACTTACTTGCGTCGAAAAGGAGTACAAAGTGTTCCACGTTCTTTGGCATGGTCCCAATGGCTACTTCCAGTGTGAATACGAGCAAACGAATAAACCTTAAAAACAATAAAAAATTGGAAATTAGCATGAATATGATTTTTTTAATTTTTTTTATTAAGGAATATCTTAAAATTTTGAAAAAACGAATTATTATTGGTGTGTTGTTATGGTTTGCTTACAGTTTTTGGGAGTGGAACTTCTGGTAGTCTTGCTTGATCCGGAAAATCTGAGACAAGGACAGACATTTTCTTCAGTTATATTTATAAAATATAAAGATCTAAAATGGACATAAAAGATTTTTGTTTTTCCTCGGCCAAAAAGAAAATATAGGTGGGAAATGAAAAGTGGGTATTTTGTAATTATGTACCAGAACAGGTCTTGAATCTTCATCATGGCCGGCAACATAAGCAACCCCTTCGGCAAGCTCAGCTGAGAACTCATCTGCTATCAAGTTTTCTGTGTAGTTTTCAAAACATTTAGAAAAAAAATGGGACGAATTTGAAAAAACCCATGGTAGTCACTTTTTCTCTTTTTTCATATATATATACATATAAAAGAAATTATTTGGAAGAAGTGGCTTTAATCATTACTGGGAATTTCACTTTAAAGGCTTATATATATATTGAAAAAAGCAAGATTATTAGCTAACAAAACAAAAAGAAAATACAACATTCCATAAAACATGTTGGAACAGTATATTTAGCTTTTGTCACGACCAATAATAATAAAATAAAAAAGATAATTTTAAAGAAAGAAAGAAGACAGAAGAAAGAAGAGGTATATAGGTTAGCTAGATTTAATACCGGTGCCTATACTATCTCTCCAAGAAAGACAAGCCCTTAGTTGCTTGGCAGCTTTCTTAACATTTTCCCCTTTGGTTTTCAGAAACCGCTCAACACAAGCATCATTACAAAATTTTTCCTGCAATAAATAGTAAATATTATCAGACCCAAAAAGCCCTAAAAAAGAAAAATGATTATGTTATGGACTATAGAAAAGAAAACCCATTTGAAAGAATTCGAAGAAATAAATAACACAGATTTTTATTCTATTTTTAAGCTAAAAAATGCTGCTGTGTTCATATATATATATATATATATATATTTATATATATATAAGGATTCGAGAAATTTAATGAAGGGTGAAACAATAGTTTAGGCTTAAAAGAAACTGAGAAAAACAGTTACCTGTTTCACTGTTAGAGGTGCTTGTTTCTTGAGAAGCTCGAGAACGGCTTCAACTCGAGTGTTGATGTTCTCTTTTTGGTTATCTTTCTTACCCATTTTGATACTACTTGAGTGTACTACTTGAGATCGATAAAACTAAGATTAAGGAGACTTATAACTCGAGAGACAGAGAAAAGAAAATACAAAACCCCACTAATATACCAGACTTCAGCTTCACGCAACCATCAAAACAAACACTTTCAGTAGAGAGAGAAAATAAAAATGTTAGAGAGAGAGAGAGAGAAAGAGATCGAGAGTTTAGCTTGTGTGAGAATGAGAGGGAAAAAAACTTAAAAGTGAGGTTGAAATAAGTGGTATAACGTTGTTGAACGAAGAGACCAAGATTTGGAGCTCCTATATATAGCAAACGACGGCTAATGACTCCGTTAAGATACTTCTCACTTACACATGTTTTTAAAATATATATATATATATATTTTATTAAAGAACGGGATTTAAATCAAACAAACGTCAACTGCTTCTTTTGGTCAGTGCCTATGTGTATATGCATCATTGTATTGTAATGATGGGGGGTTTCCGATAGTGATTCGTAAAGGAAAACGTCGGCTGGCCCAGGCCCAATAAACACACCATTTATTGCTTTGTGCCCCTACTTTTCCTACACCTGCATTAAGTCCCTATTCTTTTATCCCTTTATTACGGCTAAGGTGCAAAACTGTGTCGTCTTTAAGAACAGTGCTATAGAGATGAGATTCACTAAATGAGGGGTAGTGGGGAAAATGGAAAATGTGGCCTGTGGTGTGCAATAACTTAAAAAAGGCTGCGGTGGCATTTGGTGTAAATGAAGGAGAAAGTACATTTTGTTTTGGTCATTTTGTTTTAGTAAATTTAACGAGAGAGTATCAAAATAATAATGATGATATACCCTTGTGGAGGAAGAGGAGTCCAAGGCAGAAGGGGTCAAAATGATAATGATAATGAATATGGGTCTCTGGACTCTGAACACAACGTAGACACAATTTCAACTCGCGAACAACGGATATTGTGGGATAATAATAATAATAATAATACGTAGTCTCAGTACCTTACACAGTTTTTCGCTTCATCTTTTGGTCTCTACAGTTATTTCACCAGCTACTTCCTTGGGAAATAATTGGTCAGCTTCTTTTTCCCCCCCTTCCTTTTCATATCTTTTTTCGTGTTTGTGTGTGTTTTTTCTTTTGTTATTGTGAATTTTACTTTGTGACAACATTAATGCAATCAAACAGTACATTCTTTGGTCCTTTCACTGCTACGTACGTCCATGTAAATTAAAACCATACATTTCCTATTTGCTCGTAGAAAACGAAAAATTAAAACCCACACCGTTTTGTTTTTTTAGCCCATAATAAGCTCAATTGTGTCTAGGGATACACCAAGGGGGAAAAAAGAAAAGGCTAAATATTCTAGCTACTATTATTTGGCTTCCTCACGTTAATTATATAGAAAGTCGGCCACATAGTATTTGTAAAACAATGGTACGAGACACACATGATATCAATATCACATAATATTATAGTCGTATATTTCACTTATATAATTATTTCTTTGAAGTTTACTCTATTTGACCATATTTACTAATCTATATGAATGGACCCTTATGGAATATAGAATTAGGAAGATTTTCCTTTTTCCCTTCTATGTGCTTATTTGCACATTATTTGATAAACAGATTCTAATCAAATCCTTCACATACATTTTTTTTTTTTTTTGAGGGGAATCCTTCACATACTTAAATTGAACTTCTTTAATCTATTTTTTCTTTTAATGATTCTTTCGCTTCAGATTAGTAAACAAGTTTTTGGTTTTGAGTGCGAGCATAGTCACTTCTCATAGGACTTTTTATAATAATTATCAATAGTCGGTGTGATTTTTTTTTTTAATGCATGATGGTGTGACGTACTTAAATGTTTTACACTGTATAGTTTATGAAACAGTGCAAAACGCCAAGTATCTAAGTTGAATTTAATGTCTAGTCATGCACATGAGCAACACAGAACACATTGCGCATTAACAAAAACACATAGTCCCATAAAGTCAAAACCTTGATATTTGTCGCATATAATACATATTAACAAATAGTCACATATGTAGTACCATTAAGTCCAATTCCGTTGTTGTTACGGCGGGGACCTTTTCCCTACACTTGGCATAGACCCACAATGTCCAGGACATTCTCTCTACGTGTTAAGAATCTTTTAATCTAAAGCACTACTTCCCATAACTCTTTCCCCTTTTAAAATACTAATTGTATTTCATTCTACTAGTAACATTTCTTTTTTGGGGTTTTATTTGTAATCTCACGAGTTTCTTCTCTGGAAGTAAACTAATCCTCTAGCTTGCCCAATTTCGAAAAGCCCAAAGTCAAAAAGAGCTTGAGAAAAAACTAAATACGCAATACAATAAAGCACAAAACACAGACCAACAACATATTTTGGCTTTCTAGTGAAGTAAATTATTTAAATAAAATTAATGAAGGTTCTCTATGACAAGTAAAAGCAAATACTCGTCGCTTAATATCAAAGACAATAGTACTGAATGGTTGGCGGTGGGGGTACTCTTGGAGTTTGGAGGTAGTAAGTTGTAAATTAAGGTTAAACAAGATGAGTCAAAGCGTAGTTTAGGCTGGTAACTTGGGTTTTCCCAAAGCTGAAAGCATTGTAAGCTTTATCGTGATAATTAAAATAATAACACCAAAGGTGGTATTTTCTGAAAGATTGTTTTGTTTGTCTCCATTCAAATAAGAGATTCCTCTACTCGATCTCTTTACATGATCTATAAGTTCTCTCCTTTTAGATTTTTTTTTCTTTAATAAATAATGTTCTCTCTCTACGACCTATGCAAAGTTTGATACTATACAGATACAGAATATACAACTTACGCTAATTTTATACATATTTGTCAACTATACGTCAGTCAGAAATTGGCATAGTTAGCTATGACTTTTGGGGAGAGAATCGTATAATATATGTCATGTAGTATGATTATTTCATGTTAAAATAAATAAATGGATTGTATGTGTATGATGCTGTTGGTCCAAAGGCCTCCCACGTGGCCCAAATGGGGCTAAAGTTGGGTCCTTTGGATATTCCACCTACCCTTAGAAAAAACCCTTTTTTGAGATTTCAAATTTTGAAATACAACACCTCTCTCTCTCTCTCTAGTATTACCCCTTAAACGTGCAACTACATATATAACTGATAATCTTTCTTTTTCTTTGGGTGACTTTTTTCTAAGCTTATATGAAAGTCAGTTACCCACTTCACACCCCACATAGAAACCACGCTACCACCCCTAACCATAACATTTTATCATGGCTAAATCATTGCCTTTCATTTTAAAATTCAAAACACATAATGCTTTACCTCTCTGGCTTCGTAGCAGTACTCTTATGATTAGTCTTATCTCTTTCTAGCTAGCGAAAGATAAACTTATTCATTAGTTAACTAAACAATTTTAAGTAAAAAGGGTAACAGTGTTTTATGTAAGAAAATAGTAAGTTTTCCAAATTGATATGTGGTAGGGCCTCTATATATATATATATATATATATGCCGTTTTTACTGCTTTAAAAAAAAAAAAAGTTTTCCTTTTATTTTGACTTGATTGGACTAAAATGAACATGTGACTTGTGAGGAATTTTGTCTATAAGAACTACTAGAAGAAAGAATTAGCAAAATCTAAGAAAAAATTATTTTATATCGTATAAGTGAATATGATGAGTCCACATTTGATAAATACTATGCGTTAATTTATATAAATATATATAAGTCCACATTTGATCAATACTTTGTGTGAATTTATATAAGTAATATATTAACATTTGATAAATACTCTGTGTTAATTCATATAAGTAATATATTAATAAGTACTTGTGAACTATACATGCATGCATATTTGAAACAAATCCAGTAAAGACCAATGATAACTACTTTCGTAAATATATAATATAGACATTGTACACCCATTGTCCACATTTTGAAAGTCAAATTTTTTACTCGAAGATTATATTATAAATCTCAAAGGTAGAGAATAAAGTATAATTCGACGAAATTAGCTGTTAAATATTAATCATTCAAAATTTTCACGATTATTATGTCTTTTTTAAAATTTTTTATACCTACGTACCATAGAATTAAGATACGTTTCATCAACATCGATCCTAGCTACTTATAATAGGTATTAAGTCAGCCTTTACTTAGTTGAGGCAAGTTTATATCTGTTGTGAAATACCAATTAAGTCATGAAGAGAAAATATATTGTGTACATATATACATAAACATGCATATATTTATATATATATTGTGGGACCCGTTCCTAAGCCATACGCCACGTAGAAGGTCACGCGGGTCGCATGTGATCTCGCAATCGGCCATTGGGCCGTCCGAAATTAGGCCCGAGCCCATCACAGACTCTGGTCAGTCGTGGCCCAGTCCAACCCTTACCTCGATAGTTGGGGGGTCGGAAGCCCCAAGGAACTTCTGTCTGAATACAATAGAAAGCAACTCACGGCTCCAGACCCAGACAGAATATTTAATGCAATCCTGGGTAGGCGTATACAAGGGGCAAGCCGTCCTGACAGAACAGCGATTTACCCAAATCTCACCTCTGACAAATTCAAGCCATAGAAGGCGGTGGAAATCAGGCTGCGGCAGTACAGAGGAGATCACAGAAATCTCGGCCTGTGATTTTTGAAAAAGATTTTGAGGAGAAAGGTACTCAGTCCTGAGATTGAGACCCGCATGGTTCACAATCTCAGGACTATATATATAAGAGCTATGCATTCTCGAGAGGGCCATGTACGCTTACAAAAAGAAAATATATAAAGAAAACTTATGAGCAAGAAACAAATATATACTCATACTGAACTAATTCCTTACTACCCTGTATCAAAGATAAACCACTGACTTAAGCATCGGAGAGTCTTTACAGATAACCACCCCCGTCTCTCCAACTCTGCTTGGAGTTCAGAGTACTTTGGGATAGCGAGGACACGTGGACAGTTGGAGAACACATCATCGGCGGTTCAGAGACACGTGGACGGCTGGTGAGAAACTTACTCCAACAGTTTGGTGCCGTCTGTGGGAAAAAATGGTTGAGCATGAGAAAAAGAGTAGGAGACTCGCGATCGCGCTCTCCACAAACAAAAAGCCATACAATGTCTGATGGCACCCTCAAGGATGACAACCAGGAGTGCACGTCCCGATGCCGAAGGGAGCTCCCGAGAAGCACGACCGGATCTGGAACAGAAGCTGGATCAGATGTTTGCCGCCCTTGCGGAAGCAAACCGGAAGGCAGACATGGCCCATGAAGCCGTCCTGGGTTTAAGGGACGAAGTCGCAGAGGTACACAGAGATAACGCCCGTCTCGAAGGGCTGCTGGCGAGCGAAGACAAGACCCACCAGAGAGAAGATTTTGACGAAGAGGTCTAGCAAGAATTCGGAAATCAACCGCAAGGGGAAGCTCCCACACCCTCCGGATCGCATATGCAAGGGGCACATCAAAGCCAGTCGAGACCCTTCCAAACCAGGGGTGCAATGGGCGGAAGATACCATGGAAGCCCAGGAGGTACGCCTCCTGACTGGAAGCAAGAGATGATGGTGGAGTTGGGTAAGAGACTCGGAGCCTATCACAGCCAGATCCCCGATGATTTGGCAGAGCAAACTGTACGAGGAATCAATCGGACGGCCTTCACCGACTGGATCCAGATGGAGCCCAGGCCGAGGGACTTCATGAACCCGACCTTCAGGCTGTTCGAGGGAAAAATTAACCCCCTCGACTATATATACCACTTTCAGCAGAAGATGGATTTGGAGACCAGGGACGAGGCCGTGATCTATAAAGCCTTCTCTACGACCCTGGCAGGACCGGCTCTGCTGTGGTTCAGGCAGCTCCCAGAAAAATCCATAAACGGATTTGAAGATTTCTGCAAGCTCTTCTTAAAGCAGTACGCGGGTGTGCGGAGACAGCAAAAAATCATACGAGACTTGGACTGATTAGAGCAGGCCGCAGATGAGTCTCCGCGACAATACCTCTCACGCTTTCTCGAGGTAATGTCCTTGGTCCATAATGCCGATTCGGTCCAAGCCGCAGGCTCATTCGTCAGGAGCCTGCAGTCAGGATCAATGTTATCGGACCACCTCCTCTTTAATCTTCCGTACGATATGGCGGACATCCAAGTGAAGTCGGAGGGGGTATTCAAGATACTGGAAAGCCACCAGAAGGCTCCCAAAACCTCTGCTACGATAACAACGACGCCGGTACAAATCCCGGCTCCGCAAGGGGTGAAAAGGCCCTCGCCGAGCCAAGGGCCGGCCCCAAAGCAGGAAGCCCCTAACCGTAATAGTCAGGAAGACGGCAAGAGGAGGAAGACGTCTCGCGACCCCCTGCCGAGGTATGAGCTTTACACGCCGATCGACATGATCTACCTCCAAAATAAGGACAGGGGCATTTTCAAAGACCCGCCCAAATCTGGCGTCCCTAAGCATATGAAGAACAGGAGCAGGTATTGCCAGTTTCACAAAGACTTCGGGCACGACACCATCCGCTACTGCAGCCTTTACGCACAGGTCATGATGGCGATCCACGCTGGTAAGCTGAAACAATACGTGAAAACCGGCGGAGCCCAGCCGCTGGAAGACGTCGTCAGGTCTGAAAAAAGGAAGCAGATCCAAGCCTCTAGGTCAGGAGAGTAGACCCTGAGGATAGTGTCGACCATAGTGGGTAGGCCAGAGCCAACCCAGGATCAAGAGGAGAAGGAGAAATGCCTCAAAAGAACTGAGGAAAGGGTGAAGCGCCTGAGGGGGATGGGGTATTTCGTCAACCATTTGACATTAGGAGATAGCCGCACCTCTGCCACCTCCATCGTTTTCACCTAGCAAGATCTAATTATGGTGCGCCAGCCTCACGACGACCCCCTGGTGATTAAGTTGCAGATCGGCTCCGCATTGGTCGGGAGGGTCTTGGTCGACAGTGGCAGCAGTGTCGATATCCTGTTCCTCAGCACAATCGAGAATATGGGTCTGGATCGAAGTGCACTCAGGCCGACCTGTCATCCGCTGTTCGCTTTCGACAGTACGAGGATCTGCGTAGCCGAGAGATGCTTGGACGTGGATTTCGTCGTTATTGATTGACAGTCCTCCTTCAACGTCATCATGGGAAGGGGATGGATCCATGTCATGCATGGGGTCGCTTCCACCCTCCACCAGGTCTTAAGATGTCTATCAAAGGACGGTGCCTACACGATAGACATCAGGGGAGACCAGGCCTTTGCAAAGAAATGTTTTTCAGCTGCTCTGAGGGGAGCCAACGCGGATGCAAGCACCGCAACTGGGAAATGATAGCAATCAAAGGACCGCCTGCCAGTGTACATGAAGCGAATCGAAGAGGAATCTGACGGTCCCAAATCCACAATCGAGGAGCTGGTAGCGGTCCCTTTGAAAGAGGCAGAGCCAGCGAAGGTGGTTCTACTCGGGGCCTTACTGCCCGAGGTACAAAAGAACGAAATGTTGGAATTCCTGAAGCGGAACGAGGACGTCTTCGCATGGTCCCATGACGACATGCCCGGGATAGACCCCACACACACCTGCCACCGGCTGAACATAGATGATAATTTCCTGTCAGTCAGGCAGAAGCCCCGAAGGTTCGCACCAGAGAAAAACAGGGCGATCAACAAGGAGATAGAGAAGCTGCTGGAGAACGGTCTGATTAGGGAATGCATGTACTTGCGCTGGGTCTCCAACCCAGTAGTGGTGAAGAAGAAAAATGGTGACGACCGTATTTGCATAGACTTCACCAACCTGAACAAGGCCTGTCTGAAGGATAGCTTCCCCCTACCGAGAATCGACCAAATGGTAGATGCGACAGTGGGATTCAACAAAATGAGCTTTTTGGATGCCTATTCTGGGTACAACCAGATTCTCCTTTATGCGGAGGACCAGATCCATACGGCTTTAATCACGGAGCGGGGTCTGTACTGCTACAGGTGTATGCCGTTTGCTTGAAGTACGCGGGGGCAACCTACCAAAGGTTCATGAATAAAATGTTCGTCAGGCTGTTAGGGGAGACGATGGAGGTCTATATTGACGATATGGTCGTGAAAAGCAGAGAAGATTCAGACCATCTGAGACACCTAGACGAATGTTTTCAGATTCTTAGGTAATATCGGATGCGTCTGAATCCCAAGAAATGTGCATTTGGGGTGTCCTCCGATCAATTCCTGGGACATATCATGAGCAGGAGGGGTATTGAGGCAAACCCGACCCAGCTGACCTCGATTGCAAATGTGCAGAGACCCTCGACCGTTCGGTAGGTCTAATGTCTGGCCAGAAAGATAGCCGCCCTCAGCCAATTCGTCTCCAAGATGTCCGACCGGTGCAAGTCTTTCTTTCAATGCTTAAAGAAAAGCTCCACTGTAGTCTGGGGGGAGGAACAGGACAGGGCACTGACAGATCTCAAGATGTATTTGAGTCACCCACCTATCCTGGCTTCTCCGGCAGAAGGGGAGCGCCTATACACCTATTTAGTGGTATCCGAAGTAGCGATCAGTGCCGTACTATTCATCAAGGAAGATGGCAAGCAGAAACCAGTGTTTTACATAAGCCGCATGCTCCTGGATGCTGAGACACAATACAGTATGGCAGAAAAGCTAGTCTTTGCTCTGGTCAATGCTAAAAGGAAACTCCGGCAGTACTTTGAGGCATATTCGGTCATCGTGTATACTAATTTCCCTATCCGTCAAATTTTGGCCAAGCCAGACTTGTCGGGACGACTGACCAAATGGGCCATCGAGCTGGGAATATACGATATCGAGTATCGGCCTAGAGCGGTGAAGAAAGGACAGGTCATGGCAGATTTTCTGGTGGAAATTGAGTCCTTCGGCGAGCAGCATGACCCGTGTCAGATGTCCCAGCTCCGCCCCCCTTCAGCGACCTGGACGCTTCACACCGACAGATCCACGAATGCTTCGGAGTCAGGTATCGGGATAGTCTTGCAGACCCCAATGGGTCTTAGGATTGAGAAGGTGTTGAGACTCAGCTTCCAGGCGACTAACAATGAGGCAGAGTACGAAGCACTGCTGCAAGGCCTTGAGCTGGCACTGTACTTCGGAGTGAAGGACATTGCAGTAAAGATCGGCTCGCAATTGATCGCGGGTTAGGTCAGGGGAGACTTCGAAGTAAAAGAACCGAGGTTACACAGGTACTTCTCCAAGGTAATGGGGGCAAAAGCTCGTTTTGGTAATTTCAATATCGAACCAATTCCCAGGGAGATGAACCAGAGGGCCGACGAGCTAGCTAAGAGTGCGTCAATCAAGGGTACGGCTGGAAGCATAGAAGTTCTCCTAGAAGGCGAGAGCATGGAAGACCCCACGCAGACCCCTGCGCACCATGTGTTCACAATCGGAACTGCTGACGAAAGGTGGATGAAGCCCATCACCCAATATTTGACGTTGGGGGACCTATCCGCGGACCCCTAAAAAGCAAGGTCGGTTAGATTGAAGGCAGTCAGGTACTCGATGGTGGGGGAATGATTATACAGGAGATCAACGATGGGACCAATGCTGTGGTGCATAGGTCCCGAAGAAGCGCTAAAACTAATGGAAGAAATCCACGAGGGAGTATGCGGCAACCACTCCGGTGGACGTAGCCTCGCCCATAAGGCTCTTACGGCTGGATACTTCTGGCCATACATGATGACAGAAGCGGTGCTATTTGTCAAAAAATGTGATAAGTGCCAGAGGTTCGCCCCAATGAAACGCCAGCCCACGGAGGTACTTCATTCGAACATAACCCCCTGGCCATTTGCCAAATGGGGTTTAGACATCGTCGGAGAGCTCCCCAGAAGTCCAAGGGGAAGGAGGTATATCCTGTTGGCCAAGGATTACTTCACCTAATGGGTAGAAGCTGAAGCCTATGCAACCGTTAGTAAAACTGACACGATTAACTTCATCTGGAAGAACATAATCTGTCGGTTTAGGATTCCGAAAGAGATATACACCGATCATGGCACGCAGTTCCAAAATGCTAAGGTCAAGGAACTGTGCGAGCTATATGATATAAGGCTCAGTTTCTCTTCCTGAACTACCCCCAGGGGAACAGTCAAGCGGAGGCAACAAAAAAAGCCATATTCAGCAACATCAAAAAGAATATGCAGGAGGCTAAAAGCAAGTGGTTAGAAGAGCTGCCGGCCGTTGTATAGGCTCATTGAACCACGGAGCAGAGGTCGATCAGAAGAACGCGATTCGCCATGGTCTACGGATCAGAGGCTGTGGTCCCGACAGAGGTCGGCCTTCCGACCCTCCGCTCTGAAGTGGTAAAAGATGCACCCTTAAACGAACTCCAGCTAAGTCACAACACAGACCTCCTGGAGAAAACGAGAGATATGGCCCTGGTCCACGTGGCTTCATACCACCAACAAGCTAGGACATACTACACAAAAAGGTTAGTACCCGGCGGTTCAATGCCAGGGATTAGGTCTTGAAAGTTAGAACAGGGAACTCCTCGAAACTAGATTCCAATTGGATCGGACCCTATGAAGTGATCAAGGTACTCGATAATGGTGCGTATATTCTAAAAGAGCTCAAGACGGAAAAAAACTTGCCGAACACGTGGAACGCTCAGCACTTGAAAAAATATTATGTGTAAGGCACATGCAAATGATGTAAGACCATGAGAATGCTTATATTATTAACGAGCTTAAATCCAAAATAGGTCAAGTTCTTTTTTTTTACCGCTTGGATTCATATTACGGATCGCTATACAAAAGGGGTCTGCCCACAGTGGCAGACCCCACACACTATTCATGCGTGAGACCCACGGGAATAGGTCTGCCTACAGAGGCAGACCCAATGTTTTGTGCTGCAACGGAGTGGGTCTGCCCACAGAGGCAGACTCGACGTTTTGTGTTGCCAAGAAAAAAGGTATGCCGCAGTTGCAGACCATACGCACTACTCACGCAATAAATGATCGTACTATGGGAATCACGTCGCTCGTCGACGACCCGAGAAAACGTACGAAGAGGAAATAGCTGTGCAACATAATCTTGCCAGCCGACCTCAAAAATGCTCGCACTATGGGACTCACGTCGCTCGTCGACGATCCGAGAAAACGTGTGAAGAGGAAATAGCTGTGCAACAAAATCTTGCCAGCAGACCTCAAGAATGCTCGCACTATGGGACTCACGTCGCTCGTCGACGACCCGAGAAAACGTGCGAAGAGGAAATAGCTTTGCAACAAAATCTTGCCAGCAGACCTCAAGAATGCTCGCACTATGGGACTCACGTCGCTCGTCGATGACCCGAGAAAATGCGCGAAGAGGAAATAGTGGTGCAACAAAATCTTGCCAGCAGACCTCAAAAATGCTCGCACTATGGGAGTCACGTCGCTCGTTGACGACCCGAGAAAACGTGCGAAGAGGAAATAGCTGTGCAACAAAATCTTGCCAGCCGACCTCAAAAATGCTCGGACTATGGGACTCACGTCGCTCGTCGACGACCCGAGAAAACGTGCGAAGAGGAAATAGCTGTGCAACAAAAATTTGCCAGCAGACCTCGAAAACGATCATACTCTGGGAATCGAATCGTGCAATAAAACACTTGTTGATGACCCAAGAAAACGTACAAAGGGAAAGGGGGTGTGTAACCCAAAAGCTTGCCAGCGGACCCCCCAAGGAACACTTTTAGCTACACGAAGAGCTAAAGGAAAGCAGGGTCGGGATCCACCCATTGGAAGTGGACCCTCCCTAAGGAATGTTTTGACTACACGAAGAGCTAAAGGGAAACATACTCTAGCCAAGGGATGATCTATTTTTGCATGATCAGGGCGTGAATGGATTTGGAGTCTACCTGTTGGAAGTAGTCCAGAACCAAACCAAACGTGAAAACAGAAATCAAGATTAAAACCTATTTATTATGTCCTAAAAATACAAAGTGCACGGATAATGGTGGTGAGCACTCATGAACCCTACTTGCGGGATACAGGTTTAGAGCGGACTCTTAAGGAGGTGTCGGAGTGATAATGCCCCGTTTGTTCCCGATAAGAGCCAAGCCCATGCCTTCTCCTTTGCAACGACGGGTCTAAACAATGGTCGACCAATCCCTAGAGCTGGTTCCGAGCACGGTCCCATTTGGGGTCAGAGAAATCCAGCCACACGCGTGGGTCGAACTCTACCAAAATAAGTTATAACAAGAGTTATACTTCTGCGAAACCGGATGAGCCAAAACTTGCGCCCCTATCTCCGGAGCTAATCTTGGTAGTCATGACCCGAGGAAGACTCACTAGTAATCCGAAATCGAGTATTTACAATTATTTATATAGACGGTCGGATGGAAAAGAAAACAGACTAAAAATGGTGGCACGTTTCTTATTATTTATTCGAAGGATTACAATGAATGTCAGCTTTACAAATATACAAAGTTTGGGTCCTAGTTACCTCCGTCTGAGGGGGCGCGGCCAACCCCAACGCTTGGACCAGCCTCGGAGAAGGGTGGCGTGGCCGGGTCGGATTTGTTACTAGAAACAATGACCACGCCTGACCCCTCACCAGTTGAGACCCTGAGACTAGGCTGAGCATCTGGAACCTCTGAAGTTCGAGCTGGCGGACTGGAAGCGGGAACAAGCTCTATGGCACCAGGAGCAGATGTAGAGGGCCCCTCTTTTTCCGCGGCAAGCATCTTCAGCACGTCAGCCGGATACGTGATACTGATCTCATTCCCGAACTACTGCATATAGTGCTTGACGGAGTAGTGGTCCCTCTCGACGCCTTTCTGTTCATCAAATTGGTCTGGCATTACCACCTCGGCGTGGCCTTCAAACTCTCTATTCTCCTAGCCAGACCTATAACTTTCTGCAGAAAGGACGTCTACCTGCCTCTGATACCTCATCTTCAGTTTATCCGCGTCCGCCAACCTATCCTTCAGCACCGCCAGCCTGAGCTCTGCTTGCCGATGCGATAAGTCGACCAAAAAAGTGTTAATACCGGCAAGGTCCTCGCAGTGTTTGCGAGACATCTCTACCCGAGCACCCATCAGATTCTTGTAATCCAAGAAGAGACATCGGTTTACCTCGTTGGACCGGTCAAGTCTGCATTGCAGATAATGGGCCTCGAGCTCGGATGTCTCCAAACAGGGTCGGAGAGGCGGGGGTGGCTACTTGCAAAGTCTCTCCGATGCTTAAGTCAGTGGTTTGTCTTTGATACAGGGTAGCAAGGAATTAGTTCAGTATGAGTATATATTTATTTCTTGCTCATAAGCTTTCTTTATATATTTTCTTTTTGTAAGCGTATATGCCCCTCTCGGGAACGCATGCCTCTTATATATATAGTCCTGAGATTGTGAACCATGCGGGTCTCAATCTCAGGACTGAGTACTGAGTATCTTTCTCCTCAAAATCTTTTTCAGAAGTCACGGGTCGAGATTTCTATGATCTCCTCTGTACCGTCGCAGCCTGATTTCCTCTGCCTTCTACGGCTTGAATCTGTCAGATGTGAGATTTTGGTAAATCGCCGTTCTGTCAGGATGGCTTGTCCCTTACGCACGCCTACCCAGAATCGCATTAAATGCTCTGTCTGGGTCTGGGGCCGTGAGTTGTTTTTCATTATATTCAGGCGGAAGACCCTTGGGGCTTCCGATCCCCCCAACTGTCGAGGTAAGGGTCAGACTGGGCCACGACTGACCAGGGTCTGTGATGGGCTCGGGCCTAACTTCGGACGGCCCAATGGCCGATTGCGAGATCACGTGCGACCCGCGTGACCTTTCACGTGGCATATGGCTTAGGAATGCGTCAGGCTCCGCAGCGAGGAGACCGCCACCCCCAAGAAGGCTAAGGGTGAGTTCGTTTTTGCATCCTCGAGTTTCATGGGTCGGATTATGGCCGTGAGATAAAAATGTTATCTGTTCTCTACAGATTCTGAGACGGGCCCATTGGCTGACCCCTCACCCGTCAAGGGGGGAGCCGCGGTACACAAGGCTCGTACTAAGGCACCCGCTGGCCAGCGCCTCATGATGCTTTCGGGAGGCGAAATGCCAGCGGTCCCTCGCTCCAATGTAGGTGGGACTCTATCCGGGGGACTGTCTGCCACACGGATTAAGCAAGGAGGAGAGACGATGCCAAGCCCGGCCGGGGGGTCTGCTGCAGCAATCTCCTCTACCCCTGACTCTGGTTCTAATCGAGCGCTGTTAGCCTCGGTGGAGAGATGATCTGACCGAGGAGCTGAGTTCCCACTCTGCATTGGCTGAGCGCAGCGAGGCCGCCCTCGTCGAATTGAGGTCTGACTTTGACTTATATCGAAGCCTCGAGGAGGAGAGGGTCAACAGTGCGGTGGCTCAAGCTCTGAGCGCAGAGGGGGCTAGACGCGAGGAGCTGGCCGCGAGGCTAGCTGAGGCGGAGGCTAACAGACTTGCCCACTCCGAGTCCACTAGATTAGCTCAGAACGTGGACATGCATCCGCTGATTCCAACTCATATATATACTGTATATATATATATATAGTACAATCTTAAGTTTTTTTATGATTTTTTTTTTTTGGAAGGGTAAGATGTTTTCTGTGAATTCTCCCGAAATTGAGAAAGGTAAAAAATCAAAAGAACTAATACATATCCATAGTTTGGTATTTTTCACTGCACGAAAATAACTCATCTCATAGTGCTAACTGCATGGGCATCTCAATATTGTATTTAGGTTTGAATCACATTATTCGAAAGTCGCTTAATGTTCACAAATGTAAAACACGTATATAATTAATAAGGACCTTTCGATTCACTTACTCTGATTAAAAAACCTATTTCTTTTTATGTTTTGAGTTTAGTTTTGAGGCTTTACTTTTGACCCTTTATATTTTTACTCAGAAAAAATAAAGAAAAATGGACAACAGCACTTCTTCTTTAACGTTAATAGTGGAAAAAAGCAAAGTTGTGCCAGAGTGTTGAGTGGGGATTGGGACATGAATGATTATTTGGGAATGGACTTTAGAGACACAACTGAAACATTTTTAAACCGTTGGAAAGCAAAGAAAAATTTCATCATCAAATCTTTTTTTTTTCCCCCCTTCTCTTTTTACACAAGCTGCTTTCATTTGTAGCTGTCCTCATTTGAAAAGAATAAAAAAAAATATATTTGTGTATATATATATCTATATATATATATATATCTGTTCTTGTTCATAATTATTGACCCTGGCTGTCCTCTCACATGGTAATAATTGGGACCCTTTTCTTGATTTCTTCTACTATCTTCCTTTGTGACTGCACCAAATGGCCCCGCCATTGGGAAAAAGCTTCTGCTATGATCAATCATCTTTTGGCATGACTAGTTTGTTCAATGTTTGTAAGTTGTATATATATATATATATGTGTGTATATATACATATATAATCACCTTTTGGGAATTTCACACCCAGTTAAAATTAAACTACAAAAAAAGGTTGAATCCACATGAAGTTTACGAGGAGCTATTTTGAAGTTTGCAAGTAGTTACTAATTAATTAGTACTCGTAAACAATTCTGGAAATAAAAGGAGAAGTGAGTGTTGAGCAGTCGTGAGCACAATTACCTATAGATTTAACAGACGAAAAATAACTTCCATTAATGTAAGTGATAGTTGTAGAGACCAAGACCAAAATTACATCATAGGACAAAAATAGCACCAAAGTAACACTGTAATAAAAGGATACTCAAAAGATTATAGCTAGCCAATTTCTTCTAAAATTGGACTAGCTCTATATTCACTGTACCTTACGCACTTCACAACTCTCTTAGAATGCCTTCTTGGTTGCGCGTATCTGTTGTGAATGAAAAATGATGATCGTGGCACTATTTATAGATCAAACCAAACATAGTAAGCTATCTCTTAACCAAATAAAACAAATAACCAAAGGCAAATTACCCAAAAAAATGTTTAAAAAAAAAAACAAACAAACAAACAACCACAGACGCAATCAACGGAAAAAAAAAAAAAAAAACCCCAAAACAAAAAACGAAAAAACAGAAAACAGAAGACAAAAGACAGGCAACCTAATAGCTATAACCCAATTACCTATAGATAACATAGGTATCAAGGTAGATTTTTGCTAAAATCTTTAGGCGTTATATATGAGTTGATCTCTCATAGAGAAACAAACATGCCATTAATATTATTACTTGTTGTTAGTACTTCTATTATTATGATTACATGAAACAAGGAGGCTCTCATTCTCTTTCATAATTATTGTTGGAAAAAAAAATGAAGAACACGTTACGTACGAATATTCAATGGAATTATAATTCCATGAATTGAAAGTCTTCTACTATATTACAAAACCAGAGACAAAAATAAATAAATAAATAATTATACCAGTGACCTCTTTTATAAATATATCTAAACCTAGATCCATGGATCATGCTTAGCAAATGCTTTTAATATTAGATACTCTAACACCATCCCTAATTTTGTGAAATATTCTGTGTATAATAGTAATGTACATGTTAACCAAATATCAGAAAACAACAACACAAATTAATCTAAATTTAAGTAACGGTTGTTTTAAAGGGATTAGATCACGTGGAAAAATACAGTAAAAGAAGTTTGAAAATGATAATGGAATCTGGAAAACGTTTGAACGAGACATGCAGACATTAATTCAAGTAAAAGTGATGGTTATAGTTGAATCAACCTTTTTCTGAAATGATAGAGATAAGATCGTCATAAGGCAACAAAAAGAATATGATGTTGTGTTCAGATGATTAGACCCCAATGACTTGTAAGTATTATCACGTATTTTTTTCTTTCCAAAAACAAAAGCACCTGTATGTATGTCCTCATTCATAGATGGATTCAGGGCAAGTCGGTCCCAATTTATTACTATTTAGGCATATTGATCTTCAGTTTTTTTTTTTATGATATTTAATTACTAAACGTTTCTTTTTCTGACATCATTGGTCTTTTGGCACATTCTATCTAAGATTCTGTTAATATTTATTTGAATAAGAGATATTTTGTACTATTGATCTCAATTTTTCAATTATTTAATAATTTGGTCCTTATTTTATTTTGTATTTATACTTCTGATTAACAATATTACATCTGTCAATTTTTTGGAAAATTAAAATTCTAAAAAATTAATTTTCTAAAAAATTGACAGATGCAATTACATAAAGAAATAAAAATTTAATGGAAAATCATAAAACTTTTCAAGCTTATAATTTATCACAAATAGTTAATTAATTTTTTAGAATAATCATTCATTATTACATGAACATTTAATGGATATAGTAAATTTTTTCAGTCAAATTTGATTAGTATAAAAGTGTGTATGTGATATATTTAAAGCTTTAAAAATAATAAGATAATTATTTTTTGTTCATAAAGTTACCATAGTTTGACATAAACTAAGGTTTATTAGTATAATTTTTTTTCTTTTTTGAATTTGGTTTTTAAATGAACTGTTTGTTTGATATCCGTCTTTGAATTTTAATTTTCCAAAAGAATGACAGATGTAATATTATTAATCAGAAATATGAATATAAAAAAATTAGGAACCAACTTGTTAAACAATTGAAAAATCAAGATTAATAGTGTAAAATTTTTCTTATTCAAATAAATTTTAATGAAATTTTAAATAAAATATAACAAAATGACCAATAATACTAAAAAAAAAATATTTAGTACTTAAATACCAAAAAAATTAAAAACCAATATACGAATGGTAATAGGTTAAAACCAATGATGTCATTATCTCACACCAATTTTACTTTAAATTCATACATATAGCTAGCACAAACATTAATGCATGTACGTAACATGTGCAATGATACATATAAATGTACGTATTTCAATGAACAGACGAAATGGTTCTAATATAGTTTTATTTATTTGAGTAAAATTGAGCAATATTATTAAATTATGTTAAAAGCGAGGCCAAGTATCACTAAATGATAAAATAGGTTACATCATAACGTGGAATGAGGTGTCTACTTTGGGGCCTGAGAGGATCTTATCTTCTGGAGTCGTTGCGTTTGGAGGCTGTGTCTAAGACATAATAATGCAAAATCTAAAGGATATCATCGACCATCTGATAAGCGTTTGGGCCAGAAGATTACTTGTTTAGAGAGTGACCCATGTCTAGTCCATTGATGGATCATAGTTCAGATCTGGTTAAATGCGATGGCCCAGAGTACGGCCGAACTCTGCCCATGGTTTGTCCTCTTAACTCAAGACTCGTAATCAGCCTTTGGATACACACAAATATGAATAAAAAGTAATTATTAATTACATTTTTATATACTACGTTTAAATTATTTGTTTAATTCATATATTGTGTTTTTGTTTATTATTAAAGTTAACTTTCAAGTTTAAAACTCATAAAAAATTTATACATTATTTGATCAAACACTATTTTTAAGTTTACTAAAATATACCATTTTTTTTATGAACTAAAATATATCCATTTAAACTTTAAAGATATATATCTTAATGCTTAATTGAAATTCAAAAATAATTAAAACAAATAGATAAAAGAATAAATATTAAAAACAATAATTTAAAGAATGCAATTACCTACAAAAATGAAATATTACTTATTAAACCGTTTAACAAATCTATATAAGTTTTAAATGTGTTTTAAAGAGTATTTAAGTAAACGTAATGGTCGAAATTGGTATTTCACTCATAGAGGTATAAATTTATTATAAATTCTAAATTTAAAAATCAATATTTATAATAACCAAAAAGATAAGAATAAACCGAAGAGGAAATTAGAAAAAATACACTCCAAAAACTTATATCAAATATACGGTGCCTTCAGTTTGATTATTTTCGTACGGTATTTTTTCAGAAAAATATCACTTTTTATTATTTCCCCAATTTCACTCGTAATCGTCGTCTTGAAAAAATACCACTTTTTATTATTTCCCCAAGTTCACTCGTAATCGTCATCTCTCATTTCTTCTTATCCTCCTCCTTTCTTGTTCCATTCATCCATGAGAGTGGTGAACTGAAATGGCGCGTAAAGTTCAAAGAATTTAAGCCAATTTATCCATTACCCACTTCATATTTTAGATTTTTAATCTCGAATTAGTGAAAATTTTGGAGAAACAGCAGAGGGATTGGGGGTTTTTACTGCTCGCTGCTTATACTGCAGTGCCATGTGTTTGCTTCAGAACTTTTAGCAGCATTATCGGTATATCGTTGACTCCGAGCTTCGTAAAATCTCCCTCTTTATATATACATACGAGGTTGCAAATGGAATAAAAGGAATATGGTTCAATTTTATTATAAATGGAATTATATATTTTTATTTATGAAGTTCTTTGGGCTTTCTGTACATGAACACTTGAAGGTTGCTACAGTAAAATAATAACTAAGGTGCTCTTAGAATCTTAGTCATGTTGCGTGTTGCCATAATGTCATGATCGACCCCTATCTTTTAAGTCCTATTCTATTGAACTTGATTGGAGTTTCTTTGAGACTATGATAAACTTAAGAAGAAGACAAAATAGTTTTTAATTAGATATTAAGTATTGCCAATAGCATAAGAGGAATGCAGTTCAATTTAATAATAAACAAGCTATGACTGTTGATCAGAATCAGATCTTTTCTTGTAAGTATGTACAAGAAGTTTTTCGTATTCTTCATATACAATCTGCTGCTAGAGCCAATGTGTCGTGTTCATTATTTGGACACCCAAAAAAAAAAAAAAAAGAAGCTTAGTCAAACAATGTGTCTGAATAGTCTAAATTAGAATTAATTAAACTCATGATGAAATGTTTTAATAGAGGGAATCCAATAAATGGAGACTTGTATCAAAACTATGAACATAGAAAGCTAAACAAAAATTTTACATAGTGTGTATAGGTTTACAGTGATTACTCCGAGGACATTTCAACAAAGGTGGATAGATTAGTTGAGGAGATGATGGCTGAGGCACCTATGGAGGTTATTAGAGCTCGAATGGAGGAATCTTAAGATCTTCGTTTTTTTTTTTAACCTTTATTTTAGATTTTTTTTTTTTTACTTTTAGGCTTGAACCTTGAATAGAGCTTTAACTTTCTCTTGTTCGGACTAAGGGAGGAAATTAGAACGGTTTTGAATTGACGGTACAATTATGTTATTTTTTTTTTCCCAACTTTCATTATGAAAGTGAATCAGAGGACTCATGATGGATGATGTTTGATCTATAATTTTTTTTTTCAATTGTGATATTTTAATTTGTAGTTATCAATCTAGTAATTTACCAATGTGGTTACCAACTAGTTACTAGTCTCTTTACTAATCTGGTTGTTAACTTTTTGTTTCCAATCCGGTTATCTTTCTTGTTACCAATTTAATTACCTGCAAAATTTCAACAGAAATTAAAAAATTATAATTGGTTATTAGTTACTCGTAAAAAAATAAATAAAAATTAGTTACTAATTACCGAGATGAAAATGATCTCTAGATTTTTTTTTGGTTATAATATGATTAGCCATATGATAACAGGAGTCGTTATTAATGTGGTTATCAACTAATTATTAATCTCATTACTAATCTAGGTGTCAACTTGGTAACCAATCTTGTTACTAATGTAGTAAGCATTTTGGTTACTAACTTAGTAGCCAATATAATTACCTTTCTTTTTACAAATTTGGTCCTTGTCTTTTATCCGGCAGCTCATCTAGTTTTCAATTTGGTAATAGTCTTAACTAGTTTAGTTATTAATATAATAATGAATGTGGTAACTAGTTATCACTCTAGCAATTGGGCTACTAGTGTAGAAAGTATAAACTAGGTTTATAATGGCAATTAGTAACTAATATTATAAACTATTTTTGAAACTAGTAGCCAGATTGATTATTAGTAATAATATATAGTAACGTAAGCAGCTACGAGTCTAGTAACCATTAACCTAAGTGGTTTTCACAAATTACTATAAGCTGATGTAGTTAGTTACCAAGTACAATTAGATTAGTAACTGCTAACTAGTTTTGTAAATTATTTTGAAAACTAATAACCAATTACCTAAGTAGCTTCTATAGGTTACTATTTGTAGAGATAGTTGGTTACTAAGTATAGCTAGATTAGTAATTAGTAACTAGTAATCGGTAATTAATCTTGTAAATTATTCTGGAAACTAATAACCAAATACCTAAGTGATTTGGTGGTTGGTAACTAATAACAAGTCTTATAAATCATTTTAGAAGCCAGTAACTAATTACCTAAGTGGTTTCCATAGGTTTCCATTTGCGAAGTTGGTTGATTACGAAGTACAACCAGATTAGTAACTAATAACTGGTAACTAATCTTAAACTATTCTGGAAATTAGTAACCAATTACCTAAATGCTTTCTATAAGTTACTATTTGCTGAGGTCGTTGGTTACTAAGTCCAAGCAGATTGATAATTAGTCATCGATAATTAGTCTTATAGATTATTTTGAAAACTAGCAATCAAATTAGTTAATGCAACTAATTTGGAAATTAGTAAACTAAGTAATTTCTATCGGTTATCGTTAAGGTAATTGATTACCAAGTACTTTGTTTGCAAAAATAGATGGTGGAAATTGTTTTTGAAAAAAAAATGAAAAAAAAGGGAAAAATAATTATAAAAAATGAAAAAAAGAAAAGGATGTTAAAAAAAATGAGGATCAAGGTTAATGAAAAACATATAAATGAAAAAAAAAACTAAAAAGAAATGAATAAAAAATTAAAATAGAAACTTCAAAAAAAGGAAAGAAAAGGGAAAAATAATTTAAAAAAAAAAACGAAAAAAGGAAAAGAAAGTTAAAAAAAAAATGAGGAGCAAGGTTAATGGAAAAATATAAATGAAAAAAAAAACCTAAAAAGGAATGAATAAAAAAAAAAACTAAAATAGAACAAAAACGTGAAAGGTAGTGGAGGGTTTTGAAACTTGACTTATAGAAGTGAAGCTAAAACAATTAAGCCAGCTTGTCCATGCTATTTCCTACCACACTTATTTTAATATAATTATTTAGCATTGTATATTTCACGGTTTTCAAAAATTACAGCCGCATGCAGTACAGAAAGTGAATTATTTTAGTTGATCATATCTTTGTATATTTTTTTTGTTTATCTTTTCAACGGTAAAAAACTTAAAGTCCTTAAACTGGACAAATTATTAAAACTAAGGTATCAAAAATGTAATCAGGGTTTCTTACAAAATTTTAAGCTCAAAAAACAAAAAATTGAAAAATCTTGGACAAGCCAAATTTTTTGAAAAATTCCAGATTATTTTAGAAAAATATCTCTTTCAGAACTTATTTTAGAAAAATAAAATTTTTAATAACTATTTAGAAAATACCATTTTTTCTTCAAATTTCGTATTTTTTAATGATATTTGGAGTAGCCAATTTAGTTATTAAGGTAACATGTTAAGTTATTAAGGCAAGCTAACTTAACTGGTTATCTCAAGTACTTCATCAATTAATAAAAAGTAGCATTTTTCAAATACTTTTAAAAGTGGTATTTTTCGAATTAAAATACAGAATTCTTTAAATAATTTCAAATTTTGTGATTTTTCAAATTTTGTTTAAATTACCATAAAAATATCAAATTTCCACTATCCCTTATTAATTGCGAAAGGAATAGGAAAGTTATACTGAATTCCCTAGGAAGGTTATACTGAATTCCCTATGTTTTTTCTCTCATCGGTTGTTAAAAACAAAAACTGTAGCCTTTTCTTCGTGTGAATGGACAACAACACTAGCAACATTGCCCTTATTTTATTTTTTTTGGTTATGACCAAATACATAAATATACCCTGCATGTACATTTCACTTTGGACATTATGATAATAGTCAGCTAAAATTTGTGAAAATTTCACATGGTTTCTAGGTCACACCAAATTTTATCCGTAACTCAAATTAATAACAAAAAAATCAAATAGTGAAGAGTTCTAAAAACTATTATTTAAAAAAAAAAAGAAAAAAAAAACTCAATTCTTCCTCTCTCCCTCGACTTCAAGAGAAATTCATATAACAATGGTGGAATTCGTGTTTAACAAAATCAAACTTCTCTTCTTAATCCACTAGAACCAATCAAACAAACAAAGCCTAAAAATCAAAATCAATCAAACTCACTAATCATAGCCGAAAACCTAGATTGGCACTTCTCCATTCATAAAATCAACTTCAACACAAAGCCAAACCCCAAAATTCAAACACGAAAACTAACAAACCAATATAGACAAAACAATCAAATAATGATTGATGATAGTTACTCTCTTCGAACAAGAAAAAATATAATCCAAAATTATGTACTGTCTCTCTTTCCCCTCGACGGCTGAAAGTTCACAAGCCACTTCGAGCATAAAATCCTTCAAGGCGTAGTTCATGTATTGATGCAATACGAAAAAAAGTTACAGTTCATGGCTATTAGAGGCCATCATAAGTCAAATGGCTAAAAGATGATGGCCTAAAAGCTATAAGTTGAACACGTTTATTGGTTGTTTATGTCCAGTCATATAGTTTAGTTTACGTCCGGTTATAGTTGCTCTGGTAAAATGGTGTCAGATTTGGAATTTTTTAAAACAAGAACACGTTTATTGGTTGTTTACATTTGGTCATGCTTGTTTAAGTCAATGGATTGTATTAGTGTGCTTTCAAATTCTCATCCAAGTAAGAAAACATCTGTCAAACTTATATATAAGGATTAAGTGAAGCAAATTTGAGCTATACTTCCAACGTAGGACTAATTTTCATTAGGCTTCCCAAGATTTTAAGTGAAAATATATAAAATATAAGACGTTACCTCACAAGAAGCACGCAGTGCAGTGGCAATGTGTGTCTGGCTTAAGACTATCCCACACACCTACAACAAGGTTGAAACCTTCGCTACAATACAAAAGGCCTTTCAAAGTGTTTTATAAGTGTCTTGAAATACTTTTCACGGCGCCCACAAAAGCACCTTGTTGCAGGTGCTGTAATAGACCTTAACTATAAAGGCGTTTATAAGGCGCTGTGAAAGATCTACCACGGTACCTATTAGGCGCTGTGAAAGGCATCTTCTACGGCGCCTTTTAAGTACCTTGGTATTTAGATACCAAGACGCTGAACAGGTGCCGTTGAATATGTCTTTCACGGTGCCTTGGTAGATAAAATCTTCCTCGGCGTCTTAAAAAGCATAACCTAATATATGATTTCTAGTAAATAAACATGAAATTGGTATAAATTCATATAACACTTTCAATTTGAAACTTTTTACAAGTAAATGAACTCATATTTCACCTAAAATAAAATAAATTCGGATTAGTTTGTACTTAAATAGCAAAACATACCCAAAAATAAGATTTCTACTAAATAAATAGTCCTACTCGACATTACAAGAGTAAAGATTATCAATCATGCTCAAGATATTCACATTTGATAAATTAGGGTTCTAAATATAAACTCTTTCAAATATAACCTAAAACACAAAATTTCTATAAAATAATTGGTCAAAATCATGGTTAAGACAATGAGTAATCTAATTTTAGTGACAAAAATGAGTTTAAAAGCTTAAACATACCTTGTTTACCAGAAAAAATGGTGAAAATGGTGGAAGGGGGAGACTGGCTGCGGCTGGAAGTGAAGAGGGAAAATAGTGAAAAAAGTAAGAGGGAAGTGACATGTCCTCATTTTTTTTGGGTTCTTTATATAGGGCTCCTATCTCGGCGCCATATGGGCACCGAGAAAAGTATATTACGGCGCCCATAGGGTGACGTGAAAGTTAAATACAACAGTGCTTTTTAGGTACCGTGGTAGATGTGTATCACAGCATCTTATAGGCGCCGTGAAAGTTATATCTAACGGTGCACATTAGGCACTGTTAAAGATCCTATACCACGGCATTTTTTAGACACCGTGGTATTTCCCCGTTTATCACGACACTTTCGTACACGCACCGTGATAGTACACATTTTTAGTAGTGCTTGCCCTATGTGGAGCTCGATATTTTTCAGATTGCGAATAGACTTGAGATTAAAGTTGAAATCATAAGATAATATTTATTTTATTTTATTTGGTTTTAAATAATTAATAATCAGACTCTCTAGTTAAAAGCATGAGTATAGTCATAGTTACTTTGTAGTTTGTAGATACTCTGGAATATTGTTGCTAGCTGGGTTAATTTTTCTAAAATTTCACATTCTATAAGAGTTTGAAGTTTTAGCTTTATACTTTGTAAGGGTTTAATTCATTTAGCTATTTTCAAAGCTGATAATTCTACAAAAAAAATTGAAATATTTATGCCCTTTAGATCTGTTAAATATATGTTTTTGAGTATAAATTTAGTATTTAAAATTATTTAAGTTATTTTATTGGTTTTAGACATTTAAATTAAATGTTATTAGTTTTACGTTATTTTCTTTATTAAAATTAGGTGTTACGATTTAAATTTAATGTGATTGGCTCAATTAGAATCAGTTTTTTTTTTTAATTTAAATTAAAAAGGAATAAAAATAAAAATTGGATTAAAGGAAGCATAATTGCGTGAGTAGAAGAAGAAACCCAGGCGCATTCTTGGCCGTTGGATCTCGGTGAGATTCCTTCTAGCGCGTGTCCTTCACGCAAATCACAGGTGAGTGGGCAAGGGAGCAGCAGAGGTGGGGCCCGCGGTCAGCAGCTGCCCTTTTCTCTCCAGGTACGAGTTTCTTTGCAGGCCTAGCTATAATAAGAAAGCGCCACATCAGCGATTTTGACTTCAGCTTTTCTTTTACAAATCAGCAATGAGATTTGTGTTGAGCTCATCTGGTTGTGCTGTACTAGATTATATGCCTTGTATCTCATTCTCAATAAAAAAAGGTTAGGGTGGAAAAAAAAAGAAAGAGAAATTACGTTAAATATGTTCCTTAATACCTCTATTTTGGCCTATATGCACAAGTTAAAAAATATTTGAAAAATATGTTTGTGGACGAAAAATATCCTTACTAATACCTAAGAGAAAATATGTCTCACTTTCAAAGGAGTGTTTGTCATACTTCCCTCTGAAACTCCTCATTTTTCTCTTTCTCTAACTCTCTCTTTCGTCTCTTTCTCTGAAGAGCTAAGAGCCCGTCGTGCCATAAACCGAGGAAGACGAAAACCCATCGTGCCGTCTATCGTAAATCTCTCTCACTGTTGAGGATTACGTTGAGAAAAATGAGTCCCCAAAAGAAGGTAAGCAAAATATGATTTGAGGGTTTTATTTTTTTGAATTTAGGGCATTTGTAGTAGAAGACAATTTAGAAATTTTTGGATGAAATTTTTGACTTCATTTCGACATTTTTTCGATGCATTTTCGATTAATTTCGTTAAAATTTCGATCATATTTCGATGAGTATGGCTGAAAAATAGTATCGAAAAATCACGTGAAATTCGACGTGTTTTCAATGGTATTTCGATAGTGTTTCGATTTACAGAGTCGAAATTTCGATACCTTTTCAATGATATTTTAAAATAGGTAAAATAAACTTTCGATGTTATTTCGACTGTGTTTCCATTTTATTTCGATGAGGTTTCGATGAATAGTGTTGAAATTTCGATATATTTTTAATGACATTTTAAAATAGAAAATAAGGCTGCTCTAAATTTTCGATGTTAGTTCGACTGTTTTTCGATGACAGTTCAATGACCTTTTCTAGTAGCTAGTAGTTAATCTTTTTTCGACTGTTTTCGATTAATTTTCGATTCCATTTCGACGTGCTCTGTTTTTCGATGATTTTCGATAGACAATTTCGACCTCCTGGCTATTTGTTCTCATTTGAGATAGTTTCTATAGGATTTTTCGATGACAATCGAAATGTCGTCGAAATCAAAATAATCGAAATTTCGATCACTTTTTGACCTATTTCGATGCGTTTCAACTATATTTCGACGTAATTTAGATGCTTTTGATATATGTTAAATTTGTAAAAATTTTGTCTAAATTGTTTTGTTTTTCTTATGCCGAACCAAAAGTCAAAGCTCCTTGTACCTTTTGGGAAACACTTTCCTGGAAGAGTCACTATAAAAAGAACTACAGTGATATCGAAAATTAAGGAGAGATTTGAGAAGTATGATTTGTTAGAGAGGGCAAAGCAGTGTCCGTTTAAGTAGTTTTTTCTTGCTCCTTCAATGCAAGCATCAGAAGTACTTATACACCAACTACTGTTAAGGAAGGTGAAATCCAAAAATCTGGCGGAGTTACAGTTTTTCATTGGGGATAGCAACTTGAGATTCGGGCTTGATGAGTTTATGTTGATAACGGCGTTAAACTTTAGCAAAGATCCAGACGTTGTGAAGTACAAATCTATGTCTAGTAGCATGAGGCTCAGGGAGATATATCTGAATAATGAAGCTAATGTGAGATCCGATGAATTAGAGGCTGCATTTCTAAATTGTAAGGAGAAGAAGGACGTATAGAAGTTGGGGTTGTGCTACTTAGTAGATGAGCTCTTGATGGCACAGGAGTCAAGCACCAAGATTATGATGGATATGCTCTCTTTTGTGGAGAATGAGGAGGATTTCTTTAATTATCCATGGGGAAGGCGATCTTACTAGAGAATGTTTCCTAGTTTGAATAAGGACATGATGTATCAGAGGGAAAACTACTTTCAGAAGATGAAAAAGAATAAGAATGCGAAGGAAGCTAAATACACAATCTATGGGTTTAGTATTACTTTACAATATTGGGCTTATGAGGCTATCCCCAAGCTTACTAGTGCATTTTCTGAGAACCTTGGCATCAAATTCCTAAGGATGCTGTCATGGACAAGCAATAAAACACCATCAGTGATAGATTATATTGATGTATTCAAGATTAAGAAAGTAAATCTGGAAAATTGATTTTATTCTATATAATTAATTTTATAAATTCATAAGTTGATTGAACTTTATTTTAAACTATCTTGCAGTTTGTCACAAAGGCGTTATGGAATCCACGGGAGGCTGAACATATGCTATTCTAAAGCCCCGAATAGATGCACCCAGTGACATGAAGAAATACTTGAAATGTCCTATCTCATCGGTCTCTAAATGCGTTACTGTTCCTAGATTAGTCTTCTCTAACATATATAGGTAAGATGGCAGCTTTTGGTATGAACCATTTATTGTTCCCCTTACATACAGAAGTACTTTTTCCCTACATCTCCATACATTTTCATATATCATGTTAATCCCATAGTCTTTAGAGAAATCGTCGATTATTGATCGAGGGGCATAATTAGGGTTGGCTGGATTTGTGTACTTTCTCTTAATGCAATGTCCAATAACCCATGGTACTGCTTGTCTGTTGTCCTTATGCCTTATTGCCAACGAACATGTGTGTTCAGGCACATATCTTCGCACCTCAAACATGTCAGATTGCTCCACTTTTCTAGCTCACAACTGCCACGTATAATTGTCGTCTATACATGTTATAAACTAACAGTTTTTGCCTAACTTTTTTACCTTGAACTCAAAATTGCACTTCATTGTATGCAAATGCAGCTTCAGCTTCAAGTCTTCCTTATTCTCAAATAGTTGACCGATCACGATTTTCACTGAATTAGAAGATCCAACTGACAAGTTGTCAGGGGTTTCCTGCAGCAATTCTCCCTCTGAAAACAAGGGAGTACTCCACTTCGCTTCATTATTTACTATTCTTACTCTATGCACTCGACTACTTGAAGTCCTTGTTGTTGTCTCTGGAGTCTTAAGTACTTCACCAAAGTATTCCTTTAACTCATCTATTTTCTCTGCACCTGTTTCAGGTACAAATAAAGCATTTTGACTGCAACCTTCACCCACATGTGTCAACTTCGGTAAAATGGATACACATAAAGGAGTATAGTTCTGAATAGAGTAAGACATCTCCTCAAGACAAATTTCTAGGTCACTATCAGTAGTAATCTTTGTTACAGGAATAGGGATTCTATTTCTACCATCACATTTATAAACAACCTTAAATTCTAAATCAAAACGATTTTTATCAACTCCAATCACCTCATACAACTTATCTACAAGGGTCACAAAAGTTATATTCATCCATACACCCATGGCCTTATTTTCTTTAGCAATATAAGACTATAATATTTTCTCTGACGAAAACATCCATTCACCATTATAAAAAATTATAATGTTGAAACGTGGCTCTGCAGATGAAACAAAAAAAAGAAATTAGATTCAACAGAAAAAATCATAAAATGTAAAAGGAGAAATCTATATTTTGTAGCCATCAAAAATTGGTCGAAATTGATCGAAAAAAATAATCGAAATAGTCATCGAATATAGGTCGAAAATTTGACTACCATCGAATTATAGTCGACGAAATTCTTACATCTCAGACTTCATCGAAATTTGGTCGAAATTATAATCAAAATACATCGAAATTGATCGAAAAAATAATCAAAATAGTTATCGAAAAAAATAATTGAAAATAGTCATCGAAAATAGGTCGAAAATTTGACTACCATCGAATTATAGTCGAAATATAGTCGACGAAATTCTTACATTTCAGACTTCATCGAAATTTGGTCGAAATTATAATCAAAATACATCGAAATTGATTGAAAAAAATAATCGAAATAGTCATCGAAAATAAGTCGAAAATTCGACTACCATCGAATTATAATCGAAATATAGTCGACGAAATTCTTACATCTCAGATTTCATCGAAATATGATCGAAATTACATTGAAAATTCGATGCTTATCGTGAGGCAGTCTTATTTTTTGAGAAATCCAGACTTTTGCAGATAATCCTAGACCCAGAAAACAACTTTTAATGTATAAATTATGCTCGTAACATATCGAAACTCAGTTAAAAATTATTTCAAACAGTACCCATAATATTTAAACATATAAATTACGTACCCATTTCGCAGATTTCCGTCCTCCGTCTTACCGCCAAGTCTTTTTTCTGTTTTTTCAATTTTTATTCTTTTCTTCTTTTCTGCTATTAGAATTTCAGCTCCTTAGACAGTGTGATGACTTCAAGCATGAGATTACAGGAAAGATTGTGAGAATATAGAGGGAGGAATAAGGAGCTACAATTAGGTTAAATAGGAGAAGAGCGATGTATACATTGTAAACCAATTATTAAGAGCAGAAGTGACATTTCAGGTGGGTATATGCATATTTTTCAGAGTTTTATTGAGGGAAGCATATGTGCCAAAATATGCCTCTTATGATGCTATTTAACCTAATTTCTCTTTTAGCGCTCAATTTTATTTTTCTTTTTCTGATTCTCTTTATTTTTAATACTTTTTATTTTTTTTTCAATGATTGTTTGTAGTTAGCTATACACTAGTTTTTTTTTTTTAAAAAAATTATGGTATAGTTAGATTATGAATGTCTAAATTTTATTAGTTTAACTAAATTAGAGTTTTATTCTACTATGTGTTGAGTATTTTAATTTGTCTTTAATACTTGTGATTACCTGATTAATAATTGCATGATTTTAAATTTAATTTGAGACTGAGAAGTGATAATAAAATTTGACCTAATTAGAATACTATAAATTTAATATAAGATAGAGATATTTATATAATTTGTAAAGTGCTCACGAATGTCCTATTTTAATGAAATTTGATTCATATAGAGTTTTGACAGAGATGTATAATTTTGTTAGTCGAATTAAATTATTAATACTTTAGAAAGATTAATAATTAAATTAGAGAAATTCATTATCAATATATGGGATAAAATTTAATTTAATTAAATAGGAGATTTAGACGGAATTAGTTTTGATGAAATCGAAGATATTATGTTTTTAGTCTTTTGAAATCCCCGTTTATTTTATTTTGGTTATTTATTTTATTTTTGTGTAATTTTTTAAAATTTATTTTTATATAAAATTTGAGTTAGAATAATTTTAATATTTAGTAAATACATTTCTCATGAGAATGCTCGTACTTATTCTATATTACTTGTTACAATTTTGTACACTTATAAATTTTCACGACAAAAATGCTTATATTTTACTTGTTAACAATGTGATGCAAATAAATTAATTTAGGTAGACAAAAACTAAATGACACTTAACTATATTTGGTATGAGAGGTGGAGAGGAAAATAGTTGTCATTCACGTCATTTGGAATTGGAAAGAGAGTTAGGAAGATGGGCAGAGATTTAAACTACATAATTATTACATTACCTATTGTAGAAAAAAAATACTTGTTAGGTTTTGTTAGGATAATTTTGTCATTCCAATCTCTTCGTCTTTCCAAGAAGAGAAGAATTCACTTTGGTTGGCCCTTAGGGATGTGTGACCCCTCCACTTCTCTCTTTCTCTCTCTTATCTTTTTTAACAAACAATGAATTTTAGCTCTCTTTCTATCCCTCTACCCATCTGCACCCGTCCACAAATCGTCCCTACCAAATAAAGAAGCGTGTGTTTGATAAAGTAAGAAATGAAAAAATAAGAGGGATAGGAGGATTAATAAATATATTTGGAGTGGTACGAAGGATTTAGAAAGGAATTAGACAATAAATTTCAAATCCAATTTAATAATTTTGTATTTATCTTACAAATAAAATCTTCTTCCTTATCTTACACAATAGAACGAATGTTATTGGTTTTACCCCTTTTCATAAATGCTTTTCATGATAGAAAATTTTAGGAGTAGTCATCATGTTTATGATAAAGTCATAACTAGAATGTCTATTAATTAATCGCAATATATAGTCATATGCTTACCCATCTCCTTATATTCTATATTTTATTTTTTCTGTGGGCTTTCCGAAGCATTTGGATACATGAAAAAGGTTTATTAAACATAAGTGTATATAGATACTAAAGATAAGGTTATCTTGGAAACGAATGCCACAAAGAGAAAATTTTAAACAAGTTAAAAGTACCTCCGAAAGATGGAAGGTGTAACAATTAGAGTTATGTCGCGTTGACCCAATTACATCTTTTGGTTTTGAGTTGAACTATCTGTCGTCTGTTTTTTTTTTTTTTTTTTTTTTTTTTTTTTTTTAATTTTGTCTTTAAATATTTTTATTTTTTTTTTTTTTTTTTTTTTTTTTTTTTTTAAATATCACTTTAAATTTATTTGTCAAAACACAAATTATATTACTTGACGTTTTAAATGAAGTTTTACTTTATTAAGATAAGTTAGTGCATTAGGTTTATGTTTTTCATTTTATTTATTGAAAAATAATTAAGAAAAAATTATCATTATGCTATAATTATTTAATATTTCATGATATATTTTAATACAAGTGTATTAATCGGGACAGTTCAAATCACTTTTGTGCTAAATGAGGCAACTAAACAGGTAAATTTCAAGTGGTGTTGTCATATTGCATTTCAAATTGTCACCTTAGATGGAATGCAAAGGAGGGAGAATAGAGTAGTAAAAAAAATGGGGTAAACTGGCTTTGAAGTTTGAACTAGCCAGCAAGCCATGGTAGCTTGTGACTTGGACAGACTGATTGATTATAAACATTACATGTGACTGGGACGTTAGGAAATGCCAATGCCTGAAAGCCCATCTTAAATAGACAAACGAAAAAACCATCGGTTCTAATTTCTAAAACACGCATATATATGATATTTCTATACATAAACAAATGATTCAGATCAATTTTGATCCTTCCAAGGTTTCATATCAGGTATTTGTACCTTAGGTAATTTTTGTTCTTTTTGTCACAATGGAGAGAGAGTAATATTCAAGTTTTTGGACACCATCGGAACGCTTGAGATTGGCAATTGATTTCCCAAATTATTATGAAAATCGTTGTTCACTAGATATGAAATGATACCACATATTGCATTATAATTTTTTTTTTCTTTTCTTTTTTTATGAACATTTCCATTCCATTCTCTCTATCATTAGTCTCTGTCTCCACGAGCCAAAACCCGAAACTTTTGTTTTGTCACATCTCTTCATTTGGGAATTTATATAATTTCCCCATTGAGAAAACTATGATTAATTGAAAACAAAGACTGACATAAAACCCAAGATGCATGAATGAGTATTTATAAAAAATGGTATTTTTTTAAAGATCAATTTAAAAAATGATCATTTTTTTACACCTTTTTAATAAATAACCATTTTATAATTTTATTTTGATAAATAGCTATTGATCTATTTTTTTATAAAGTAATTCAATTTTTGAAAAAGTAAATCAATTATAAAAAATAAATCAGTATATTTTGATATACTAAATAAATTTTTTTAAAATATATCAATTTTCAAAAAATCAATCAAATATATTTTGATATACTAAATATAAAAATGATCATTTTTAATACTTTTCAAAATTCGACTATTTTTTAATAGTTTGAAAACGGCTATTTTGCAAGATCAAAAATTCGGCCATTTGGCTAAAAAAGTCCTTTATGAACTCCCAGCTGGGCCCATACAAGTGGCATGAAACCCAAGATTCATGAGCCCAGGACGAGTCTAATTCCAGAAACAACTAAGGCTAGCCATGCCTGGAAGACACTTCTAAGGCAACCAAAATTGGAGTACGGGACAGGTGGCCACATAGGACTGTAGGACACAAATCCTTGTAGGGCACTCCTAAAGTTTTTAAAAAAAAAGAAAAGAATAAAAAGCCTATGTTTACTTAAAACCCAACACACGAGGTGTCCAGAAATGGGAAAAAAGGAAGTAATACCCCACAAGGTACATAGTAAAAAACCCTAGAGTTTGGCTTGAGTTATAAGGAATGTAAGTAAAGAAATGGGATTTAATATGAAGTAAGGGCTTGTTTGGAAGTGTGAGAAGCACAGCTGATTGGTGGAGTGGCTCCTTGTGCTATAAGAAAAAGGTGGGAAAGGTTTGACAAAGACAATACACCAAGAGCAAAAATGTGATACTCATGATTGGCCACCAAAGGGAAAAAAAAATGTAAAAATGTCCCACAAAAATAGTGACCCTATAACTTCACCTTTTGTCTAAGCAAAACAAAAACCACTATACAAGCCCCCATTAATTTCATCTTCTTCTTCAACTTCTTCTGTCTTATTATTATTATTATTTTCTTCTTCTCTTTTCATAGTATTCGCCTACATGAGAGCCACTACCATTTGTCCAAATGGGGTGGCTTCAATCCCTCTTCTCTCCATTGAAGAAGCTCTGGTTTCGTCTCCACTCTGCTCCAAAGAAAAGTAATGATGTCTCTCACCCCTAAACGTTCATTTTTTACACTTATATTATAATTTTTTCTATGCATATTCTGCTTGTTCTAAATTTCAAGTTCGTTTGTGATCAAAATTTTCAGCTTCCGTGCATTTTCTGCTATATTTCAATGTCGTTCATTCATTAAGACGAATTTTCAAAAGCTTTTTTTCGCATTTTCTTACCACATTCCTTGTCATGCGTCTTCTATATATATATATATATATATACACACTATTCGTAGGTACGTCGTGCCTAAGGCACGTAAACCTGTTATTAATTAGAATAATGATACATCGAAAATTAATTAATTTGTAAGTGAAAACAAAAGTTAATTAACTTTGTTTGTTAATATTTTCATTTAAAAAAATAGATTTTCATTTTATAATACAAAATTATGTAGTTGTTGATATATATGGATTGTAAAATAAATATGAAGGAGAAAAAGAAAAATACGTGTCAAGATGTTGATGTAGTTATAAAAGAATAGTCATCATAAATGTGTCAAGAACAAAATAAAATATAAAAAAGTAATTAATAATAAAAAAAAAGAAACCAAAATAGATAAAAGCGCAGAATTAATTGGGCCAAAAAAAGCAAAACGAGTTGATTTAAAAAAGAGGGAAAAAAAACACACCGGCACAGAACTCAGGCAGAGGAATGGCACAGACACCAAAGCACATTCACCCTTCTATTATATAGAAGATATATGTGTGCATATATGTTATATTTATTTGGTTATGTGATTAATGGATCAGGAAGAGGGATTTATATTCTGTACGAAGATGTCAAGTCCTGCCCCTATGAAGATGTGCATGTTCTATGGTCGATCCTAGTGGAGTCACATACTCTGCGGACAAAAGTTTGAAGGCCTCAGATGCAGAGTTCACGCCATAAGATAGATTCTCTGGCCATGTACATAAATACTATTTATAATGTCTTATTATACTTTGGTATAAAAAGTTTTCCAATCACTTTTCTTTTCTCAGTTCCATTGTGATTGGTGAGGTCTAGTTTAGAATACTTCCTCTCTCTTTTAAGCTATACTACTAGAGTGTTTTATTTGGCTCCAAACTTAAAAGAATCTTACTTTCACATAATCAAATGTTGGTGAAACTTTGGTGACCAAAAGCAAAAAATCATCTCGACATGGGAGCAATTGATTAATCCATCTTTCACTATGGCTTCTTATTTGTTGCTTTGTCTATTTTAGCAGTTGTGCTGGCAGTTTTGTCACTTGACTTGGTTTTTTTTTGGGTTAAAAATGTTCAGGATGCTTGTTGAAGATGTATTACAGAGAGTGAGAGAGAGCTGTTGAAATAGACATGTGAATACTTATGAATGGACGGGACAACCTACAAATTTCATGCCTCATATTCTAATATTTTTTCTTAAATAGTTGACTTTAAGCGACCTTAATTAAATATGACCCTAGAAGGAAATAATAACAATGATAATGTGTCTTAATGAGTTTGGTGGTCGAAAAGAAATGACGTGTCATAATAACTATCAAATTGTAAATAAATAATAAGACTTTCATGCGGAGCATCTCATAAACAAATAGGTAAATGCAAACAGATGGAACTTGACGATTCTTATGTGTCAAATCTTCACGACTCTGCAAACCAATTTTATTACGTATAAAGTCGGGTTGAAAACAATTTTAATTACAAGTAAAGAGTAGGCAATTTGTTAGAATTATATAATATGCATTGGTTTTTTCTATGATATTACAAATATGACAAGCCTTAGATCATTATCTATTCTAGATTAATAACTAAAATTGCATGTCTTTGAAGAAGTAGACTGCAATATCATCTCTCAAATCAATCTAGTAGGAGATGATGAGTTCAAGCAAGTCTCATAAT
>JXTB01000002.1:1212045-1243254 GCA_002914805.1 Parasponia andersonii | reverse complement strand
GAGAAGAACACTGTTGATGATCAGAGGACTACATATATGAAAGCTACGCATTCAAAGGAGGCATGTTGCTTTCTTGGGTACAAAAAATACACTTAAAAAGAAAAAAGACAATCTGAGAGCAGAAGAAAAAAGAAGAAAACACGAAAAAGAGATAAGTTTATGAATTGATCTGATATATTTTTCTCCTTGCAACCAAAAACGCAAAGAAAAACCACTGACTTAAGCATCGGAGAGTCTTTGCAGGTAGCCACCCCCGCCTCTCCGATCCTCCTTGGAGTTCAGGGATTTGCGAAGTAGCAAGGGCACGTGAACAGTTGGAGAATCCAGCATCAGCAGTTCATGACACGTGGACGACTGGTGTAAAACCGCTCCAACAGATACCAACAACCAAAGGCTCGGAAGTCGGAAGTGGGTACACACGTTCATTCATTCACATTCCTCTATTAACTCGTACATAACTCAGCCTTCCACTATATTTGTTATTTGTCTATAGCGCACGTTTTCCGGCAAAGTTAGATTATTAATTTCAAATAAGTGAATAAAAAACTATATAATAAGTACGAATCATATTTTTTTTAACTTTGGAACGTGATTAACCACCGGCTTATTATAATTATTATTATTATCAGCGTGACAGATATATTGCCATGAGAATATGAGATGGGGGATACAGTACTGAATTTTGGACTGAACATCATTTTCATACTTCAACAGTCTTGGCTTCTTTCTTTCTTTGTTATTTATTTATTTATTTTTCTTTTTTACTTTTTTATGAATACCAGTGATTACTAAGAAACTTCATCATATTTTTATTATATTTTTGAGGCATCCTAAATCCTTTGGTGCCTAGTACGTTTAACAGTAAGACGAGTGAAAAAGAGAGGCATCCTAAATAACATAACCTCATAACCACATAAGCAGATACCTGAGTGGCAACAAATTCTATTATCTAACATTCATCTCAAAATCTATTATCTAACAGAGTTGGGAGAAATTTAGCTGATGCAATAATATGACGACATAAACAACCTGCATTCTGAAATCTAAATCGATAAACTCCCGGAATTTACTACTATCAAAGGTGATAATATATTACCAACAGCAGTTTACATCAAATACGTTTATTTAATTTCAATACAAAGGTCCATACGAGGCTTTAAGATGTTCTTGGACAGAATGATTTCTCACTAGAGAGGAATCCTAAATATACTTGAGCACAATCAAATTCTGAAACAGCCCTTTGAACCCAGTGCAACCAAACCTGCATCAAACAGATTTGCTCTTAACGGAAAGAATAATTGCACTTGGGAAAGCTAAAACTAATGTATTCTTTGCAAGTTTTAGTGAAGAATATAAGTGATATAATGAATCATGCAACTGTGACTGTTACATCTATTGAGGGATAGAACTCTGTTGGGAAAGAACTAAAAGGGCATGTTTACTAATCCATAATGAAAAGAATGGGAATAGAATGAGAATGAGTTTATAGCGGAATGGAAAGGAATCAAAAATTGAGTTATCCTTCCAAAATTTAATTAACTATGTAAAGGATTCCCAAAATAGTGCTTCAAATAGATAGTAAACACATGAATGAAGGAGAAAGGGAATCACTCCTCAAATTTTCATTATCTTTCCGGTCCATTATGTATTAGTAAACATTTTATACAGAATTGGAATACCTAATTAAGCCGATAGAATTTTCCAAGGACATCACAAGGCTGATGAAGAGAAGCGCTCAGCTACCCTTGGCAGCCAGTCTTTGAAGTAGGCCTGGCAATCTGGCTCAGCACGAGAGATGGCCCCAAGGGGAGTAACAGTGATCTGAAAATGAAATTGCAAGAACCACGTTAGTCACTGGCATGGCCTCCTCTATATGTTGAAGTAAATCAAAGATACCCACATATCCTTCTCGCAAAAATCGGTGATCTGTATCACCCTCCTTATCTGATTCAGCACCCCTAACCTACAAAAGCAAAAACAGGAACGAGTCTTCTATATTTTGTGGAAATCATGCATTGAAATATCAACTAGAAGATAAGGGATAACGAGGTTTCCAGTTGGTTCATTTTAATTATTCACAAATCACAATCAAGTATTTCCCTCTGGTACTTTCAATAAATACTTGATCACTATAGATAAAATATCAAACAGTCACTTGAATAACTCTAGAACAGATATCAGCAACAGCCATTAGCATTAATATATGCCAGATCATAATGTAAAAATCATCAACAGTTAGAAAAAAAGTATTATCTGACAGTTTCACATCTCAGGAGAATTCAACAAAAAACAAATTTAAATATGAATCCTAGTTATAACCCTCCAGGGCACAGCAAGCATATAGAAACCATCAAACTTCAAGGAAGCATGGGAAAGAAAAAGATATAATGGAACCACAACAAAAAATTAAAGGAAATAAAAAGGAATATGTGAAAGTTGCAGAAAGTAAATCGATGAAAGGACTCACTTCTCTTTGGAACAATCGATGGTCTTCTGAAACAGTTGGAGTATCATTTTCTACAGACCTTGCTGAGTCTGATTCCATTGTCATAGTTGACAACATTTTACCTCCTTGCAATTCAGAAGAAACTTCTCTCCATCCCATTCTGAATATACTTTTACCTTGCTTAGTCAGCTTATATCCCTTTCAAGGTACAAGAGACCACAGAAACAACCTTAAAAGCATATCTCAAAATCATTTCACACCAGAAGGATTGATAGAGGGGTTAGGAGGAGAAAAAGAAAGTTTTCTAATGAATATTAACAGGGAAAAGCATTCACATGTAAAGTTTTTTTTTTTTTTTTTTTTTGATACTTGTCCTGTTGCTGAACCCTACAGTCTTTGGAAGTTGGGAAACTCTAGCATATTACTAGGTAGGTACCCACGAGGATCGAGCCCCACACCTCATGGTTTCCACATGTAAAGATTAGATGCAAAAACATCTTCTACATAATGGGCTCTTCATAAGGTTACATAAACAAAATGATATCCTTGCACTTTCAAAACATATGTACCTTATGATTAGCAACATTTGTTGGCAGATCTATATTCAAAAAACTTCTTTGAGGATAAGTTTGGTTCTTGACCTCCACAAGTATCGCATCAATGATAGGTAAGATAGCTTCAGCAGAGAGTGTGAAGTCAATGATGTTGCTCTTACCTGCAACCCTGCAAGTCCGGTAGCCGTACTTAAGTTCTAGTGTTTCCCCTCTTTTTGTTAGTACAATGCACTTTTGACAAAAAAAACATGTGAATCAAGCTATAAAATACAACATAGAAATGTAGTAGCTAACAATAAAAGAAGTTCTGCCATGGGAGCATCATAACCATGACATATCTACACATACCATTCATAAGATACAGAGATAGAAGGTACGCCATTAAAGAAAGCCTCCCGAGCGCCACCGACTGTGCCAGAGTAAACGCTACAGTTTAATAGAAGGAACCCAGTTATGCTTTTAAAACAACAAACAAGCCAACAAATTGAATTAGAATATCTTAATGGAATAGCCACTTAAACAGCTAATGAATGCACGATCAACTTATTATTTGTGTTTTGCTATTCCATGCAAATTCAATTTTGAGAAATAAATATTTCCCAAGTGTGCATCAGCTTGAAGCCTATGATAGTCAATCAGTTAAATTTTATTCTACATCGCATCTCAGGTTGATCTGTACTCTTTTAAAAGCATTTTTAGACAGATTTGGGATCCAAAAGACAAAACTGATTGTTTCAAGAACCGAATTGTATTCATTAAAATGTTCCAGATGCGGAAATTAGTTTCCAGCAAAAGCAGTACAACCATAAACAAAATTATATGCGAGACATCACACTAAGACTACATGACCCTGATCAGCCGCCTTAATTCACTCTCTGCTTTGAATAAATGTTAAAAGATGGAAACGATTATTTCCACCGGGCTTTCCTTGTTTTCACTCACGTTTTTCCATACAGATTAAAAGTGGAAGCTGGGAGCGTGTAAGAATGGAAACTTCTGAGAATCTAGAGATAAAAGCATGAATGATAGGAAACAATGCTTAGGAGATAAAACATTACGCACATGTGATATCCGCAGTTGCTACCCATGTTTATGCCACTGATTACCTGTGTGCAAATATAGGTACAACATTAGTGACTACCAAAACAGAAATAACTTCACTTCATACACCAGAGTCGGTGTACAAATTACAAAGAGACCCTAGCTGTGTAGAATTAACTGTAAAGATCAAATTTTTAGACCAAAAGAAAAAAGACTGGGGAAATACTACGCATTCTTGTTGCGGCACTTAACGAAATGTTCATCTTTTCATTATAGTGGGTAAAAGGGATGCTTTTAATCAATATTAAACAGACTTGTTAAAATAAAGAATATAAAGAAGAAAAGTGAACCTCTATAAGTGAAAACCAGAGAAGAAATATGTACCAGATCAGGAATAGAAGGAAATAGTGCTTTGGAGACCCCAATAGATGCACAATCTGCTGGAGTTCCTGTAAAGTGCATGAAACAACAAAACTCCATAAGAAGATCCCCAAATCCTTTTGACCCTTTTCTCACACACACACACACACACACATATTTTGGACCCTTTAAAATACAAAATTTATTATAATTGGGTCCTAAAAATGGAAAAGCATAGGTTTTTGGGGTGGGCAAACAAACCAGAAACTGCAAAAGCTGTGGCTCCTTGAATTTGTACTTGCTTAACAGCAAGTGGATGGCGCCAAGTGATACTATGACTCACTGCTGATTTTTCCCTGTCAATTCATTCAACTCATTTCCAATCAAATAAAAAGTTTTTATTCCTTTCTTTATCCAAAAAATTAATAAAACTGTGAATAATTTGGCTTCACAACCATGGAACAGAACACAGAACAAGCACGAAGAATAATCATAGTTTCGTAATTAGAAAAAATCAAAATGAAAATGAAAATGAAAGCACGTACGAGTCAGGGGCACAGACTTGAACAATGTAGCGATCGGTAGAGACGAGGACCTGAACCAGAGCTCGCAGCCCCGGCGCGTCGATTCCGTCGTCGTTGGTGACCATGATCGTTGCTCTGTAACCATTGTTAATCTCCATCTCCGACATCTTTGGGTAAAGTACCACTAAGCTAATGAACAGAGAAACACCACACACGTGTGTGTATATATATATATATATATAATAAGATGGTTTAATCAACAATCATCTTTATAAAAGTGCTGCTGCCGTAACCGGAGGTGCTTGTGGAACTGTATTCCTCTCTCTCTCAGTTAAAAAAACAAAACGAAAAATTCAGGCTTCCATTGGCCCACTCGGTGTAGTTTTGTGTCCAACTAATTAAATCTTAATATTACCTAAGGTCCTAAATTTTCTCCGACGTATTAGTTAGGTTCCCAAACTTATTCTTTTGCCATTTTTATCTCTAAATTATTGATTTCTATCGCACATTAGACCATATCTAATGTATTATACTAAAAAATAATGTAATAATACTAAATTTAACATGATATGTCAAATTTAATATACATTTTTTGAATTTTGCTCTAATACGTATATGCTTAAAAAATGATGTTTTGTATTTTAAATATTAATTTCATCTATAAAATATATTTTTTCTACTATATACTCTTATTATTTTATCATTTAATTACTAATCATAAAAATTAACTTAATCTATCAATTTAGAAGTACTCATATCCTATATAAATGAACAAATTAGTTAATACAAAAAGAATTATAAATAAAAAAAATAATTGATCGTAATTTAGTAAGAATAAATTTATAAATAAAATTTAATGAAAATATAAATACATAAATTAAATTTTGATAATATTGTGAAACACATTAATATTTTATATATAAAATATTGGCAATGTTGTATATAACAACATATACTAAAATTTAGTATATGCTATATTTTGTGCTATGTTTAGCACAACAAATAGTACATGTTAAAAATTATGTCAAATATAACACACTATGGAAGAGATATTTTTCGTCGAAATGCTAAAATTTAGTAATAGCATAACATTTAGCGTGTCCATTAGAGATGCTCTTAGTACTCTTTCCATGTAACAAAGCTGTCAAAACATTGTGTGCCTATTCTTTTCAAGGGTATAACATAGAAATCCATCTTGTTCTTCAGGACGCAAAAAAGTAAATAAATAAATGCTTTCGTAGATCATGAATCAAAATTAAAAATAAGATTCTTCTTCTTCCTCCTCTTTTCATCTCAACAAGGCATTTTTCTTAAAATTATACTATTTTCTTTGAATGTATATAACATTATACTATACTTTCTGTGATTGGTACCAATTTATAGATAGATATATCATGTATACATTTATATGTACGAATTAATTTTTTTTTTCTAGCAACAAAATAAAATCACAAAAGAAATGGGGAGCCGTCGAAGATTATCGTGATGTTCATGAATGGAGTAGAGGTTTTCAATGCCACCGCCAATGGCAGACCAGCCAATAACGAAAGAAACATGATTCTTGAAAGGGGCCAACTCCTCAAGAAGATGTTTAGCAAAGCATATGAGCCCTAAGCCATTATGATTCCCGACGACAAGCTTCACCAACCGTTGCTTAGACTACAAAGTTGCGTTCTAATTTCAAAGATGTTTGAGGCCTATAATTTTTGTTTTCTTCTTGGAGCATTTCATCGAACACTCGTGGGGATACATGCTTTAGCCTAAATGTAGAGTCCCATGAGGTTTTTTTTTTTTTTTTAAAAACTGATTTTATAGTACTTACTAGGAAATCTCTCAACAACTTTCCCCATTCAATATATAAAGACTCTTTTCCGCTTATGGGTGTTGGATTTTATTGGTTTATTATTGATTGTATATTCCATTAGTCAGTTTGATGATGTAAGGCTATGTTTGGTAAAGATGAATGAAAGTAAAAGGGGAGAAAAAAAATAAGAGAAAAAAAAATGTGTAGAATGAGAAAGAAAATATTTTCCCCCACAGTTGTTAGAATGTAGGGAGGAAAAAAAGTTACTTGAATTTAAAATGATTATTTTGCACCTATGTTATTATTATTTAGAGTTAAGGTACAAGGGCAATTTAATAATTTAACTTACCTATACAATAAGGCTATGTTTGATAGAGAAGAAAGGAAATATGAGGGAAGAAAAAAATAAGATGAAAAGAAAATTTGTAAGAAGTAAAAAAAAAAATATTTTTTCTTATAATTATTTGGTATGTAGGAAAGAAAGAAAGTTAAATTTGAAATGACTATTTATCCCTATATTATTATCATTTAGAGTTAAGTGTGCAACGACCATTAAGTAATTTAACTAACTCATACACTAACAAAACTTTTTCCTTCCAATTTTTCTCCCAATTTTGGGGAGGAAAAAATATGTGTGGAGCTCCACTATTTTTTTTCTTCCCTTCTCTTATCCCTTCTATCTAACAACCCAATTTTTTAATCTTTCCTATTTTTCTCTCAAATGTTTTCCTTCTTATCAAACATAACCTAGATTTCTAGGTTTTATACGTGGTATTGTTTTGTACTAGTTATTTTTATTGGAGATTAGTAAATCAAGTTAGGAGGTCGTCCAAATTTGATCTATTTGCTTAATCAATGGTCTCTTTGTTAGAATTAGTGGGAGAAGCTCATAAAAGTAGTTATTTTTATTTTTTCATATCAATGAAATAAAAGTATTATTTAGTTAATAATTTGTGCATAATATTATTTGAATAAACGTCTATTTAATTGTATCAATACGTATCTATGTGATTATAATGTAGATTCATATAAGGTATAGAGACAAATTATTTACAATTAATTAATAATAATTCGTAGCTATATAAATAAGTTTTGGCAATTTATTTATGTTGTAGCTAACTTTGGAACTTGGTCAATTTAAGTCAACTGGTGTAACGAGACTTACACTGAACTAGATCATAAATAAAATTTCATTGACACTGTCAATGAGAAAGAATTTCATAGGTTGTGATTAGTTTTAATCTAAATCTTAAGTTAGCTGTGATTATTTATTCACAAGTATGACTTTATTTGAATTACAAATGAATGAGATCAATCGAGATTAATATTCTCTGTTATTTGTTAAAACATATTTATTGAATTATATTGTTGCAATTAATAATACAGAATTTGGTAAAAGAACATCTCTTAGTAGATTTTAGTACTTGATCATAAGTCTTAAGTCTAAACATATCAACACTGATTTAGTTAGAATGATGTTGACTGATGATCATTAGGAAAATCAGTAAGAATCAAGAAATATATGCTTATGTTTTTTATGATGTTATATAAAGACGTATTAACGAAGAATCATTGTAGTATAAGATATTACTCTAATATGTAGCATAGATAGTTGGAGTGCAATTTTTAGTCCTTTAGTGGAATGAACTTGAAATTAAATAATTGACAAACCCGTTTAATTATTTAGGAGCCAATTGTACATGTCCTATAAGATACCCGAGCTAATTTGTGTCAATAGTCATATTGTTCCTAGAGTAGACCGATTATATGGTAATTGGAAGAAATAGAGTTGGATTGCAATAAGACCTACACGCCTGGTAGAGTTACAATGTCTGAGCGTGTGGCATAATTAGAGGGAGAGAATTAGCTCCAATTTTGGTAAATTCTGGGTAAAACTAGTAAGCTTGGTCACCAAGTTATCAATCTTTTCTGATATGGTAATTTTCATATAAAGGTTTATTGTGGTTTCCCATAATTGGTTTAGTTCAAACAACCTAGATATATTTAGATACTAATTATAGCCGATTGAATGTTAACAAATCAAGGAAGAACTGACAGTGTAATATTTGAATATTTGATTAATTGCTGAATAAAAAAAGCAAATCAAGAAAGTCAATTATTACAAATTATGTAATCGAGTATCATGATATTCCAAAAAAGAAAATTACCTGATTTCGGCCAATCTTGGCCAATAAAGAAATAGCCCACATGCCTATAATACAATGGCTGTGACATGTCGGATTCTAAAATTTCCTTATGGAGACTAACAAAAATCACAATAAAGTTCTGCTAGTTTTTCAGAGAGAGAAGATTTACAAAGATAAATGAATATTTTATATTCTGTGATTTGATTTCTTTGTGAATCAACAAGCAATTTCTATCTTGATCTTTTTCTATGTAGTACATAGAGATCATACTCATGTGTGACTATACACAAAGATAGTCTAGAAGATCTCGTGGGGTTAGAATTGTTCTTTAGGTCGTCTTGGATATGTAAGAGGTATATCTCCAATCATATATCTAATATATTATTATGAGATTAAAATGCTCTTGGTTATTTTTTTTGCTGCACTGAATCTATGAAAATCTATTAATAGAATTTTCTATGAAAATGAAAATTTTAAAAATAACATCAACTGCAATTTTTCTTAAATCTTTCCAACACTCTTTGAACTATGATTATTCATTTAAATTGGGAAGTTTTATTTTGGGAAGTCGAGGCCCTGGATTGCTAGGCTTTTCGAGTTTCCACATTATACCTTTGGAAAAAAGGCGCATGTGGTGTTGTGACAACTTTCTTAAATAGAAAGAGCGTAAAAGACTAACGTGTGACAAAATAGAATAATATAGGGATCTAAATGTTAAAAAAAAAAGGTTTTGGGACCTAATAATATATTAGGGAAAGCTTGGGAACTGTAGGTGATATATAATTGTTGGCATAATTGTTTAATTAAGTTTTATTTTATTAAAGACAAGTTAGCTCAATAATTCATATTTTTCATGTTGTGTACAAGAAATTTATCAACCACAAAAAAAATTCTTGTGAACTAATTATTTAATTTTTTATGATATATTTTAATACAAAATTAATTAATCGGGATTAAAAGTTTTCGATGAATCCATTCTCCGAGAGGCTATGGACCAATGCGTGCGTTTTGCGTAAGCCAACCAATTTTATTATAGTATTGGGGTTGAAACTGAGAGGAATATTTGCCAATCGTGCTCAGAATATAGCGACATTTCATTTCAAAGTTGTTCCTTTTTGGTCTGATATTTTGGTTAGAATTCTTTTTTTTTTTTTTTTTAAATCAAATCGTCTTGTATGGTTGCTCTCTATTTTTGCATTATTTTTTATTTAGATATAGAGAAATAAATACCATAATAGATTATAGTTGATTGAATTTTCTAATGAATTAATTAGATGTGTTAATTCAGATTAGAAATAATCAAAAAAAAAAAAAATTATTGAAGAGCTCTAATTTATTTTTTATGAAGTTTTTCTCTAAAATCGTTGTTGTTAGAGATTATTAGTACTTTGAGAATTCCAAAAAAAAAACATCATTTTCAAATTTATAAATTATTTTTCTGATTCTCGTTATAAGATATTATATGTAACCCGATTGAATAACTTTTATGCGAATATTAACAAAATTACTTATTTTCGAAATAAAAAAAATCATCTTGTGTTCGTGAACATGACCGTCACTAGTTATTTTAATAATTTTTAATAATGAAACAAGAAGAATATGAAATACTGAATACGATGATGTACAAGCATGACCATTTTTAGTGGGTTAAATGTACTACTTGTTACTTGTTACAACACCACGTTTGGAATGAAATGATACAAATCATGATTATGGGTCATGTTTATAATTTTTTTTTATCAAGATATTGTAATGTCTTCACCCTTATTACCATGGAAAAGTTCGATAAGGAATGGAAAATCCCATGCTCAAAAATTGACATCATTGTATGCTACATAGGACAACAATATATCAAAACAGTGTATTGTTTTAATTAGCTAATGCCATGACGAAGAGCACATTTTAGTTTCACCAAAATGACATGATAAATAGTAGTGAACCTAACAGAAATGTTTTACGCAACAATGAACACCAGTAGGACATGCTAGGCTTCTGGTTATATGGCATTTGGAAGCGGACGAAGAGAAGCTCTCAGTTGCAATTTGGGAGCCAATCTGTGAAACAAGAATGGCAATCTATATCAGCTCGGGAGAGGGTATCAAGAGGAGTGACTGTAATGTCCAAATACTTTATATATTTTGCATATTTCCCAAAATACCCTTTTATATGTATTTAAAAAACTGAAAAAAAGAATTAAAAGGGAAAAATAATATTAGAATTTCTTTTCTTTTCTCTCTCTCTTTTTTTTTTCTTTTGTTTTTTTTGAAAGAAAAAACCTAAACTGTTTTTCAATCTTCACATCTTCCTTAGTTCCTCTCTCCCACCCTCTTCGTTTAATTCTTTTCTCTATTAATCTCTCGTTACATTTAATCGTAAATAAGATTTCCAAAACGGTGGCGAAGCATTTTTGGTCATTTTCTTGTAAATCTTTAGAAAGAAGGTAAAATAGGTGAACCCACACGCTTTTAATTTCCCTAAAATTGTCGAATGATGAATGTTAGATCTGAGGCTTGCTTTCTCTCCCCTAGAGATTACGGGTAGATAGTCAGAGAAGAATTTGATACTTTGATGAATACGGTCGTCTTCATTTTGGGATTCAAACGAAATGGATATTTTTGGTGGCTGAGGATAAATTTGGACCCATATTCTCAGATTCACAAAGCTCATCTTTTTCTCAAAAAGATTTTTAGATTTTTTCTAATGGCCGAGTTAGATTTTCTAATGACTCTATTTGTCTGTTCCGGGTTTAGGAGAAACAAGCAAGAAGAAGAAAGCGAAGTGGAGAAAGAAGTCTCTGCTGATTTTATTATTTCAAATTCATACTTCCAATTTTTTAAATTTTGTAATAAATTTTAAAAAGTATTTTAGTAAACTATGTCCTTTAAATTGAAGTCTTGGCAGAAATTTGTTACAATTTCAAAGTTGGAAGGTCAATTTTGATATTATTCAAAATGTAAGATATAAATTGAATAAATTATTAAAATATAAAATATAAAATTATTATTATTCCTATTAAAAAATAAATAATGATAACTACACTAACAAAATCATGTCTCTTAATGTAAAGAGAAAGTACCCACATATCACAAAAGTAAACATTTTTTTTTAATTTAAATTATATTAGGACTTTTGAGCCAAATAGCTGAATTTTTTTATCATTCTTTGAAAAATGGTAATTTTTTAAATACTATTAAATAATGACCAAATTTTAAAACTTATTTGAAAAATGATTATTTATTTTTCATATTTAATAAATTAAAATATATTAGTTTATTTTGTATAAAATTGCTTTATTTTTAGAAAATTGATTTATTATTATTTTTTTAAAAAAATAGATTAACTAAAAAAATGACCATTTATCTTTTAGACTCTGCCATATTTATCATGATTATGACATCTTATTAAGATTCACACAAATATAAATTAGATCAATTCTAAATACCAAAACACTATTAGATTTCATCCAAAAATATTAGTTTGAAGATTTTTTTGGACTTATAAACTATTACTTAAATATTCGTAATTTTCCTAAAGCATACCTAACGTGTAACTCGGAGCATTATAATGCAATTTCCTTTTTCGATTCTAAGGAACAATATGCCTATGGAACATATTCTGTTGAAGTAGCTAGATAAAGATCAAATGAAATAGATCACCCACTTGTTTTTGGAACAATAGATGCTTTTATGAATTGCCTCCATCCTGATTTGACTACATTTTGCCTTCTTAGTCAGCTTGTAACCCTTTTAAAGGCAAAGAAAGACCCCAAATATTTACACCATGAGCACTCATTTCATAAGAATCAACAATTTCCAATAAAGTTTTAGTAAAGATATACATTTCACAATCATCTTATGCAATAATACCCTGATGATTAGCAACATCTTGGAAAACCTATATTCAAAAAATATCCATTCCGATATGTTTGGTTATTAAGCTCCCCTAAATTGCATGAATGATTGGTAAGCAAGCCACAACAGAGAGTGTGAAGTCATTGACATGGCTCTTTCTTTTAAAATCCTGCAATTCCACCTATCCATTGTAGAGATTGAGATTTGACTACCGTAATGGTCGGGGTATATGGACAGTTCACTTTGAAAAAATCCATAAACCATACAACATACATAAATAAAAGAACAAAGTACTCTATTTGTTATACTTTTTTTTTTTCCCCTCTTTAGTCAAGGAAGAGATATAAAATCAGATCAGATTTTCAATGAATTTTCTTTTTTTTTTCCTCCAGTCACGAATACAAGACTCAAATATCTACATTTGGCAATCATAAGATAAAGAGATAGAAGGTACACCATAAAGAAAAGCCGCCCAAGCAGTGTCAGAGTACACACAGGTAAGCGACCTAGTCAATAATTTTAGGCCTAATGACTTGTGATTTCTGAGAATCCAAATTTACTTACTAGTTTACACCATCAAGTTCTTGTTATGTATATCGATTATCCTAATAATTATAAATCCATGTTATGACATATGTAATCATACTTATACAGGTATACAGCAGATATCCGAGTAGCAACAAAATTTCTAGGAGACTTGGGAGAAGTTTCGCTGATACAATAACATAACCACATAACCAACCAGCATTCTGAAATTTAAATTGATCAACTCATGGAATTTGTTACTATCAAATTGATAACTGATTAATAAAAACAGTTTACATTAAATAGGTTTCCATTTAATCATGATACAAGGTTCATATGAGGCTTTAAGATGTTCTTAAATAGTATGATCTGATTTCCAATTAGAGAAGAATCCTCAAGATACTTAAGCACAATCGAATTCCGACACAAGACCTTTCATCCACGGCACTGCAGCCAAACCTGCATCAACAGAATTTGCTTTTAACTGAAAGAATAGTTGCATTTGTGAAGCTAAAACTGATGTGTCCTTTGCAAGTCTTACTAAAGAATATCAGTGACGTAATGAACCATGTATTGTGGTTAATGCTTATATTGAGAGATAAATGTCTGCTTAGAAAAAACTGTAGGTGTAGACAGCACTTGAATACCGAATTAAGATAAAAAATTTATTCAAATGATTGATCTAAGGGCATCGGAAGGCTGATGAAGAGAAGCACTGAGCCACTCTTGGCAGCCAGTCTCTGAAGTAGGCCTGTGAATCTATCTCAGCTTGAGAGATGGCACCAAGAGGAGTGACGGTAATCTGAAAATGAAATCGCGAAACCATGTTAATCACAGGCAAAGCCTCCTCTATATGTTGAAGTATGGCAAAGATACTCACAAATCCTTCTCGCAAAGATCGGTGATCTGTATCATCCTCCTTATCTAATTCAGTACCCCTAACCTACAAAAGCAAAAACAGGAGTAATTCTTTAATAGTCTGTGAAAAGGATGCACCGACGTTCATTTAAAGTATTCACAATAAGTAATTCCTCAAGTACTTTCAATACATACTTGATAATTATGGATAAAACAGCAAGCAGTCATTTGAAGAATTCGAGAACAGAAATAAGCAACAGCCATTAGCTTCAATATATTGCCGGATCATAATTGTTAAAAGCAGCAACAGTTAGAAAAAGTAGTTGTCTTTTTAGTTTCCTATCAGGATAATTCAAGAGTCTACAATCTAAATATGAATTCTAGCTATGCCCTCCATAGCACTGCCTCCATCAAACTTCAAGGAAACATGGCGAAAAGAAAACGTTACAATGGAAGCACGGCAGAAAACTAAAGGAAATAGAAAGAAGAATATGATAGTTGCAGATCAAAAAACGGTAAAAGGACTCACTTCTCTTCGAAACAATCGATAGTCTGCTGAAACAGTTGGTGAATCATATTCTGCAGGCCCTTCTAAATACGTTTCCATCGTCATAGTTGACAGCATTTTACCTCCTTGGAAGTCGGAAGAAACTTCTCTCCATCCCATTTTGAATATACTTTTACCCTGCTTAGTTAGCTTGTATCCCTTTCAAGGTACAAGAGACCACAGAAAATCAATAGAAGGGTTACTAGGAGGAGAAAAAGAAAGTTTTACAGTGCATATTCTCAGCGAAAAGCCTTTTCAAACGTAGAGATTAGATGCAAACACATCTTCTACATACTGGACTCTTCGTAGTTTTAGAGGAACAATGTGCAATCCTTACACTTTCAAAACCTAGTGATAATAATTATATGTACCTTATGATTAGCAACACTTGTTGGCAGATCTATATTCAAGAAACATCTCTGTGGATAAGTCTGGTTCTTGATCTCCACCAGTACCGCATCGATTATAGGTAAGATAGCTTCAGCAGAGAGTGTGAAGTCATTAATGTTGCTCTTACCTGCAACCCTGCAAGTCCAGTAGCCATACAAATGTCTCATTGTTTCTTGTCTTTTTATTAGTAAAAAGAATTAAGACCAACATTGCAATTTTGGCAAAAATATGTGAATCCAGATGTAATGTACCAACATAAAAAAAAATTGTAATTTTTAACATTAAAAGAAGTTTCTGCCAGGGAATCAACATAACAGTCGGAAAAACATACCAATCATAAGATACAGAGATAGAAGGTACACCATTAAAAAAAGCCTCCCGAGCTCCACCAACCGTGCCAGAGAAAACACTACAGTTCAACAAAAGGAACCAACAAATTGGATTAGAATATCTTGATGAAATAACCACTTAAACAGGCTAAAATGAATGTAAAAATCAACTTATCCGGTTTGCTTTTCCATTCCATGCAAAATCAATTTTGAGAAATAAATACCTCCCTAAGCGTGCATCATTTCAAAACCAATGATAGCTAACAACCTTTTTTTTCCCCCCCCTCTGTTTTGGAAGTTAGAAGCTCTCTCTCTTTCTCTCTCTCTCTCTCTCTCTCTCTCTCTCTCTTTAACACATGTCCATGATCATTTGTCCCAATTCACACTCTGCTTTCGAAAAATATGATAAAATAAAAAAGATTGCTTCCATTGTTTTCAGTTACATTTTTCCATACAAAGGAAAGGTGGTAGCTGGCAGGGAGTAGGGTAGGACACCTCAGTTGAGAATCTAGAGACAAAAACATGAATACTACTATTTATAAGCTGTGCTTAGAAGACAAAGCAGTACGCACATGTGATATCCACAGTTGCTACCCATGTTTATGCCACTGATAACCTGTGTAAATATAGGTATAACATTAGTTACTACCAAAACATAAGTAGTTTTGTGTACGAAGAGACCCTATTGTGCGTTAAAATAACTGTAAAGGTATAATTGCTTGTTGCAGCACCTAAAAGTATCATGCATATAAAAAAGTGAACCACTATAACTTAAAAACCAAAGAAGAAGTACGTACCAGATCAGCAATTGAAGGAAATATTGCTTTTGAGACCCCAATAGATGCACAATCCGCTGGGGTTCCTGTAAAGAGCAAAAATCCATAAAAAGAAATAAAGAATCCAAATCCTTTTGACCCTTTTAAGCAAAAAGAAAAAAAATATACTAAAATAGTTAATACAATTGGGTCCAAAAAAATGGATAATTAGCAGTAAGCACAACCATGAATGTAAATGGTAATGAATTAGAAAGAAGGTTATATTCGGGAGTGGACAAACCAGAAACTGCAAAAGCTGTGGCTCCTTGAATTTGTACTTGCTTAACAGAAAGTGGGTGGAGCCAAGTGATACTATGACTCACAGCTGATTTTTCCCTGTTAGTTTATTTCATTCATTTCCAATTAAATCGAACTTCGTTACATAATTATATATACATATATATATTTCTTTGAGTGAACGCATAGTACATAGCACAAAATATCTATGACAGCAGGGAAGGAATATTTGTGAAAACGAGAGTACGTACGAGTCAGGAGCACAGACTTGGACAATGTAGCGATCAGCGGAGACGAGGACCCGAACCAGCGCTCGCAGGCCCGGCGCGTCAATTCCGTCGTCGTTGGTGACCAGGATCGTTGGTCTGCAACCATTAATGTTAGTATCCATGTCCCACTTCTTCGTGTAAGCACTAAGCTAAGCTAAAGAACGGAGAGATATAACGTGTTTATATATATGGTTGGCAATCCGTTAGGTATTTTTTTTCTTTACTAATGGATAAGTATTTTTTTTTTAGCCGTTGGATCATTATCCAATGATGATCCAATTACTATAATGAAGTGCATGAAAAGACGTACATCATTAATGCTCTTTCACTCTCTTACTTTTTACAATAAAAAAATATGTATGCTAAATTTTCATTTGCCAAATTGATACCTATGCATAGGTAAAAAAAAAAATACTTACTGGATTGTTTATCTATATATATATATATTTATATGATTGCAAATGTAAGTATTATTTTTTATTTTTGCATAGATATTTTTTTTTTAACCGTTAGATTATTATTTAAAATTGATTTAATATTTATAACGTGGTACATAAAAAGATATACATATTTTTTTTTTAATTTTTTATTATAAAAAATTACACATTATAAATTTTCATTAGTGAAAATAATAAAAAAATACCTAAGTTAGTACCCATTAGTGCCCGTTATACTTAAATTAGAACGAGAGATATTAGAATGAACTATTTAAAAATACTTTATATACTCTATTCTCATTTCAAACTATAAAAAACTCATTATAATAGTTGATGTGATTGATGGGTCATTTGAATAGAAAAATTGAATTATTGAAATAAATACTTGTTCCAAAAAATTAAATAAAAAAAGTAAAATTGTTGAAACAAACAGTCTTCCTAATGAATTTTCTATTTGAATGTAATGTAATCAGAGAAACAAATGAGCCATTTATTCTTCATAATTAATTTTTTATATTTTAGGGAAATTTATTTTTAATTTAATATTTTTTAGGGTTAATAGCATTATAATCTGAAATACATTACGAAAACTTTTAGACAGTTTAAATTTACAATACTGCTATTATTCATTCACTACTTTGTTTCTACTGAAATATTTCAAAAACAAAACAATGAAATATCGTGAATTAGTATACGGGATAATATCACTTTTATATATTATATTTTGACACTTTGTTCAATTTATACCTTGTGCTTTGATTATTATCAACATTGATATTTAGAATTAAAATCTGCTACAAATTTATATCCTGACACCAATCTAAAATAGTTAATTTACTAAGATGATTCCATAAATTTATTCTCGGATCAGTTTTTATACTGTTTATTTTTAATTTTTTGAATGATATCTTGTAAATTAATTGCTCTGAATTGGTATCAAGATATAAATTTATAACAAATTTTAAATCTGAAGATTAATATTGATAATAACCAAAATACAATGTATAATTTGAACAAAGTGTCAAAATACAAGGTATAAAAATGATAATATCCCTTAGTAATATAATTGGATGAAAGAAAAATCAATTAAGAGAGGTGTTAAGAAAAGTTTTGAAAATGAGTGCTAGATTCACTATTTTTCTGACTATGTATCTTATTGGGTTAATGACACCCCTAACTTATTACTATTTTGACATATTGGTCATTAATATGAGTGTCATTTAAGTACTAAACATTTCTTTTTTTATGGCACTATTGATACTTTTGACATATTTCATTTAAGATTCCATTAAAATTCATTTAAATGAGAGAAATTTTGCATAGTTAATCTCGATTTTTCAATTGTTTAATAATTTGGTCCTTATTTTATTTTTGTATTCATATTTCCGATTAACAATATTGTATCTACCAATTTTTCGGAAAATTAAAATTCTAAATAATTAAATTTCTGAAAGATTGATAGATACAATTACATAAAGAAATGAATATTTAATAGAAGACTGTAAAACTTTTCGGGCTTATTTACTTCAAATAGTTAATTAATTTTTAAGAATAAGAATTCATAATTACATAAACATTTAATTGATATAGTAAATTTTCAGTCAAATTTGACTAGTATAAAAGCATGTATGTGAAATTGTTTTAGTTTTAAAAATGGTAAGATAATTATTTTTTGTTTATAAAGTTATTATAGTTTGATATAAACTAAGATATATTAGTATAATTTTCTTCTTTTTTTGAATTTGATTTTTAAATGAATTATTTGTTTTATATCTGTCTTTGAATTTTAATTTCCTGAAAAATTGACAGATGTAACATTATTAATCAGAAATATGTATACAAAAAAGGGACCAAATTGTTAAATAATTGAAAAATCGAGATCAATTATATAAAATTTTTAATATTCAAATAAATTTTAATAGAATCTTAAATAAAATATGGCAAAAAAATCAATAATACTAAAAAAAGAAACATTTAGTACGTAAATACTATAAAAAATAAATCGAACACTAATATATCAAAATGATAATAAGTTGAGAACGATAATGCCATTAACCTATCTTATTTCATGGCTCGACGAATCTATTCAAATATCTCACTTTTTAACAACATGTTACAAAATATAATACAGTTTATGCGTCAAACACGAGACATGAGAATGAATTTAGCACTTCTATTGAATTACCCATTTTGGAAGCTATGCAAGTGTAATTTTTCTGCATTATTTATATTCGATGAATGTCTTATCTGACGGTCCGAGAGATTATGTACTACCAATGCATGCGTTTTGTGTACGCAGATCAATTTTATTATATTGGGGTTGAAGCCGAAAGGAATATGTGCCCTTTGTCTCCACAATCTAGTGGCATTTCAATGCAATCAAAAGTTGTTTCTTCCCTTCTTGGTTGGATATTTCATTTCTAATTTTTTATCACAATATCCTCTTGTGCTCATCAACATGGCCCTCACGTGTTATTTTATTAGTTTTTAATAATGACACAAGAAGTTATGATTATTGGTCGTGTTTATAATTATTTTTATAAAGTATAGTAAGGGTTTCACTTCACCCTTTAATACCACGCAAAAGTAAATTAGGAAATGGAATATCCCGTGACAAGATTATGAAATCTGTATTGTTTATTCCAATATTGTCATGACCAAGAGCATTTTTTCTTTTTATCTTTTCACCAAAATGATATAAATAGTAGTGAACCTAACAGAACCATTTTTCATCGGAAAAAAAATGAAACCAAGACTGGAATTATTACAAGGTTCGAATAAACACAAGTAAGACATGGTGATATAAATAGAGGTCGAACAAATCGTCGATTGTAATTCACTAACTAGCCGTAATAGGAATAATAAAATGATCAATCGTAATAAGAATAGTGAAAAGGGTAGCGGCAATAGCAATAGTTATAAGAATAGTTGTAATAATAATAATGAAAAGGACAGCCACAATAACAATAGTAAAAAGGGTAACTGCAATAACAATAGTGAAAAGAGCAACCGTAATAGCAATAGTAAAAGGTGATATTCACCCCACCTTTTAAATTCGATGAATACGGAGGGATTCATCACTTATTTTGCATCCCATTTTAAAATCCTCTTTCTTTCTAAGAGAGAATTCAGACTTAGAAATTCCTCTTAGTGTCCCATTTATTTTCTCTTAAATTATTTAGAAATAATATTTTCTCCTATTTCAAGAGAGAGAGAAGTTTATTTGTTTTTTCTTTGTATTTAGAGAGAAATAAATTGTAATCTCCTTGTCATAATGAAATTCTTCACAGGCTTGTCTGTAGACGTAGCCTAAATTGGGTGAATAACGTTAAATCTTTTGTGTGCCTTATATTTTTTATTTTATCTAAATTTTCTTAACTCGTATTTTAGCTGTATGTTGTCGCTTCCACAAAGCCGATCTTTTAACAGTAGTAGCAGAGCCATTAGTTGGAGTATTATTCATATATATAGTACTATTCACGTATACAATACTGTTCACATACAATGAAATAATGGTAACTAAATAAATCGTGGTGAATAAAAATGACGGTGAAATTCGATATTGAGAAGTTCAATGGGAGTAATTTCTAATTGTAGAAAATAAAGATAAAGACAATCTTGAGAAAAGATAATTGCCTAGTAACAATTAGGGAAAGACATGCTGAGATTACTAATGATAAAAAATGGGACAAGATGGATAGCAATGCTATCGCTAACTTATATATGGCGCTAGTAGATGGAGTCTTATCAGTATTGAAGAGAAGAAGTCAGCCAAGGAGATATAGGATATGCTCACAAAGCTGTATCAGACTAAGTCACTTCACAAAAAAAAATTTTTGAAGAGAAGGCTTTACACCCTTTGGATGGCGGAATCAACAACGATGGCCGATCACATCAATACCCTCAACACTTTATTTTCATAGCTTACTACAATGGAGCATAAAATAGAGGATAATGAACGTATAGAAATCTTACTACAGAGTCTACCTGATTCGTATGATCAACCCATCATAAATGTGACCAGCAATACTATAACTCTAGTTTTCAACGATCTTACAGTTGTTCTCGAAAAAGAAAATCGGCATAAGAATAAAGAAGATAGATTGGCAAGTTCGCAACAAGCAAAAGTCTTGACAGTGAGAAGGAGATCAACGGAACATAGCTCCAGTGGAAGTCAGAGTCATTGTAGAATAAAGTCAAGAAGTAAGAAGAATATCAAATATTATCATTATGGCAAAAAGAGGCACATCAAAAAGAAGTGTTGGTAACTCAAGAAGAATGAGGATTCCAGAGAAAAGAATCATGTGGCAACTCTAGAAGAATGTGGATTCTAGAGAAAAGGACCCCGAGTCATCAATTGCTCAGGGGAATGTTGCAAGTACTTCAGATGATGGAGAAATCCTGTATAGCCAAGTAGCAATAGTTTCTAATGATAGAAGGTAGCTTACTGATGTTTGATTAGTAGATTCGGGAGCAACATAGCATATAACTTCTTACAAAGAGTGGTTTCATACATATAAACCTATCTCTGGAGGATCTGTGTTCATGGATAATGATCATGCCTTAAAAATCGTTGGGATTGGAACCACCAAGATGACGATGTACGATGATATTATTTGTACTATTCAAGAGGTGCGACATATGAAGGGCCCGATGAAAAATTTATTGTCTTTAGGACATACTTATAGGATCATAAAGATCATGAAGGGCATACTTATAGTAATAAAGGCAGAGAAGATCATAATGAATCTATACATGCTTAAAGGAGATATACTGATGGAAGTAGAATCATCTGTTACTTCAACAAATTTCAGAGAAGAATCAACAGTGATGTGGCATCATAAGCTTGACCATATCTCGGAACGAGGCTTGAAGATTCTCTCTAAATGGAGGTTGTTTCTTGGTCTCACAAAAGTTTCTTTACCCTTTTGTGAGTATTGTGTCATACGCAAGTAACATAGATTAAAATTTAATACATCTAGTTCTAGAAGTAAGAAAGTTTTAGACTTGGTTTACTCTGATATTTGGCAAGCACCGGCAATGTCTCTAGGAGGAGCTAAATCTTTTATATTTTTTTATTAATGATTACTCTAGGAGATGTTGGATGTATCCTATCAAGGGAAAGACAATTGTGTTTTCAGTCTTCAAAATATTCAAAATACAGATAGAGCTTGAATCTGAAGAAAAGATCAAATATTTGGGGACGGACAATAGAAGAGAATATACAAGCGTTGAGTTTGATAACTTTTATCAACAAGAAGGTATCAAGAGGCAGTTTAGAGCAGCATATACTCCTCAACAAAATAGAGTAACAAAGCGAATGAACAAAACTTTGTTAGAAAGGATAAGAGTAATATTGAGAGCTACAGATTTACCTAAGATATTTTGGGCAGAAGCAGTCAAAATCACCTGTTTTGTGATTAATCGATCTCCATCAACAACAATTAATCTAAAGACACCGATGAAGAAGTGGACCGGTAAGCCAGCTGATTACTATCACTTACATACATTTGAAAGTTCTGTGTACGTGGTGTACAATACTCAAGGAATCACAAAATTAGATTCAAAGTCCAGAAAGTGTGTATTCTTGGGATATGCTGATGAGGTCAAGAGGTATCGCTAATAGGATCTCATTGCCCATAAGGTTATCATCAGCAGAGATGTGATATTTATAGAAAATAAACTGCAAGAGAGGGGAGATGATAGCAGACCAAAAACTATTACAGTATAGGTAGAAAAGAATATTGAAGATTCAAATTCTTCTGAAGCAACACCAAAACACAAAGTAGAAGAACCAGACGAGGAAGAGGCTTCTGAAATTCGTCGGTCAACTCATGAGAGAAGACCACTGGCATGTCCCTTGGATTATGTCACTGAGAGCAATATTGCATACTATCTTCTAATAGAGGATGAAGAGCCAACAACATTCCACGAGGCTACCAAAGCCCGGATGTATCCCTATGGATGACAATAATGCAAAAAGAGATTGAAGCCCTTCACAAGAACAAGACATGGGATCTTGTTTCGCTACCACAAGGAAGGAAGGATATTGGGAATAAATAGATCTATAAGATCAGGCATGAGAGTAATGATCAAGTAGAGCAGTATCGTGTGAGATTGGTGGTAAAGGGATATGCTCAGAAAGAAGGTATTGACTTCAATGTGATATTTTCACCTATAGTTCGACTGACAATACTTAAAGTGGTTTTGGCAATGTGTTCTATATTTGACCTACATCTAAAGCAGTTAGATGTCAAAATTGCTTTTCTTTATGGAGAACTTGAAGAAGAAATTTGTATGCTCTAACTAGAAGGTTTTGCTAAAATAGGTAGGGAGAACTTGGTTTGCAGGTTGAACAAATCTCTATATAGCCTTAAACAGGTACTGAGGTATTGGTATAAGAGATTCCTTCATCATAAGCCTTAGGTACAATAAACTCAGTTCAGACCACTACATATACTTCAGAAAGTTTGATGAAGATAGTGATTTCATTATCTTATTATTGTCTGTGGACGACATGTTAGTAGCGAGCCCCAACAAAATAAGAGTACGAGAATTAAAGGCACATTTAGCTAGGGAATTTGATATGAAGGACTTGAGACCAGCAAACAAGATTCTAGGGATGTAAATTCACCTAGATAGAAGTAACAGGAAGATTTGGCTTTCTCAGAAGAATTATTTGAAGAAAATCTTGCATCGCTTCAATATGCAAGATTGTTAGCCAACCTTTATCCCACTTCCTGTTAACTTCAAGTTATCTTTCGAGATGTGTCCTAGCAATGAAGCAGAGACGATGGAGATGTCTCGAGTATTGTATGCATCAACGGTGGGAAGCCTAATATTTGCTATGATATGCACAAGACCAGATATTGCACAAGCAGTGGAAGAGGTTAGTCAGTATATGACGAATCCTGTTGGAGAGCATTGGAATGCTGTGAATAGGATTTTGAGGTACATCAAAAGAACCTCAAATACTACATTATGTTATAGAGGATCAGAATTTACTGTCAGAGGATATGTTGATTCAGATTTTGCAGGTGATCTTGACAAATAAAAATCTACTACAGGTTATGTGTTTACTCTTGTAGAAGGAGTTGTATGCTGGGTTTCGAAATTGCAAACTATTGTGGCTTTATCTACAACAGAAGTAGAATACATGGCGGCTACATAAGTTTGCAAAGAAGTTATTTGGGTTCAAAGGTTATTGGAGGAGCTCGGGCATAAACAAAAAAAGATTCATCTATTTTATGATAGTCAGAGTGTCTCCCACATTGCAAGGAATCTAACCTTTCATTTTAGGACAAAACACATAGGTATTCAATATCACTTTGTTTGAGAAGTAGTAGAAGATGGAAGTGTGGACATGAAAAAAATTCACACCAAAGAGAACTTAGCAGATACTTTAACCAAACCAATCAATATTGATACGCTCTAATGGTGTAGATCCTCATATGGCCTAGCAGATACGTAAGTAGCATGAAGAATTGACAAGCGAAGAAAAGAGAGATTTCTCAAGTGTGAAGACATGATTAAAATCAAGACTTTAAGTGGGAGAATGTTGAACAGATCAACAATTACAACTTACTAATCAGTCGTAATAGGAACAGTAAAAGAGTCAGGCACAATAGGAACAGTAAAAAAAGCACCTGCAATAGCAATAATAAAAAGGGTAGCCATAATAGTAATAGTGAAAAGAGTAACCGTAATAGCAATAGTAAAATGTAACGTTCACATTACCTTTCAAGTTCTATAAACATAGAGGGTTTTATCACTTATTTTGCGTCCCATTCTAAAATCCTCTTTCTTTCTAAGAGAGAATTCAAGCCTCGGAATTCCTCTTAATATTCCACTTATTTTCTCCTAAATTATTTAGAAAGAGTGTTTTCTCCTATTTCTAAAAAGAGAAGTTCATTTATTTTCTCTTTGTATTTAGAGAGAAGTAAATTGTAATCTCATTTTTATAGTGAAATTCTTTACAGCCTTATCCATGGACGTAGCCTAAATTAGGTAAACTACGTTAAATCTTTTATGTACTTTATTTTTTTTATTTTACTAAAATTTTTGCAACTCGTATTTTAACTATGTGTTGTCATTTTCAGCAAGCTGATCTCCTAACAAGATTTGCTCAAATAGTATGCTAGGCTTCTGGTTATGTCAATTGGAAGCTGACGAAGAGAAGCTCTTAATTGCCATTTGGGAGAGCCAATCTTTGAAGTGGGAGTGGCAATCTACATCAGCACGAGAGAGGGCGCCAAGAGGAGTGACTCTAACATGTAAAATAATAGTAATAATATTAGTAGAATCATGCATATTAATAATAGTAATATTAGTAGAATCATTTTTCCTCCTATTAAATTAATGTAAAGAAAAGATACCCACAAATCCTTCTCGCAAAGACTTTTGATCCGTATCATCGTCATTATCTGGTTGGGCATTCCTAAACTACAAAAGTGAAATCAAAGTTCTCTGTCAAAACTACTCATTGTAAAACTAAAATGTAATAAACAAATGAAGTATTTCTCAATTATTAGTTTTGTTGTTAGTACAAACATAATCACGCGTTTTATCTTTCGGTTTTCAAATATGCCAATCACAATGGTAATGGACAAAGACATCGATCTAACGCAATAAATGTCATTAGAAGAAAAGCATAAGCTAGCGTTCTCATTTATTTATTTAAAATGTACCGTACTACCATCAGGCGCATCACTAATAATCTCACGCTCGTCCTTTAGGAAGAAACTCATATGAATCCCACCCCAAAAGAATTAACATCCGTCAAGGACGGTAACAGCACTGTTTTTAAATCCTATGTAACAATAATGATGTTCTATTGAATTAGCTAGAGAAATTAAGATTTAAAAATAAATAAATAAATAAAGGAGGCCCATGTCTTTTTGGAACAATAGATGTTCTGTTGAAATAGTTGGTGTATTGATATTTTCTTCTGATGCTTTTGTGACTTGACTGCACTTTTGCCTTGCTTTGTCAGCTTGTAACCCTTTAAATGCGAAGACAGACAATAATTTCCAATCAAGTTTTTAGTGAAGATAAAACATTTAACAATCAGCTCAGCTCATGTAATACCAATAATACCTTATAATTACCAACATCTGTTGGAGTTCTTATGTTCAAAAAACATCCATTCAGATATGTTTGGTTCTTTATAGCCTCCACTATTGCATGAAAGAGTGGTAAGCATGTCGACGTATATGTGAATAGAAGTAAAAAAGGGCACCTGTCATAGTAATAGTGAATAGGACAGCCGTCATAATAATAGTGAATAGGACAGCCGTTATAGCAATAGTGAAAAGGGGCAGCCGTAATAGCAATAGTAAAGAGTAGTGTTCTCACTATCTTTCAAGACCTATAAATAGAGACTTCATTCATCATTCTCTTTATCCCAAAACTTGAAAGCATTTCAAGTTCTCTCTTCTAATTAAATCTTTTCTTTCTCTTTATTTCCCCTTTCAAAGAAAGTAGAGTTTCTTTGTGAAAGAAGAAGTTTCAAAGAGTGGCAGTGTAAGGTGTGAGTGAGAGAATACTTGTGAGAAAGTGCTTGGGTGTATTGGAGTCATTGGGAAGAATAGAGGGAAATCTATGTGATTGTAGAAACTTTTTATATAGTGAAATTCTTTTCTGAGAGACAATGGTTTTTAACCTGATTTGGGAATTTTTTACTTAAATTCTTGTGTTGTGAGATTGGTTTTTATTCCATATTATTATTTCTCTATTATTCTGACATTTCTTTGAAGTGAGATCTTGGGAGTGGGGAATCTAGGTCAGTCAGATTCCCAACAAGTAGTATCAGAGCAGAGTTCTTTGGTACATTATAGCTTAGTATTAGTCTAAGAAATTCTGTGTAAGGAGGCTGTGTTCAAGTGGGAGTATTTGAACTCTTTAATCCTTCTTAGAAATTTTCTTAGCAGTTTTTCAAATTAGAAGTACGAAGCAAGATGTCAGGAAATAAGATTTCAATTCCGGTTAAAGCTAATGTGGAGAAATGTGATGGGAACATCAATTTTGGTATGTGACAAATACAATTCAAAGATTTATTGATTCAATCTAGATTACACAAGGTTTTGAAAAACTGAGAGGCTTATAAGGGCAGAGATTTTGAGAAATCCAATATGAGCGATAAAGACTGGGATGATCTAGATGAGAGAGCTGCAAGTGCGATACGTATGTGTTTAGCCAAAAATATCCTTGCAAATGTGCTTAGAATAATGGCCAAAGATCTCTGGAGAAAGCTTGAAGAATTATATCAGGTGAAAGGTATCTCAAATCGAGTGTACCTAAAGGAGCAGTTTCATACATTGCGTATGAATAAAGGTACGAAAATTTCTGATCATCTAAGTGTCTTGAATGGTATCATTTCTAAATTGGAGGCTATTGGAGTGAAAATTGAAGATGAAGATAAGACATTGCGATTTATCTGGTCTCTTCTACCTTCCTATGAGTATATGAAACCTATTTTAATGCATGGGAAGGAGACTGTAGTTTATTCTGAGGTCACAAGGAAACTTTTGTCTGAAGAAAGAAGGCTGACGGATGGTAGAAGTAATATTTCATCTGAAGGCTCAACCTTAACAGTTGACACTAGGAAGAAAAACTCCATGAAACAGAATGTAATCTGCTAGGTGTGTGGACAATCTGGGCACTTAAAAAGAAATTGTCAAAAAGGTGGAGCGGGCTCGGCTAAAAACTCTAAATATGGTAATGTTGCTAATATTGTCTCCTATGATGGAGATGATGATCTTGTCCTTTGATCATGATATGTACATCTTCATGGCATACCATTAATCTCCAAAGACGCCATGAAAAAGGATGTGTCATAATTAGTGGCAGCAAGTTTGCATATATGCATTGGTTTTACATTGATGTAAGGCGTGTGCTGAATGATGTTGATGGCTGATGAACTCCCGGAGAAGCCAAACATAGGAGTCAGCATCATAATTATCAACAAGGTTCTTTCGACATGAGCTGAGATGAAATTCTTAGAATTCGTCAATTCTAAGTGGTATGTATACTCATATGGTGGAGTATGATTGTCAGTAAAGACAATTATAGCAATATAAGCTATGAGATGAGACATATGTGAAGATATGATTGAAATCAAGTCTTCAAATAGGAGATTGTTGATGTATGTATGAATAGAAGTAAAACGGGCAGTCGTCATAGCAATAGTGAATAAGACAGCTGTCATAACAATAGTGAAAAGGGCAGCTATCATAGCAATAGTGAAAATGGCAGCCGTCATAGTAATAGTGAAAAGGGACAGCCGTCATAACAATAATAAAAGATAGTGTTCTCACTATCTTTCAAGGCCTATAAATAGAGACTTCATTCATCATTCTTTTCATCCCAAAACTTGAAAGCATTTCAAGTTCTCTCTTCTAATTAAATCTTTTCTTTCTCTTTATTTCTCATTTCAAAGAAAGTAGAGTTTCTTTATGAAAGAAGAAGTTTCAAAGAGTGGCAGTGTAAGGTGTGAGTGAGAGAATATTTGTGAGAAAGTGCTTGGGTATATTAGGGTCATTGGGTAGAAAAGAGAGAAATCTATATGATTGTAGAAACTTTTCATATAGTGAAATTCTTTTCTGAGATACAGTGGTTTTTCTCCTGATTTGGGAATTTTCTATTTAAATTTTTGTGTTGTGAGATTGGTTTCTATTCCCTATTATTATTTCTCTATTATTTTGACATTTATTTGAAATGAGATCTTAGAAACGGTGAATGTGAGTCAATCAGATTCCTAACAAAGCAAGCCTCATCAGAGAGTGTGAAGTCATTGACGTGGCTCTTACCCTTAATCCTGCAATTCCAACTATCCATCTTAGAGATTGAGGCTTCGACCGTCGCAGTGATTGGAGTACATGGTCAATTCACTTCGAATGAATAAGCATTCTTGATCCTTTCTTTCCCCCGCCGCCCCCCTCCCCCTTTTTTTTTTTTTTTTTTTTTTTTTTTTTTTTTTTTCCCCCCCCCCCCCCCCCTTTTTTTTTTTTTTTTTTTTTTTAAATTCTCTTTTGTGGTTGCTAAGGAAAAGAGATAAGAAGATCAGAGCAGTTTTTGAATGAAAATTTTCTTTTCTTCCAAGTCACAAATGCAAGCTCCGATCAACACTCACCAATCATACGATAAAGAGATAGAAGTTACACCATTTAGAAAAGCCTCCCGAGCACCAGCTACAGTGCCAGAATACACACTGCAAGTTCATTAAAAGGAGCCTAGTCAATAATTTTTAGGCCTAGTGACTTGAGATTTGTGAGACTACTAAGTTTACTTATTATGCATGTTTTGACATCTCATGAAAACATTATTACTTTATATTCTCCATATTTTGAGCGGGGAAAAAAATAACTAAAACTACTTTGCTTTATTACGTCTGCGTGATTAATGAGAAATCTTATCATAATGGACACTTTGCTGTTGTACACAACATCTATAGGTTATTACAGTTTTTTCAAAAGCATATGTGGCCAAATCGAATTCATTAAGGAGTCCTAGTTGTTAATACAAAGATTAAAACATTACGAATATGTTACATCCGCAGTTGCTACCCTTGTTCATGCCACTGATTACCTGGTGTGTAGACACAGAAATAACATCAGTAGGAACTATACTGGTTTATAGGCGCACATAATAAATCAGTGCACTTAACCTGTGCACCGAGTGACTTAAAACATCAAACTTTTGGTATGTGAATATTCAGGCCTCCAGCAAGAGTTCTCTTTTTATTATTTTTTTTTTTAAAAAGAATTTTTTGTAATAAACTATTGGCAGTTCTGTTTCTATCAATATTAAATCAAGTTTTCAAGATGGAGTATTTTAAGAGAAAAATAAAATAGTATTTTTCTCAAGATAAAAAAAAAAGGTTCTTCTGTGACTGTAATTAAAGCCAGAGACCTTGTAGGTCAGGAATTGAAGGAAAGAGTGCTTTGGAGACTCCTAAAGAGGCACAGTCAGCTGGAGTTCCTGTTGATTAAATAAATAGAAAGGTGAAAAAAACACATAACAGATTTCCATGGCAAAAAGGATTCTTAGAACTGTGATCAGTTTGCTAGTTTTGAACCATTAAGCATTGAAATTTGATATGAAAAATCCAACAGAGAGAGAGAGAGAGAGAGAGAGAGAGACCAGAAACTGCAAATGCTGTTGCTCCTTCAATTTCAACTTGCTTGGCGGCAACGGACGGCGGTAGGTGATGCAATGACCAACAGCTGACATTTCCCTTTTATGTTATTCAACACCAAAATTATCACTTAAATTTAGTTTTGAATTAACAAAAAACGAAAGGACAGTTTTGCTCCACTTATTATGCGAATAGCAGATTCTCAATCTCTAAAACGAGACCAATGAGTACTCACTCACATACAAATAGTAGCGAAAAACCAAATTCATCAGCTAAAAGTAGTGTTAATACAATGATCTACGAGGGAACCACGTAGGTATCAGGGGCACTGACTTGAACAACATAGTGATTAGTGACTAGAGGAGACAAGGGCCTGAACTAGAGCTCGTAAACCTGGCGCGTCAATGCCATCGTCGTTGGTCAGCAGGTTCGTAGCCAGGCTAAAACTACCACTTCTCGTTTTCTTGACGTCAAAAATCGATCAATCTGAAAGAAAGTGAGAGAGTAATATTGTTCTCAGATACTATCTTGATGCAGAACACCGTGCTAAATATATCTTGTGGAATAGTTTAGGCACAGAATTAGAGTGCTTAGCGTGAGGACCAAGTTTTCGACGAAGCTGACCAAGATTATCTTTTAGTATGGAACCTACACTGTTTAATATGTGGTCTTTCTTTATGATTTTTTGGCAGAAAAAAAAATCCTCATTTTTGTTACTAATTTGTTTCAGTGCGATAAAATTAGGTAGGTACCTTGAACTTTTGTACTTTTATAGTCAATGAATCAATGTTTGTTTAGTCCTATTTGTTAATTGTTTGTACAATGTATAAGGAATCTTCTATCTAATCCAATTGTTTAGATAATTGGACAAAATTACATTCTTGAATGTGATTATTTTTTTTTCATTTATTTGTCACAATTTCAAATGTCTCTCAGAATC
>JXTB01000002.1:1162046-1208938 GCA_002914805.1 Parasponia andersonii | reverse complement strand
AGCAAAAATCTATAGTAAGGCAGTCCAATAATGTGCCTATTAACCCAAGAAAAAACACTCCTAATAAGGTTCTCTTTGGAACTTAAAATTTGGAAGCAGAAAAAATGGTGAAAAAAAAAGTCAAGGAAAACTAAACAAGAAATTGTTTTTCCTATACTTTTATACTACTTTATTTTGAAACTTTTTGTTTTACTAATTGATATGTCCAAATTTCATACATTAAAAAAATAACATCAATTCTAATTTTTGCTTTTTTTAAAAAAAATTATATCATTTTTTGTTTGAATAAAAAAAAAAAAAGAGAAAATAGAATCGCTTGTAATTTTTTTTCTTTCCTATGGTTGAGGGAATTAACTCCACCAGATTCTGTTTCGATTTCAAAATTCAAACTCCTAATGAGGCTATTCTATATGCACAGACACAGGTAATGGCTTCACCCTCTTAAAACCACTGAAAAGCTCAATGAATATGATATATCATGCTGAAAATTGGCATTAATGCATGCTACATAGGACAATAACATAAAACTATGTATAATTTTTGCTATGTCACGACCAAGAGCACATTTCATTTTCACCAAAGTACATAAATAATAGTGAACATAATGGAAAGTTTCATCGGAGTAAAATGAAACCAGGACTGAAATTATTATGAAGTTTGAATTCACAGAAGTAGAACATGGTGATATAAAGTTCTGGTCAAATAATATGCTTGGTTTCTGGATATGGAATTGTGGAGGCTGATGAAGAGAAGCTCTCAGCTGCAGTTTAGGAGCCAATCTTTGAAGTAGGAGTGGAACTCTGCGTCAGCACGAGAGAGGGCACCAAGAGGAGTGACTGTGATCTGAAGAAAAAGAAAAGGAAAAAAGTTAATAAACTTACAAAATCACGTTAATCATATTCTCTTATTAAGTTAATGTAAAGAAAAGATACTCACATAGCCTTCTTTTAAAGACTTCTGGTCAGTTTCGTCATCATCATCCGCTTTAGCACCCCTAAGCTACATAAATGAAAACACTGTAAAAAAACTTTGTGAAAACAAAAGAAAAGTTGAATATTCCCCAAGTCCAGTTAGTTTCATTGTTAATTAAAACTAACTAAGCATTTCCTTACAATTTTCACATGAACTGAATCATAGTGGACTAAACATACTAAGAGTAAATGACATTAGAAGAAAAAGGTCATGACCCTTTTTCGTATGGAAGAATTTGATGTTATTTTCAAGTGGTTACTGATAGACCAAATGAAGAAAAGTAGACCCACTTCTCTTTGGAACAATAGATGTTCTGCTGAAATAGCTGTAGGTGTAACATTTTCTTTAGATGCTTTGACTTGCCTCCATCCCAACTTGTACATACTTTTGCCCTGCTTGGTCAGCTTGTAACCCTTTTAAAGACAAAAAACTACCATAAATATTAACACTACGAGCACCTCCCAAGAATCAACAAGTTCCAATATTCAAGTTTTTAAGGAAGATAACATGTCATAATCCTTTTTATGATACAAACACCTTGTGCTTAGTAACATCCGTTGGAAAATCTATGTTCAAAAAACACGCATGGGGATATGTTTGGTTCTTAATCTCCTTCATTATTTTATGAATGATTGGTAAGCAAGCCTCAGCAGAGAGTATAAAGTCATTGACCTGGCTCTTACCCTGAACCCTGCAATTCCAATACGCATCATAGAGAGACTGACTGAGAATTTGACGTGGATTAATATATATTTGTCTTCTTTTTTTTTTAGTCTAAGAGGAGATGAGAAACAAGAGCAGTTTCAGAATGGAACCTTTTCTTTTAGGGGTCAGCAAAATGCAAGCCTCAAATGTCTACACTTACCAATCATAAGATACAGAAATAGATGGTACACCATCAAGAAAAGCCTCCCGAGCAGCGGCTACAGTCCCAGAATATACACTACAGTCCAGTAAAAAGGAGCTAGTAATTAATTTTTAGGCCTAATATGACCTGTGATTTCTGACATTGCAAAATTTACTTATAGTACATGTTTTTGACATCTCATGAAAATATTGATTACACCGATCTTCTCCGTAGTTTGTACATAGCATCTGGTTGGTGTTTGACATTATCTTTATAAAAGCACATTTGGAACAGAATTGGGCTACCAGAAAATAAAAGTGAGCTTCTTAAGAAGACAAATGGGATTCATTAAGGAGTACTAAATGTTAATACGAAGATGAAACATTACGAACATGTGATATCCACAGTTGCTACCCTTGTTTATGCCACTGATTACCTGTGTAAGTAAACATAGGTAGAACATCAGCAACTAGCAAAACATAAAAGTTTGTTTCACTTTTAACTTATAGACAAAGAGGCCACTCTTATCTAAACAAAAACTTAAAAAATCGAACTTTGCTATGTAATATTTATGCTTTCATGAAGAGAAAAAGAAAATTAACTTCTTTGTAAATAAATTATAGAAGATTCTCTTCATATCAAACCAAAGCTAGAGACCTACCAGGTCAGGAATTGAAGGAAATAGTGCTTTGGAAACTCCCAAAGAAGCACAATCAGCTGGAGTTCCTGTTCATTAAGGTACATGAAATCTTACAAAAAAATTTCATGAAATAAATTTAAATCGCAAAAGGGTTTTCAGAATTCTGATCAGTCTACTGGATACCACAATACTATGCAGTGAAAACTAAATATGGCCAAGCGAAAAGGACCGAAAAATTAAAACTTACAAGAAGTTCAATGAAAGATTTGATAAGTATAGACAAACCAGAAACTGCAAATCCTGATGCTCCTTGAATTTCAATTTGCTTGACAGCCAAAGGATGACGGTAAGTGCTCCAATGACTAACAGCTGACATTTCCCTACACGTAATTTTAACACCGAAATATCATTTCAAATTTTCATTTTCATAAATAAAAATAAGAGGAAAGCTTTGCTTAACAGATTATGCAAATAGCAGATTCTCAAATACTAAATTGGATTACTCTATTATATACAAATTGAAGCAAAAATCTATAGTCATTAGCAAAAAGTAGTGTGAGTATGATGATCTGTGACAACATACGTCTCAGGGGCACAGACTTGAACAACATAGTGACTAGAGTTGACAAGGGCCTGAACTAGAGCTTGTAAACCTGGCGCATCAATTCCATCGTCGTTGGTCACCAGGATCGTCGCCAGTACTTTACTACTGGAGTTCAAACTATCAGTTTCCATTTTTTACGTTGTAAATCGATGGATCTGAAGAAAGAGAGAGTTAGTATTGTACTGAATTATTATGTTCACTGCAGAAACATTGAGTGAGGGACTATATTATATGCTTTGTGGAATAGTTTATACACCAATAAGAGTCCTTAGCGTAGGAGGACCAATTCAGTGGCTCACTGCTGACTAGGCTAACTAATATTAATTTTTAATTGGAAAATGATCATCTATTAATATATCATGTATTTTTTTTTTCAATAATTTTGGGAGACAAAAATCTCCATCTTTTTGGTTGTCAACTTAACGAACTGACATAATTATTTAGACCGTGGAAGGTACCTCGAATTTGTTTGCTAATTTCATTATCAATACTAGTCTTCCTTTGACTTCTCCAACAATGGGCAGGTCATGTACTCAATTTGGTTAAACAATTGGAGCAATTCGATGTCGAATCCGACAATCAAATGAAAACAGTTATCAAAGCCACATTCGTGAAAGTAACTACTTTTTTTATAATCACTCATCACTTCACCTACTCTGGCGCTTTCTTCATCTTTTTGAGAGGAAAGATGGTGTATTATTTTCCATTTATTTGTCACAAACTCGAATGTCCTTCAAAAGTATTACTTAAATATTAATGGTTTTTTGGTTTTAAATCAGAAGAGCAGAGGAGATATTGACTGTTTCAGCTACTTGGAAGCTGGCTATTCTCAAATTTTGCCGGCCTCATTTTCTGTCTGCTTTTCTCTGTTTTCCCCTGTTTCTCTCCTCTGTTTTCCTGTGTTCAGTTTCATCTCCATCGTTTTACTCCTTGTTTCTCCCTACTTTTAGTTCTCAAGTTCTCACAGGAAGTGCACATCCTTTATTTATAGTTGTTATAAATTGGTGTTCAAAATGACATGAAGGAAAGACTCGTTCGGCATCAAACCAGAAAAATTGTAGTCTCCGGTGGTGTCCATAGTTTTCTCTTAAATGACAAAAAGTACATTGATCTTGGTACATAAAATTTTCCATGGAAATAAATGGTAGCAAATTAGGTACTGATATGACTGCTTAGTCAAAACAAATCTCTCGGCCTCTGGTTATGGCATCCGAAGGCTGATGAAGAGAAGTTGTCAGCTGGAATTTGGCAGCCAATCTTTGAAGTAGTTATGGGTATCTTCATCAGCACGAGAGAGGGCGCTAAGAGGGGTGACAGTAATCTGAAAATAGATCCAAACTATCATTGTAAGTCTCATAAACCTAAGTCCTCCGTTAAAATAATGCTAAAGAGAAAAACCCACATAGCCTTCTCGCAGAGACTTCTTATCCGTATCATCGTCATTATCTTCATTCGATTGATAATTCGAATGCTGCAAAAGGGGAAAAAGATACGCATACGTAGAGTCATTAGAACACTACGTAATTCTCTTTTACATGCAACAATAGTTTTTCAGTTTAACAAAAAAATGCTCAAACGAGAGGGGAAAAAAAAAAAAAAAAAGGAAAAAAGAAAACTCACTTGTCTTTGGAACAACAGATGTTCTGCAGAAGTAATTGGTCTATGATTTTCTTCGAATACTTTCGATAACAATTTTTCTCTTTGTATGTCAGAGGAAATTTGCTTCCATCCCAATCTGGCTCTACTTTTTCCCTGTTTAGTCAGCTTATACCCCTTTAAAGGCAAAACAGACCATAAAATCTAAAATTAAAACCACTTCTAAAGGTGCTAAAAGAAGGAGGGGGGGAACACAAACAAACCAGAATGATCAATAGTTTGTGAAACAAAGCCAATCTGAAAAACATAAGCACTTAAACACTCTTCTAGATAATTTGGCTGCTCCAATCTAGTTTTCAACAAAGGTGACATGAAGTAGTGTTATCCCTCCATAACCTGTTCATGTATACCTTATGATTAGCAATATCTGTTGGAAAATCGATATTCAGAAAACAATCATTCGGATAAGTTTGATTCTTGATCTCCACCAGTAGTGTGTTAATGATAGGCAAGCAAGCCTTAGCCGAGAGCAAATAGTCATTGGCTTGGCTCTTACCTGAAATCCTGAAATTGGACTCAGAATTTGAGATGGAATGATCAATAAAAGAACTGACTTCTGGAATGATCAGTAAGACATAGCAGTTCTTGGCAGGAATATTTTATCTGCACCTACCAATGATAAGATACAGAGATAGAAGGAACTCCATCAAGAAACGCCTCCCGAGCACCAGCAACAGTACCCGAATATACACTGCATGTAAACAAAGGAACCTAGTCGGTGATCAAGCCAACAAACCAGTTATTAAATTCAACAAATACATATTTGGATCAAACATAGCTATCTAAAACAACTTATAAGATTGCAAAATAGACTTACAAGTGATGTTCTGAGAATCATGAAAATACTAAACTACTAGTGATGTTCTAGGCCCAGTATGGTTAAGCTTTTAAAGAAGTTAAAACACTTTCTTATCAATCTGTGGGCTTAAATGTATTTGATAAAACTCAAAAAACTGATTTTAGAAAAATTTATGCCACAACCACAGTCATAAGCTGAAGTTGCTTGAAGGTAGCTTTAGCTTTTAGCATTTAGATTGAATGAGAAGCTATCAATTCCCTTTGAACATTTTAGATGGACGAAAATACTCTCATTAAAATTTTCAAATACCAACTAAACCAACCAATATGTTGCAAATTTACCGGCTTTTATTTTCTTATTAAAATTTTTAAAAAAAGCTAATGTATGAACATTTTTTTTTGTAAACAATATATATATATATATACGTGTTAGAATGTACAAAATATGCATAATTATACAAAATATTAATAAACTCTTTTCAAATTATGCATAATTATATAATAATATCTATTTTGATCATTTTATATTAGCACAAATACTCAATCACAGTTTATCAAATACTTTAATACAACTTTTCTAAGTTACAACATATCAAAAATATATTTTACCAAAATACTTAGCTACTTTATGCAGCAACATATGTTTTCCTCAGTATAGTTAAAAGTATTTCTCTGATAATCTACGGCTTTACCAAATTGGTCTTAAATCTTATCCGTAGTTTGAAGAAAGAAACTTTGAAAATCCTAATGTTAGAGGCCTAATGATAATGATTAAGAATTGGCTTATCTATTGTCAATAGCAACTGCAGCATGTTTTACAAACTGTGAGGGAATTGTAGGACATAATTGAGCGTTTTTGAGAAAATAGTGAGTGATACTTCATCGGAGGATCCTAATAGGATTTGTTCAAGGAATTCTAAATGATAATGCAAAGATACATAAAAATTTACGAACATGTTATATCCGCAGTTGTTACCCCGGTTTACGCCACTGATTACCTGTGTGTAAATATAATTACAGCATTAGGAAGTGGAAATAGAATTAGTCAAGGCAAGCACCATAATTTGCAGACAGAGATCTCCATAGTGAGAATAGCTTTGAATATCTGAACTTCAGTTGTGTCATTGGTAGTATTCAGTATGATTTGAGGAAACGAGACTATTTCTTAGTGGTTCCACAAATGTTCAACAAAATTCTCAAAATGAAGTATGTTAGGAGAAAAATGAAATACTATACTCCTCAACTACAATGGAAATCAAGAAGGTACCAGATCAGGAACTGAAGGAAATAGCACTTTGGAGACTCCCAAAGAAACACAATCTACAGGGGTTCCTGCCAAAATAAAAAAGAAAAAAATAAAAGGAGGCACTTGAAAGATAAAAATATCATATGAAACAAACTTAAATGGCAAAAGGGTCTTTAGAACAATGATCGCTTTGCTAAATTCCACTATTTTCCCCCTTAGTAAAATTGCTATTTGAGTATTACAAACGTATAGAAAATATTATAGGCCATTGTTCTAAAATTTGATGAGTTAAAGCCAAGATTGCCAAGAAGGTTGGGGAAAAAAAAAGGAAGTTCAAAGTTCAAAAATGCAAATGCACTAAACAGAGGAGTTGAACAAACCAGAAACTGAAAAAGCTTTTGCCCCTTCAACTTTTACTTGCTTGACAACAAGAGGATGATGATAAGTGCAATGACTAACAGCTGACATTTCCCTGTAAATAATTCAAAAGCAAAATTATCATTTCAAGTTCTATATTTCTTAAGCTCAAAATCTGTTGTGTCAATCTTTGTTGCTGGTGGCTATTAGCATAAGTTACCTTATTCAAGTAGGAAAATGTAACTTGAAATTAGGGAGAGATTTTGTGAGAATATGATAGTTGGGGAATTCTAAAACTTATAGAATATGTACATGCAGGGAGGAGTAGTATTCTTGTTTCTATTGGGACAAATCTATTCTAAAGCTCTATAAGTAGGCCCTGTACTTAATCAAATTACGAGAGAAGCCGAGAGGAAAGCAATGTTACTTGATGAGAGCGCTCTCATTGTTTTCAGGATAGCGAAAACTGACATGAAAATATGGGCTCTTGAGATTATCAGGTTAATGAAAACTTTGATTGTAATTATGAGTTCTCAGGTTTTTCTAGTAGATAAAATTGAGTGTACTTTTGTTTTTGTTTTTTAGTGAAACAATCTCTTGAGTAACATAGCCAATATATTGGCTAAAGCATGTTAAATACTTGTGTCTTTTATTTTCTTGCACATAGATCTAAATTCATTCCAGATATAAATCATAACTCTGTCCTTTAAATGGGGATAGAGACCTAGAAGTCAGACAAAATCTTCCGCTAAAAAGTGGTTAGACTAACATGTCTTATGTGCAAGTAAGAAAATTTATATGATAGGGAATAACTTACGAGTCAGGGGCACAGACTTGGACAACATAGCCACCAGTGGAGACAAGAGCATGAACCAGAGCTAGCAAACCTGGCGCCTCGATTCCGTCGTCGTTGGTGACCATGATCGTCGGCCTACAATTACCTGAGTTCAAACTACCATTTTCCATATTTCTCAACTTGCAAATCCAGCTGAAGAAACACACACAGAAATTTTATCTGATATGGATGTAACATATGGTTACGGGTCAACTAGTGCGGTTGGCACTTTAGGACCAATTAATTGGCTCTTCTCTTTGAAGAATAACAAAAATATGTGACCACTTTTCCTTTTTAAAGTTTGGTCATATTTTGGCGCTTCATGCTATTTATAGAACGTCCACTGTTTAACTAATTAATTAATTTATTTTTCTTTTGAAGAAAAAGGCATTTTATATTTGTCAATTGATTTCATTATATGAATAATTAGAAAATACCTGGAACTTGTTTGTGAATTTCGGTCCCGGTGTTTGTAAGGTTGCTGCCATAACTGGCCTAATTACGAAAACACTAGGAAGTTTCTTTTTCCTTGTTGTTTATGTTCTTGTCTTTATTGTTGTTGTTATTATGAGAACGATAGACAGGGGCATCTTCTATTTTATTAGTTTGGGTTCATCAATTTTTTATTTTTTTTGCAAAAAATATCTAATTTTTTGAACTTCTGTAAATTAATAATTTTATTTTTGAAATTTTGCAAATTAATACTTTTATATTTATGATTTTTTCAAATTAATATTCTCATTTTTTAATTCTAGAAATTAATATCCTGACATTTACAATTTTTACAAATTAATATCCTCAGTTTTTTTTTTCTTCATACATTTATATTATAAATAAATTAAAAGATGCAAACACTTTTCCTTAACTTATTAAAAATATTTAGATATTAGTATATTGTCAGATATATTTTATAACTACTTTTTTTGGCTGATTGCTAAAAAAACATAATATTTTTTTTACTCTCATGTTTTTTTTTTTTTTTTTACAATTAACTATTTTTACTATTTGAATTTTTTTACTTTTCTTTTTTAAATGAAAAGTGAAATAAGTTAACTACAAATATTTTTAAGAAATGTTATTATTGTTTAATAAGTTTTAATTAAGTTGATGATGACTACTATTATATTTTTATTATTAAAATCAACTAATTGGGCATTAAGGTTATAAATTTATTAATTTATAGGACTTTTAAATGTTAGAATATTAATTTACAAAAATTTTAATTGTTAGAGAATTAATTTGTAGAATTCAAATGTGAGGGTATAATTTAAAAGCAAGGGTATTATTTTGCAGACATTTAAAAGTTAAGTTTTTTTTTGGCAAAAAAATTAAAAGTCAGGGCATTTTAATAATATTATCCCTATTCATTTTTTAAATGCTATTAGTGTTGTTTGGTTTGAAAGAACTCACAATGGCAACTGATTATTTGGATAATTTGATCATTCTCATCTTTACAATCTTTGCCATGGATATTTCATCCTTTTTTTTTTTTTGAAAAAAATTGCATAAAACGGTTGACAGTCAAAGTAGCATTCACTATTATAATAAGCAATTTTAGTCTTCATCTGCTTCTTATAATATCAGAAAGAAACTATTAACTACAGTATTAAAACTAACTAATTTGTTAAATTACATATCTCAATTTGAAGCATTACCTTTTTTTAAAAAAAAAAATTTGCTTTTTCTTTTTTCTTTTGGTCCTTTAACCTTTTTTTTTTAGAAAATTCCAAGCCTATAATCTGAAAAATTGATCAAAAAAAGAAAATTAGGTGGATGAGCTGGAACTTTTGAAAAATTCTCGATTCATTTATAAGCTAACCATTTTATAAAATTATTTAAAAATATTATTTTTAAAAACTATTATTTAAAATTATTCGAAATAATTAATCAAATTATTTGAAATAATCAAGAATTTTTTTAGATAATTTGTTTGATTACCTCAGCTAATTTGACTAAATACCTTAAGTATCTCGTCAAGAAGTAAAAAGTGATATTTTTTTTAAATATTTCTAAAATGATATTTTCCTAAATAATTCTAAGATTTATGATTTTTTTAAAACTTTACCATATAAATTATAATTTTCCCTAAATTATTCCCATTAGTAGTACGATGAAGTGTTTAATTAATTTTTCTTTTTTGGAAGGATAACTAAAGTATTCATTAGTAATTGATTATATATGTTAATTCCTGCAGTACTACCTTCGTTTCAATTTAGTAAAATGGCATATTGGTGCTCTAAATATTAAAACTGCTTCGCTAATTGAACTGTTTAAGATCATTAATCAAAACTAGGGTAGTGGTACTGTTATATCTACCTAACTCTGTTTACTTACTTACTACTACCTGGATGAATGATATATATATATATCGCTCGCTGGGAAGTGGAGAATTTATTTAAAGGGAAGAAAACAAAGTGGTTACCACATGGGGGGTAACCTCCCAAAAAGCAACGGGACCCGAGAGCCGAGACTTGATGGCCCAGCTCTATCTATTATTCTCTCATGGGAACACAAAAAAATGAAAAGTTTCCTTGCCTAGAACGAATGAATCCAGGATTTGAAGCAGGAGGTAGCATGAGAGACCAGAACGGGCAATGCTTTGAATTTATAGCGGAGGCTGCCTCGCGTGGGTCATCAGAGGAGAGGCCGATTTCACTTCAATTGTGATCAAGACATTTTCTCGAAGCAAATTCAATGGCAATGGCGCAGAGTTCTGCTTCTAAGGGGGAATCAGCATCATATGAATTTGTTGTCAGGAGGAGGATTTGATCTCTATTGTTTCCTAGGAAAGTCTCAGCTCATGTCATCTCTTTAAAGGGCCTTTCACAATGGCAAACCCAATTTTTTTTTCTTTTTTTATAAAAAAAAAAGTATGGTATTTTTCTAAATAATAATACAATAACAATTAATTAAGTCCTCATATATCTCCAATTTTTTTGTTTGACACACGTGTTTCGCCTTTTTTTTTTATTTTTTAAAAGAAAATTAGGGAAAAATAAAAGTTATACGAAGCTAAATATTAACGATTTGTTTGGATTCATTTCTAATTTTTTTGTTTAATATTTAAAAAATTTTATTTCACTGTTTATTTCCAAAAGCAAAAAAAAAAAATACTAATAATGATCAAGAAAGTTATATAAACTTATATCCATATATATATATATATAAACAATTGTATACAAATATTTATATGTTTTTTTGTTTTTTAAATTTTAAAAAAAAAATAAAAGCATTAGAATTTTTTTGTTACCACTTTTTTTGAAATTTTTAGTAATAATTTAAAAAAAAAAAATGTTAGAAAGCAAATTTTCAAAAAAAATTAATTTATTTTTTTTAAGAAAAAAAAAAAAAAAATATTAATCAAAATAAACATTAAAATATATTTTTTTTTTTTTTTTTTCTTTTTTCAATTTTTTTTTTTTAATTTTAAGTTTTTTTTTTTTTGAGGGATTCAATTTTATGTTTTCAAATTGAGTACATGATGTACAAAAGAAAATTTTGTCTTTAAATTATCACTTAAAAATAAATTCGAAACAAATTTAGTTTATTTCTTTTTCCCAACAACCAAAATGTCATATTTTGAAAAGTTTATGGACGAGTTGCGCCAATCACTCATTTCCAAATTGTAATGCTGAAATAGCATTTGCATTAAAAAAAAAAAAATTGCGTGAGAGATGTAGCATAGTGATCGGAGGTCTAAACCCTTTTGACAATTTGGTTCTATGCAATTCTTAATCTTTCATGTACTCTACATTAGAGTACGTCTGGAATATTGTGCTTATTAGAGTACCTTTGTCAATAAAACGACATGTCGTTGACTCTTCTCCAACATGTCGTTTTTAAAAAAAATATTGTTTTGTGTTTGTTAGTCCATTGATTCTAAAACATGTGCTTTTCCGTAAACTAAGAATATTATCTCAGTCCATTTTCAAAAAAAGAAAAAAAGAATATCATCGCAGTTATATTCCTTAGGGAGGGTCGGTGTGAATATAAGTCCTATTGGCTTTAGTGATTTATTCTTGTACACGTAAAATCTTTTATTAATTATAATCTTAGGTAGGTAGGTGCACATGATCATATGTAACCTTCCAATCAAGTTTGTTGGTTTTGAGTATCCGAGGCAGTTGCTTGTTCCAAAGGTCTTGTTAATTAAACATAAGAGAACAGACTTTGAAGGAACCAATTGTTTAAACAATTAAAGGTTTGATTTGATTAAAATGACAAAAGAAGATGTTAAAATGATTTAAGAACATGCAGATGAACGAAATTTTTTATCTTTAGAAAACGAAGCCTACTAGAATAAGAAAAATAACTATAAAAATAAAACTTACGAAAGTTATATGTGTTTATCAAAAAGAAAAGATGGCACCCCACTCAAAAAAAAAAAAGACGAAGAACATGGTGCCAAAATAATTAACAAAAAATAAGACAGTAAGTTTGGGTATTCTGTAATTTAATCCCAAAAGTTTGAACTCTGTAAAATAATATCTGAAATTAAGAAATGAAAATTGATATCTTCGATTGTTTTAAATAATTTTAATTAGTAAAAAAATAATAATACTATCAAAATTATGGAAAATAATAATGTTTAATCCATTTTAATGAAGAATATTACTGTATTTTTGTTATTAAATATAGTCAAAAAATTGTAAGATATCGATTTTTTAAATTTTTAATCTCATAATATTATTTTGAAGAACACCTAAACTTCATGACCCAAATTTTACGGTACTTTTTTACAATTTATCCTATACATATATACACATATATATATATATAGACACTAATCTAATAAGTATTTTTTTTTTTACATATATATAGATATAATTTTGGCTAATGAAAATTTATCATGTATATTTTTTATAATAAAAATTAAAAAAAATAAATAATATTAATGATATACGTTTTTTCATACATCTCATTATAATCATTAGACGATGATCCAATGTTTAAAAAAAATACTTATATATAAGAAAAAGAAATACCTAAATCGGCAAACTCTCTATATATATATATATATATATATATATATGTATATGTATATTAAAGGACTGTCCAATAAGGTTCTCTGTACAATTATTGACTAGACCTCTTGTGTTAGAGTCCAAACAAATTTCACCTAACCAAGTGTTAATCTATCATGTTCCCCTGTTATGTTACCAAAAAAACTAAAAGGCTTCAAATAACAATTTTCATTTGATTCGCGAGTCAATAATATCTTGTTGACAGGAAAAAATGAAAATTAGTTATATGTCTCACTTTCAATTTTCTTTTATTCTTTGTTTAACAATAAAAGGAAAAACCAATTATAATTAGACTGGCAAAAGTGGAAAGCCATTAAGCCAATTAGGCTCACTGATGATCAGAACGACAAGAGATATTCATGCGTGTATAGGACATTGTCCTAACTTGGCTCGATATGGCCAGAATATTGGTTGGACATGCAACTATGCAAGAACTACGTGTCTCTTTGTCCTGATAAACGTACTACATAATTTTTTATAATTTGGTATGGTCAGGATGACATTTTCATTTCATTTCAGTTTGGTGGATTTTTTTTTCCTTTTTTGTTTTTGGTAAGGATAATGTGTACTTAGGCATTGTAACTAGATAACATTATACCTAACATATGTGCACGCGTATGTATATGAGTATTCATTTGTTTATTAATAAGGCTCTTCAACTATAGATGGACGTAGAGACATATCCTCGTAAAAGAAAAAATAGAAATAAAAACTTACACCCAAACCACCATGCCGGCACCTGATCCCTTAATATGTACAATTGTCGGATAGTGTTTCAATTTTTATTGTTCTCGATACCTTGTCAGAAATCTAAAACTTTAGTTATGCATATATAAATCAAAATTAAGCATAAGTGAGTCATTGACAAATACTTGTCTCATTCTCAAAGAAATTGGGTCTTCTAACATCTCTCTTACTATGCTAGTCCAAGTAATATCACAAGTCTTTTCTTATACATATGGTATACCATATATATATATTTATTTATTTAAGAAGGGAAAAAAAAGAAGTGTTCAAGAAAACAAAAAACAGCACTATGTTGTTAAAAGAAGTTCATACGGTCCTAAGCATGCCCTCCATCTTTTATTTATTTGTTTAGATTAATTTTTGGCTTCAACTTTAAGTATTGAATGTGTAGTCCATTATAGATTACTATAATAAGTTATTGTTGACGCAAAAATAACTTACCCAAAATGTAATGCATCTTCGCATAGCCACTAGTGACTAGTTCGACAGAACCACATAAAATGTTGAACTTTATTTATATTGATATAAAATGAAAAGACAGAAGAGAGAGGAGAGAGTTGTGGTTGGTTTAACAGCTCGTGATGAGATGGAAAATGAAGAGAGTGAAAGAGAGAGGTGGTTTTGTCAGGTTAAGGTGGGGTAGGGGCAGGGGGGACTATCCCCTAACCTTGTGAAAATCTTTGCCTCGTTGTCTACTTGTCTCTGAGTCTCCTCAGTAAATGTCAATTAATTTTGTCCTCTTGATGAACTCTCCAAAGCTATGGCTCCATCTGTTTTCCTCTTCCTCCTTCCATTTCTTTCTCTTTTTCAGTAATTGTCAATTAATCTCTCTCTCTCTCTCTCTCAAACACACTTTGATATAACATAAATAGAAAACACTTCTGGGTTTTGAAAATTCAAAAATAAAGGATTGATCAAGCATAGAAAGAAAAAGAAAAGGAAAGAAAAAAAAAAAAAAAGGAATGAATGGGGTTTCAGAACAAGATTACTCTGAGTTTGTTGAAGTTGATCCTGCTGGAAGATATGGAAGAGTAACCACGCTTTCTTACTTGTTTCCTTCTCTTTCATTTCCTTTTTTGGTGCTTTATATCTATTTTTAGACCTGTTTTTTAAACTTGTTTTTCAAAGTTGAATCTTTACTGTTTTTGTCTGCAGTACAATGAGATTCTTGGTAAAGGGGCATCAAAGACAGTGTATGAACTTCTCTTCTCCTACCCTTCCACATTTCCTTTCCAAATTTATAAAAACACTTGATTTTTTTTTTGGACCCTGGTCTGTTTTATTTTTATTTTTAATATTTTTTTTAAAATTAAAGTAGCAAGTTTTATGCATTTGGCTGTGTTGGTTGTTACAGCTATAGAGCCTTTGATGAATATGAAGGGATTGAAGTAGCATGGAACCAAGTGAAGCTCTCTGACTTTTTGCAAAATCCTGAAGATCTTGAGAGGCTCTACTGTGAAATTCATCTGCTCAAAACCTTAAAACATAAGAATATAATGAAGTTCTACACTTCTTGGGTTGATATTGCTAACAGAAACATTAACTTTGTCACTGAGATGTTTACCTCTGGTACTTTGAGACAGTAAGATTCCTCACTCCTTTTCCTATTTTCTCAATCTTATGACCAGAATTTTTGAAAGTAGACTTTTTTTAATCTGGGTATTGCTTAATTTCAATTTTCATTGGATAGGTATAGGCTAAAACACAGGAGAGTTAACATAAGAGCGGTTAAGCATTGGTGTAGGCAGATTCTGAGAGGGCTTCTCTATCTTCACAGCCGTAACCCCCCTGTGATCCACAGAGATCTCAAGTGTGACAATATTTTTATAAATGGAAACCAAGGGGAAGTTAAGATTGGCGATCTTGGCCTTGCTGCTATTCTGCGAAAATCGCATGCTGCTCGTTGCGTTGGTCAGTGTCACTTACTACTGATTTCTTATTTTGTACAAAGCTTGACTACATTTAAAACTGTTTGATTCTATTGTGCTATTTAGCATCTGAGATTGATTTTTTGTTTTTCTTCTTTAACTGCCCCAGGAACACCAGAATTCATGGCTCCGGAAGTGTATGAAGAGGAATACAATGAATTAGTAGACATATATGCTTTTGGGATGTGCATTTTGGAGATGGTTACCTTTGAATATCCATACAGTGAATGTACACACCCTGCTCAGATTTACAAGAAAGTTATCTCAGTAGGGACTCTAAAGCTCTCAAATCTTTCTTTCAAGCATCGATTTTGTTCTCCACTAGTTGATTTTCTTGTTTCATTTTTCGTCTAGGGGAAAAAACCAGAAGCTTTGTACAAAGTAAAAGATCCAGAGGTGAGAAATTTCGTTGAGAAATGCTTAGCAACTGTATCTTGTAGGCTTACTGCTGGAGAGCTTTTGAAAGACCCTTTTCTCCAAATTGATGATTATGGATATGATTTGAGGTCATTAGAGTACGAAACTGACTTTGATGATGTTGGCCCTTTCTTAAGACAACCTCTTTATGGAATTCACCACAATAACAGATATTTGAATGGTTATGGCTATTACCTTGGCAATGAACCCAAAAATGACTTGGAATGTCATCCTGTTGAGTATGAAACGAGTGATATTGATCTCTTCACATGTCAAGAGGATGAGCATTTTGGAGATTTCGACATCACAATCAAAGGGAGGCGAGATGACGACGAAGGCATCTTTTTAAGGCTCAGAATTGCAGATAAGGAGGGTCAGTCATACACATATTCTTTGTTTTTCTTGTTTTATAGTTTGAACTATGAATGAAATTGAACGTTAAAAATGAAGTCAAGTAACATTATTAATTCATTTGTGCAGGTCGAATTCGAAACATCTATTTCCCTTTTGATATCGAGAACGATACTGCATTGAGCGTTGCTAATGAAATGGTTGACGAGCTAGATATCACTGACCAAGATGTGACAAAAATAGCAGACATGATAGATGGTGAAATAGTTACTTTGGTACCAGAGTGGAAGAGGGGATTGGCATTAGAGGAAAACCAGCATAGCTCATCTATGAGCGTCTGCCACTCTTGTGATCCAAATGGTTCCATGTTGGATTATGTAACATCAGATAATTCAGGTGCCAAAAACCTTCAAGTTCTTCAGTGTTCGAAACATAGCTGCACAGCCATTCATGGCCGGTTCGAAGAAATTACCTACCAAGTTGAGGGGTCAGAACAATGCCTAACAGACGGCGCCCCCAAACCATCTTGCCACTCTGATGGTATTCATTACACTGATATCTGGGCACAGAGAGACGGACCAGAATTAAGTTCACAGGGGTCGAGAGATATCTACTGCGACAAAGGGGATAAATCATTGAACCTGTCAGACTGTGGAAAAGAAGAGAAAATTATAATTATGGACAACCAAAGCGAGTCTAATGCTGGAAATTTTGGCTCATCGACAAATCATGACTCTAGTCCTGCTTCTTTTGATGATTATGAGAATGATATTAGACAAGAGCTAAGATGGCTTAAAGCCAAATATCAAATGCAGTTGAGGGAGCTTAAAAACCAACAGCTAAGAGTTAAGCAAAAGCGATCAAGCGTAGCACTAAGTTCTGATAACTCAGAACACAAGGAAGACAACAACGGAGGATCAATATCTTCAGTCTCAACCCAGCTGAGCAAAGAAAACAAAAAACCTCCCCTGAAATCTTCCTCCTCTGTAAACCATTTTAGTTCAACTTTTCTAGTTGAGGCTGAAAGCAAATGTGCTAATGTGGATAACCAAAATGTCCCAAGTTCGGAGGCAATGAAGGGTTCATGTAGTCCAGACCAAATATTCACGGCAAAGAGTTTCTACATTGGAGCTTTGCTTCCACAACCTCTTCTTAGAGCAACTTCTCTTCCAGTTGATGCTATAGATGTTTAAACAACAAAAAACTCATCTTACTCTTTCTCTAAATTTCCAACCATGATCCAAGGTGATGGACATTATAGAAGCATTAAGTAACTTTTTAGAGCAGTAGGTTCAACCTGGATGGGTTCTCTTCTACTTCCTAGTTATACTTTAGGTACAATGTACATTATCAGCTCAACATAAAAATCAATAAGACATCCTTTTTTTCTTAGAGACCCTTTTTTTTCACTTTTTAAAGCGAGTGAATTTTCTCTCTGGTAACTGCAGATTCCGCGGGTGGCTTGAATAATTTGACACGGCAGTCAGTCAGTACTGGCTGGCCAATACAAGGAGAGAAGTTGTTTTACTTTATTTCTTTGTCATTTAATGTGATCTTTGTATATGTGACCACAACAAGCTTTGAAAGAGGCATTTGGGCCAACTTTTACACGCACGCCGATCTATATTGTTGTCGGCTACGTTCCAATCCTCCCACTCTTTATCCCATAGTTGTCACTTATCTGGTTTCACTCGCTTCATGCCCCGTGTCAATAAGGCCAAACTAGCCGACTCTTTACACTTTAGTGCAAAATCTTTGTAGTGTTACCGGTGGACCAAGAAGCAAATATGTTAATCTACTTTATCTTCAATTTGCTCTAGTAAAAGTAGAATGGTCCACTCTGTAGTTTTTGACTGGTTCAATCTTGTGTGACTGATCTAACGTGGTTCTATGGGATTACTTCCGTGCCCAATTTGTCAACTTGGTACGGATATTAAGAAGGGGTGATGTTTGGCACAATTACCAAAGCGAAGAGCATATATTAAATTATCCGTACAAGGCCAGAAATATGTAAGAGAAAAATGTAGAAGAAATTTCTAAGGCGGCTTAGCATTGATTCATGTGCTTGTTCGATAGAAGCTTATCTAACTTTCAAACCTGAAATTGGGCTCTTCTAAGTTATAAGCAAAAATCAAAAAGCTGATTTAAGAAGGAAAAAGGAAAAAGATAAAAAGAGGAAAGTATACATATTAGTGAATCACTCAGTTACCATGTGACAAGTGCTTGTGTTAAGGATAGTATTCTCGTGCTTTTTCCCATGATCCAATCATGGATCATACTACTGTCAAGTTTTATCGTTTAGTTGAACTTTTTCCATGACGACTTATGCTTGCACCGGTGTCCGCATGTGGTTCATGGAAAATGTTTTTTTTTTTTTTTCCCTTTTGGTTACATGGAAAGGTTGGGTCATGGGAAAGTTATAACTCAATAGTTGAATCACACGAAGACTGATTCCTTTACTACTCTTAATCAAAAGGGTTAGTTCGTGTTTTTGAGCCAAAAATAGGGCTTTTCTTTCTTAGCAAATTAGCCTTCCCGTGTTGAATTTGATACTAGAAAGCATCAAAAGCAAAAGTGTGTCCGTACAACAGGCAGTGCATTGTGACCACTACAACGACCTTTTGCATTGAATGTTCTCTGTTTTTTGTCATCATTCATCGGTCCCCAACCACTATTTTTGGGATATTGAATTATCTTATGACCTTTCAACCTCAGGCTGGGCCCTGGGGTCACTTCATGCCTAAGTCTAACATGGTAAGTAATTAAAGGTCGTTTTATTCACAAAAATACAAAACTTGCCTTAGTTTAGTAATACAAATATGTGGTTAATTACACAAGTTACTAGATACCACATGTGTGTTGGTGAGTTACACATCATACAAGCACAATCGAATGAGTTTAAAACTGGCTGTGCTTTAGAGTTTTTCATTTTACAATGCTGAATCGTGAGAGTAATCGACAGTAAATTAAATTGCTATGGACCTGAAAAACAAGGCCTTATTTATATTCTACAATTCTCTTATCCCAGTACTACGTAGATTTCCACATAAACATCTACTCTATTGAAAATCTGAGAAGTAATTTGGCTCAACAAGTTTTTTTCCTCTACAGCAATCTTGCTTCTACTAGCTCAAATTAGTATACCTCAAACAATTTTGAGCATATCAAATATTGGTCTCAAAAATGAATTCCCAGCAGTACTTTCTCTTTTGACATCGTATCATCCTCATTTTGTAAAGTCCAAGTCACTTCCACGGCCTACGCCTATGAAAGAAGGACATGTATCTGATAAATGTGAAAGTTACGTAACAATGAATGCAAAGACACTTAGAGATTTTAGAATATTAGTACTATAGTCTCAATAATAGAGATGAAACTCAAAGATTGCAGGACCCCGTGTTCAAGTTTATAGGAAGTCACTTCGAGCGGCAACAAGAACTTTCATATGCAAAAATGAGTTAGGACTTCGGGGAGTTAGAGGAGGAACTAGAAGTCTAGAAGTGAGAATTGGTAAAGAATAATGCTAATTGTGGAAGGTATGATTTTTTGGGAAAAATATAATTTTACAAAACTCAAAACCTAGACTTTAAACCATACAGGAAGTGCATTCATAGTATTTTTTTTTTCCGCATTTAAATCTATTGTCTGATGTACATTTTCTCCAGTGTATTTTTATCAATAAAAAATATCTTACATATATAGAGGAGTTTTCAATGATTTTTTTTTCTCCACGAATGTGTATGTTTTTTTAACCTGCTATAGTAAGATTTTTTTTTTTCTCAACGAATGAGTATATTTTGCCTCCATAAAATAATATTTTTATGGAAACAAAGTGAATACAAAGTAATTAAGGAAATCTATAGTAACCCAAAGTAATATATATTTCACTGATTAAAAAATAAAAATAGATCTACCGTGCAAATGAAAAGTAAAAAGGCTCCACAAAGAATATGTCTATAGTCCTATCAACGAGTTATGAACTATTTATTTAATAGTTATACAAGAAAACTATATCAAAATTAAACTTATTAACCCCGGACTCCCTAGTTGACATGTTAAATCATGTATTAAAAAAAACAAATCAATGTTACGGATTAGTTATAATATTTGTAGACCTGAGTACTATGTCCTAAACCGATAAAAGCAAATTATGATATTTGTATGTTAGAAATATAAATATTAAAATATCGGATAATGAGTAAAATTTGACGATTCATATGGGATATTATTTTGAAAGAACGACAATTTCTAACCATATTAGGATGAAATACATATGTCAATAAGATACTAATAGTAAGAATACTGTGATGGACCCTATTGAATAACGTTGTCTAAAGTAGACATATTATTAACCTTTTATGGTTATAACTTTTTATGTATATTTTAAACTACGACCCTACTAAATAACAGTTTTATTCCATACATGCTACAAGTTGCCCATTGTTTGTAGCAATAAATAGTTTCTATATTAAGATTAGCACTAAATATATTAGATTTTTTTAGTACAAGTAAAATCTCACCATGGTCATCTTCTATTTGAAATCTAACGATATAAAATAAAATGGGTAAATAACGGAATACCCGTTGTTTATATAGGTAAATAAAATACATGTATATATATGTGTGTTTGTGTATATATATAACTCTTAACAACTTAAGAAGCATTAATCAAAACCTAGTGTTATCACTTTGTTTAAATCATATTGGTCTCGGAAGATGAATTCTACAGCAGTTGTACTTTCTCTTCTGAGATCATGTCACCATCCTTGTCTTGTAATGTCCAGGTCACCTCCACGGCTTAGGAAGGGAATACATCAAGGTTAAATGTGAAAAAACAGATAACATATAAAGATAATCGCTTAGAGATTTTAGAATATTGGTACCACAGCTTCATCGAGAGAGATGGAGCTCAAAGATTGCAGGACTTCGTTCAAGCTTTCATGAGTAATAATTGAAGGAATTTCGTGAACACCTTGAGCGACAACGAGAATTTTCACCTATAAAAATGAGTACGGAGATTAAGATTCAAAGGAAGAGAAGTAGGAATGAAGTATGATCAAAGTTTGCACTTTTACTTATTTATTTATTTTTATGAGTTTTAAGGCTTCTTTGCCCCCAAGTTTCCAAGTTTGGATGAAATAGGTTTTCCGTCTAGAAATGACTTAAATATCTTTTGAATCAAATTTTCAGGTGATGCAGGTATTAAAAAAGAAATGACAAATGGGCTCTATAAAAAGTTGTAAATCAGTTAGATATATATATATATATATCATATGTAATAAAAAATTATTGTTAAACCTATTGTTATACAGAAACACATATCTATGTGTAATCAGAAGCCACTATTTAGTTGGACTTAATTATGTAAGGTCTACTGTGATGGACGACTCTTAACATAACAGATGCATCAGTTCTGTGTCTAATGCTAACATAGTTATATTATTGGAACCCAAAAAAAACTTTTAGAGAGAAAATATTACCACTGCTGAATTTTCTTCGAGTTTATTATACTTGAAATTGACAAGTGACTCTTTGTCAACTCTTTTCCAGTCTTCCAATAAAAGTTGCTTTAAGCACTTTTCGCTTCCTTCAACACTGATTTGCTTATCCAACTATGAGAAAAATTTGCAGTAGTTCATGATCAAGGCCATTAGCAAAGTTGTATTTAAATACATATATTCATCAATACACAAACAAAACAAGGTTAAACATATACGCATATATTACGTACATACATATATTCCATTCCCCCAGCAAAAAAACAAAATATATATTCCATTCTGGGTCACATAGGGTGCATGGTACATTAGTCCTATATATGAATATACATCTAAAACTTATGGCCTACAGTTGAAGGCCAAAAAGCTACAATAATAGTACTTGAATTGACCCTCCAGCTGGTTGTCCTCTTTTTTATCCCTTGGTTGATTTTTTGCTCGGAAAAGATAATTTCATTCAAAGGTTTTTGTTGGAATATTTTCTTGTTCCTATCAATAACTACGATATTAGACACATAGCTAATCTTGAATTTGATGATTCTACGCATATTACAAATAACAATAATCAAAAGTAGAAGAGCCATAATAACGGTACCCTTGTATGGAATCAAAAAAACCCGGAAGTACTTTATTATGCAAACAGAAGGAAATAAATAAACAAACAGCCTAATGAAGATTATATGTATACATATATATATATATATATATATGTGTGTGTTTCTAGTGATTTTAGAACATTAGACAATTTATTTTGACCTGTCAGTAGATGGAGAAAACCATGTACATTTGATTTATCTGAAGTTTTGGAATTCGATTAAGAGCTTGTTTAAGTGAACTAGCCTTTCCGGACAAGGCAAACTGCAAATAGCCCATAAAAACAAAATATATGAATAAGGTAATCTTTTTGGTACTTCTCTTAAATCAGACACATGTAATTAGTCAAACACAAAATGTATACCATAAAACATATACAGATATATGTAAGGCGGAGCCATCTTAGGCTCAGGGAAACATCCCCCCTCAAGTTTTTGAAATTTTCATTTTTATTCTAGTATTTGTAAATATATTCAATTAAATCCTTACCCCTAAATTTTAATAATAAATTTTTTTTCTACATATTTCATAAAAATTCAATAATGCCCCTCATTTGACCTATTGAATTTTATGATTAATTTTTAAACTTTATTTCTATTATTATTAAATAGTTAATTTTTTCCACACTTTTATGAATAATTTTTCTTTGAACCTCATTTTAAAATATCATTTAAATAATGTCTATATTAACCATTTATATTTCATTCATTTTTATATTGTTTTAAATTATATTACTCAATTTTTTTTAAAAAAATTATATTTCTTAATTACAAATCAATTTGAAGGGGAAAAAATATATATATAAATAAACAAATAAGAGGAGGAAAAAAAATTAAATTTAACATTAGATTTTGCCTCTGAAAAATTTTAGAGGCTCTGTCACTGAGATAAATATACCTGAACCATAATAACAGTGCCCGTATAACTTGGACCAGTACTAGTATTGGAGGGCTCATCTTCATTATCCCAAAAGTGAAACAGTAGCATAACCATAGCCAGAGCACAACCATTAATATATGATCTTGTGAAACTAATATGGTCACATAATAATGAACAAGCCCCTCGTAAGAGCAATATTGGATAATAGAAATTATAATAGCAAGGATTCAAACGAGTCGAAGATTATATATGATGAGGAGTCGAATGCCCGAGAAAGTACGGCAGCGGTGAATGCTCAGACCCCCTTTCGCCACCTCTACCGCCGCGACCGCCTCTTCCGCCACCAGCCTGGCCTCCACCGCCTTTCCGAACGACTGGTTTGCTGGCTACAGCGGAGATCAATATAGCTAGTAGAGCCAGAACAATGAATAGTTCTTTAAAGGGTTTTGACAAACACTTGGCCGTCATTCTGTTTTGCTTGGGTGTATATATGTATGCATGTTTGGAACTGAGACCTAGAGGCTAGGCATACATATATAAGGCCTGGAGGCTAGCATACATATATAAGGCACCTATTCAGCAGGTATTTTCTTCTTTTACTTATGCATAGATATTGGTGAATGAAAATTTAATATGTATATTTTTTTATTATAAAATGTAAGAGAAAGAAAGAGCATTAATGATGCACGTTTTTTCATGCACTTTGTTATAGTCATTGAATCACCATTAGATAGTAATCTAACGGTTAAAAAAAAATACCTACCCATAAATAAAGAAAAAAAAAATACCTATTAGCAACCATATATATATATATATATATAATACCAACCAGAGCACTATATAAATGTAATTGGAGAATTTCGGCTAAGCATTGAAGGTTGCTACAGCCTCCACCTTGTATAAAATTCGAGCCGAAGAAAAAGAAGCTTCGACTCTTTAATACCGTCTGATGTACATTATCGCTAATGGACATCTATATTAACATATATAACTCTCAATAACCTAAGAAGCATAAAGTAAAACCAAGTATCATCAGTACTTTTTGTACATCATTTTGGTCTCAGAAGATGATTGAATTCTCAAGCAGTACGTACTTTCTCTTCTGACATCTAATCATCCTGATTTTGTGAAGTCCAAGTGGCCTCCACGGCCTATAAAAGAAGCAAAATACGTCGAAGTTAAATGTGAAAAAATAAATAACAAAATGAAGGTAAGGTAGCTTAGAATACGTCGACGTTTAATTCAGAATATTGGTACCATAGTTTCATCCAGAGAGATGGAACTCATATTCCAGAACCTTATTCAAGTTTTCAGAAGTTTTAATTGAAGGAAGTTTGTGACAACCTCGAGCAGCAACAAAAAGTATGAGAATGTAGATTGTTCAAAGGCTTTGGTCTCAAGTTTCCTAGAATTTGAATGAAATAGTTTTTGATGGCCAATGTCACTTATCTATTGTGAACAGACGGCATGTCATTATTAATAAAAACATAAAAAGCTTCGTAGCAAAGATATATCACCAATGTGGAATTCTCTTCAAGTTTATTAGCACTGAAATTGACGAGTGACTCTACGTCAAGCCCTTCCCATTCTTCCAAGGAAAGTTAAAGCACTTTTCGCTTCCTTCAACACTGATTTGCTTATTAAGCACCTGTGAGAAAATTTTGAGGTAGCTCATGATCAAGGCCATCAGCAAAATTGTAAATAATAAAAGTGACTTTTCTTCAATAAACAAACAAGAAAAGGTATTATTATAATAAAAGTTACTTTTCTTCAATAAACAAACAAGAAAAGGTATTATGTCACAGCTTAAAATTCAAGGCCGTGAATTTTGATAATTTTGAATATAAAATAATATAACAAAAAATTTTACAAAATTCAGAGAAAACTAAATACTTGAATTTTTCATTTTAGTTCTTGAATTACTTAAAATTCTATATATAAAATGGTTCATTTTTAATTTAATTTATAAAAATAGATATGTCAATTAAAATTTAAGAAAAATATAAATAAGTTGTACAATAATTTGGTTTAATTAAACTATGGTGTTGATTCAACGGACTTTTCAAATCTTAAATCCAAATATCTAAAATTTAATTTACCAGTTATCAAGATTTTAAGTACTTAAAATTTTAAAAATAAGTTCTTTAGGAAATTTTGTGTCCAATTTATATACCAAAACCACTAATAATAGTAAATACATCTTCATACATTCACTAAGTAGGAACGACATACTTGGTTAAATAATTAGACTTGGAGGAAGAGTGAGACAAAGAAAGGTACCAACCAAAGAGGAATAGGACCCTGAGTGTAAGCCAAGCGACTTGTCTAACTAACGAGACAAATAACTCAACCAAACCATCTTAAAAGAAGGAAAAATAAAAATGGTAAGCCCAAAAGTTCAGTAGAGAAACTGTTACCTCATTCAAAAATCTTTTTAATGATGGAAAATCCTTACATGATTAGTTTAATCTAAAATATCTTTTTACAAAACCATATGTATATGCTTATACACATTCATTTCCAAAGCTGATAATCTATATATATATATATATGCATATAACTCTCTATATATATATATATGCATATAACTCTCTCTCTCCCTCTATATATATATGTATATAGTTCAACTGATACTTTGATTTTTAATAAAATAGTTAATTAAATTTTAAAGAAAAATGGGCAACATAACAACTTTATTTTGATATATCCAAAAATAACCTGAACTCAAAAAAGTCTCAGAACAATCTAATATATAACTCATATCATTCAATTTCATCACAGATATTTAAAAGTTCTAAATCACGTTTATTATCATATATTACGGAATATAAGTTTTATTCAAAAATGACATAACCGAATCTCTATCTCACTAGAATAGCGATATTGCGCTATTGGATACTCAAGATGCCGATTGGACGACCGTTCAGAGGGTCGAGAATCAATTTTATGCCTTCGATCGCTCACTTAGGAAAAACCAACTTCTCAACAGAACTTCGAATCAATGAACAAACGTCTTCATTGAATTCCTAATGTCCAAAATAACAAAGTTAAATATATAACTCGACCAATTTAGGTCCGCATAGATACTAGACCAGTGACATATAAAACTAAACAAAATCTAAGTCATTATATATTGATTTTCATGCCGATCATGAAATATAGTAAATATATATATATATATAGATCAAAATTCTCTATTTTCTAAGTAATTCCAAAAATGACAACAAAAATGAAATCTAACGATCGGATTGAAAACTAAAATTCGAAACTCAAAACACTCAAAAATGGCAACTATCAAACTGGGCAAAATAGGATCGTGAAATATATATCTTGAGGTTCCTCTCGACGATACGAATCCAGCAAGTCCAAGAACATGGCCTGAAACAGTCCGAAACGACGTTGGAAAATCAAAATTTCCCGCAGTCAAAAATGGCATTTACTGTTGAAGGGATGCTCGACGGCGACCAAGGACTGGCGGCACAGGCAACTGGCGGCGTGGGGGAGCTTTGCTGGTAGTTGAGCAAGCCAGATGGTGGCCATGGTAGGGGCGGCTCCTCCTTGTTTTCTTTTAGCTGAGAGAACGAGAGAGAGCAAGAGAGAGAGAGAGAGAGACACGAGGAGAAAGGGAGACAATGGAGAGAGAGAGAAAGAGAAATATATATATTATGATTTTTTAAGGTCAAATGACCAATATGCTCTTAAAAACGGGTTTTTACATTCTCCCCTCCTTACTTGAATTTCGTCCCGAAATTCTAATACAAACTGAAAGTATGTGTAAGATGGTAAGAGATAGTTATTCGAAGTGTAGTGAACACTCAACTGTAGAATTTAAGAGTAAACCGAACACGAGTTAATAAAAATGTGTGAAATAGATACCTTTCACTTGACATCAAAATCTCGCCAATACACTAAACTGCACAATGGTATGGTATAAGGATATGCCCGAAGAGATACAGAATCATAAGGCGACTCAACAATAGGTACAAGAATCTCAATACCTATGATTAGAAACGACAACCTCAAGCATGTGAGTAATCAGAAAGATAATGGTGATAACCATGGCTAAAAGTCGAGAACACAGAACTCTGAACACTAATTGTAAGGCACCAAACTAGAATAATAGACCAAATATCAGGTATAAGAATATCGTCTCCCTGATCAAAGTAGATCAACAATCTCCTGAGACTTACCAATTTGTCTACAACTAGAACCTAGACCTAGACAACCTTTGAGTCAATGACTCTAACAAGAGTCTCTTTAGAAGCACAGTACGCAACTGAATGGAGTTTAAGACGAAGAACAAGGATCCTTGCATTATACCACTGATAAATGTCTAATTGTGTACATTTTTTATAGGATTAGATCATCATTATAAACTTAGAGTTTCATTAAATTCCCTAATTTAAAGCACTTTTGTAGACATAGGCATAAAAGTAAGACTTACCTCTAATTTGTGCTAAATATTTGTTTCTGCGCAGGTTTCATAAAATAGGTACAGATTCTAAACTACATGGGATTTTGATCCAATTCTTGAACTCTTAGATTCTAAACTTAATTATTCACTAATTCCAATTCACAAGATCTGCCCAAATTATTTTGAAATGGGTCTCAAATGGACAAAATTATAAATTGGACTGCACTCACGTTTAGCCCAACACCCTTTATTATTTGGCCCATTCTGATCTCATTACAATCTCAAATGAAGTGATTCTTGATGCTATGGACACGTATACAAAATTATCTAGATGATTTGTTCTTTGAGAAAATTCAAAAGAAGCCGAAATCTGGGTAAAAATATCGGATTTTTCCACATGATAAGATCAGTAACTGATTTTGACTCAGCAGAACCTAACTTCACCAATTTTGCTATAAGTCAAGAAATACATCTCCAATGGATGAAATTTTGGTGGCATACGACTTCTAAGAGATAAGGCTTCATGTTTTCTTCTTTGATCAAGATATTTCTCGTCTAAATTTATGAAGTTTCAGATACATCTTTGAGAGAGACTGAATCTGCCAAAACAAGTTGCCAACTTGCTCTTATCCTTAGTTTATAAATTTGACTTTATATCTCTAAATTTTCCTATAAATAGATGTTTAATCTTGGTTTTGTAAACTAGATCACTCTCTTTTATTCTCCTCTTGTTATTCATGATATTTTAATCTTGCTTTGCCTTCAAAGTAGTAAGAGTTTTATATTTATAGTTATGTTCATATTGTGTTCATACTTTTTATTCTTCTTCATCATGTTTACTTAATCTTGCATGTTGCTAAGGTGAAAGGGTGAATCTCTTGAAGGAAAAATAGGTATAATCTAAATTCTAGGTAGACTTCATTGTTTATATCCTTTAATCATTGTTATATATGTGCTATTTAATTTTCTTAATCAATCTTAATACCCTCCTTGTTAAGTAGTGGGTTTTGATTCATTGTAGTTAACTTTTGACACAATAAATACTTAATTCTTTTTGTACCGATTGTACTAGGAAGGAATTTTGATTTGTTGTAGACATAAGGTGGCACCATGAATGCTTGACCACATTCGCAAGTGTTGGCATTATCAAAGAAGGTAATTAAAAAAATTAATCTAATCACATAAATAACTAATAATGAACCTTTAATGATTAATCTTCCGATTGGAATCTCCGTTATGTGTGGATTCCAATTGAGTAATAAAAGATCTTAGGTTATACTTATTTGATGTACCCAAGAGTGGATCCCTTAATCTTAGCAACTGTTTAATTTTGCAACTTTATATCGTTATATTTTTGTTACTTTTTTCATATTGTCATAATCATCCTACAACATACTTTCTTCTATCATCTTTATTCCTGTAATATATGTGTTATGGTCTTGTATTATTCACTAACCTTCCTATGGATCGATCTCGGTCTTACTGAGTAATTTATTACTTTGACACTCCTGTACTTGGGAAAATACTTCATTAATTTGAATCAGTCAACCACAAAAGAAAAATGAGTTTAGAGGTCGAAGGGGACAAAAAGAGTTCAATGGTTCATAATCATTTTTTGTTCTCCGACTAGAGCAAGGAATAATACCAAACACAAACCACTTCTAGTCAAAGACAAGACTAGAATACCCAAATAGAAAATTACCAACACAAAACTTTAGTGCAAACTTCAATCTCAAATGCAAGTATACAAATATGAGAAATTTCCAAAACATTTCAAACATTTTATCCAGTATAATGTCTCATCAAAGAAAATTAAAATGAATGTTGACCCAAAGTCTCTATAAGTCTTTGATATAAAGAAATTCTGTGGACATAATCCAATATCCTAGAAATATGCACATAACAACAGAAATTGGCACTTAATACTCCAAAAATAAGGTTTTATTAGGATAGGCTTTCTGTACCATACTCGAGTGACGCTTATCTCCCATGAAACCTCTTTCCAATTTTAATGAAAACGATTTTTGAAAATATTGAATGTAAAAAGTTTTGAGGCTTAGGAATACTACACCAGTTCACAATATGGTTTCTCCCTGGCCAAAGGTAAACCAAATCTAAACTTCGAGTACCTCTTTACAATATAGAAGTAGAGTCCAATAACACTTGGGATAAAATCTATAAGTAATCACATTCTCATTATCGTTAGTCATATAACAATAATCATGCTATATATAATTTAAACCAAATAAGAAGATTAGATTCAACTCAACATCAACATTTGAAAAAAGTTTTCATTCCATGCATCTATCATGAAAATCTCTAATAGTTACAAGCATTAATTTAAATAAGGGTTTTACATGATAGTCATTTATTAAAACTAACATAGAATGCATGAAAAAGACACTAGTTTGTTCCACATAACGAACAAAATAGATATTTATCACGAAATCCATATTTAATAAATTGATAAATGAGGCTATACTTAAATCATCATTGTCGATTTTTCCTTTCAAAACTAACGAAACATTTGTGCCTCAATCCAAATCATAACTAAACATGATGGGATATTTTTATAAAATTCCAAAATATTTTTCAAAGAAATGAAACAGATTTTTCAAAAAGTTTGAAAGTTCACACTCCATGCTTTTGTCTTTTTTTTTTTTTTTTGAAATAAAGTAATTTAGGAAATATTGAAGTGTGAAACATCGTCAAACACTTTCCCAGAGCGGGTAAAATAAACACTAGTTCTGACTTAATCCTTTAAAATAAATATTAAGAGTTTGTAGAGGGTTAGACTAGGTATAATCAACTAATTAACATATATATATATATATATAGAAAATCCATGAATTAGAAAAATACAATTAAACCTTCAAAAAGGAAATCACACATTAATATGTACAACTTAAAATCCATCAAATACAAAGTCAAGGCATGCATCTCAATACCATTCATTGATTTGAAAATCAAAGTTTCATTCTCTTCTCTAGTTTTCTCAACACTAGGAAGACTAGCCAACACCAATCATATAATGCCCAAGAATCCAACTAACACAAGCCCTGGATAACTCCAATGCAATTTTTGTTCATATCGTAGGTAATCGAGCTAGCATGAATCATTATGACTTAACAATCCAATAAATACCAAGGAACTATGCATTAACCAACAAGGTAAACCACATCGAAGAAAACGTAGAAAAAAGATGCAATTTGAACCATCAAATGTACCAAGTACAAGTGACAAGCTTCACAAAATTTAAATCAACATTCCAACACAAACATTTTTACCCATCAAGAATTTTATAATGCAAGCAGTCATATCAATTTACATTTAAGTGATACATTCTATAGAAAATCACAGGTATAAATCTTCAGACATACGTATGAAGTTAAAGATTTTGCCCCAAAGCCATTTTCAATCCACACCAAAGTTTACTGAGTAGTCAAACCTATATATATTTTTATTCAAAACTTTTCTTTAAGTAACTTACATTTATTCCTTTTTCAAGCATACTTATGTTCGTTAAATCTCAAAACAAGTATTAAATAGAGATTGGAAAATACTTAGTAATCTACTAAGTCCAAAAATTAAATAAGGTACTTAAAAAGTTTGATTTATGAATATAATTTGATTTATGAATATACATTTATAGAAATAAACTACTTGGTCTAGAGATCTTTCAAATCAATACTTCTAAATATAAAACAAAATCTTATTAGTATACAAATCGGTTAGATGGCTTTATAAAGTTTAATCTCAAGGTAGTATTTTAATTTAAAACATTATATCCTTTGAAAAAGTATATTACTTTCACCCAACCAATGCTCAAGTTTAAAATGTCCATAATTTCTTTAAAAACAAATATGCCACCTTAGTCAAATACAAGGTTTACATTATTTAAAATGCTAATTGTCAACTTGAAATTTTCAAAAGTCCAAAAATCAAATGACTTAATTTTAAAACCCAACCAAAGTCTCAACAAGTTAATAAGTCTCATTCAAAGAAGCACAATAACAAAGCTTGATGAAACTAGAGATATGCAATTATTATAATTAAACAATATCTGAAAATATCAAACTAATCACTCAATCAATAAGCATGCTATACAAAAAGTATCATCAACACAAACACTCAAATACAAAATCAAGTCGCAGCATATCCAAATTAAATGATCATAGAGATATCAATCCTAACAAATTAAAATCTTAATCGCACAAGTATCAATAGTTACAAGCCATATCAATTAAAATATAAACACCAAACTAATGTATCATAAGCAGAAATCCCCAAGTGAAAATAATAATAAATAAATGGTATAACCAAAAGTGATAACCAGAACCCAAAGGACAACGCATAGACAATCCATAAAAGAAGTAAAAACACAATAACTAAAACACAAGATACCGAATTGCTACCTTAGAACCTATAAAGTTCATGTAGCCAACAATCTGAATAGACGGAAGAGCACAAGAACGAACATTCATTCGAAGCGAAGGATTACATTAAGAGTGGAATTCAATAGTCTCATGTCAATCCGATACATCTGAGACTAAAATTCTTGGGAAATTATCATCATAAAGATACCAAAATTTCACTTTGAAGAGGTTTAAGGGAGGATTCGGAATGAATAGAAGCAAAGGTAACTTATCTAGCTAGTTCCTAAGCGATGTATGAGGTATTTATTAAAACCATTTCCAAAACATTTTTAAACACTAAAAATTAACACAGGCATGATCCCAGACAAATCTAAAGCTGTGCTCTGATACCATTTTTGTCACGACCCAAAATCCAAAATTGTGACTTTTAGTAATTTTGAGTATAAATTAATATAAATAAAGAATTTTACAAAATTTGAAGAAAACTAAGTACTTAGATTTTTCATTTTAGTCCCTAAATCATTTAAAATTATATATAAAAAAAAGGATTCATCTTTAATTTAATTTATAAAAATAGATACGCCAATTAAAATTTAAGAAATATATAAATACGTTATACAGTAATTTGGTTTAATAAAATTACTGTGTTGATTCAATAGATTTTTTAAATCTTAAATCTAAATATCTAAAATTAAGTTACAAGTTGTCGAGATTCCAAGTACATAAAACTTTAAAAATAAGCTCCTCGAGGACCTTTGTGTCTAATTTGTACACCAAAACTTTTAATAATAATAAGTACATCCTCGTACATTCATTAAGTAGGAATGACACACTTGGCTAGACAATTAGACCTCAAGGAAGAGTGAGACAAAGAAAGGTATTAACCAAAATGGAATAGGACCCCAAGTGTAAACTAAGCGACTTGCCTAGCCAACGAGATAAATAACTCAACTGAACCATCTTAAAGGGAAGAAAAATAAAAATAATAAGCCTGAAATCTCAGTAGAGAAACCGTTATCTCATTCAAAAACTATTTAGTGATATAAAACCCTTGCATAGTTAATTCAATCCAAAACACTTTTTTTGCAAAACTATATATATATACTTATACATATCCATTTCTAAAACTGATAGTCTATATATATATATATATATATATATATACATATAAACATGTTATTCAAAACTAATAGTCCGTATGCACATACCTATATATAGATATATAAAAAGTATGATATCTGAAAATCAATCAATTCACAAACACACTCGTACCTATGAGTTTGCCACCTCTCATCAATGGAAATTAGGGTGTTGGCACTACGTGTGTCATACCGCCTATCTGACCCCTAGTCTATAACTGGAGGGGAAACTCATGTGTCGCCTACCAAACCTAGAAGGGCAACTGTATTGCCTACGCCTGCCAAATAAGGAGGTAATTAGAAGAAATATCTCGCACGGGTTCACAGATTCTATACCGTCGATGGGACCGCAACGCCACACTATAAAAACCCATGATCCTAACCTGAGACTTATGTGTGATCTTATGACTTATGTACTCTGAACTGATTTGTAAAAGTAACCATGTAGTAATCTAAGTTCAAATGATGCTCTGGTTTTTAATAAAATAATTAATTAAATTTTATAGAAAAATAGGTAGTATAATGACCTATTTTAACATATCTAAAAATAACCTAAACTCAAAAAAATCCCAGAGCAATCCAATATGTAAATCATACCATTCAATTCTATCACAAATATTTAATAGTTCTAAATCATGTTTATTCTCATATATTGCAAAAAATAAATTTTATTCAAAAATGAAGTAAAAGAGAGATAACTGAATCCCTACCTCACTAGAATAGCAATACCACACTATTGGATGCTCAAAGTGCCGATTGGATGATCATTCGGAGGGTCGGGAACTAATTCTATGCCTTTGATCACTCACTTGGGATAAACCAACTTCTCAACGAAACTTCGAATCAATGAATGGACCTCTTAGTTGAATTCCCAATGTCCAAAATAGCTAAGATATATAACTCGACCAATTCGAGTCCGTGCTGACACCGAACCGGTAGCACATAAAACTAGACAAAATCTAAGTCGATAAGTATTGATCTTCGTGCCTGTCACGAAATTGTATATATATATATATATAAATATATATATATCAAACTTCTCCATTTTTCGAGTAAATTCTAAAAATGACAACAAAAACGAAATCTAACAGTCGGATCGAAAACTAAAATTCGAAACTCAAAATACTCAAAAATTACAATTATCAAATCGGACAAAATGGTATCGTGAAATATATATCTTGAAGTTTCTCTCGAAGATACGAATCCAACGAGTCTAAGAACGCGGCCTGAAATAATCTGAAACGACATTAGAAAATCAAAACTTCCCGTGACTAAAAATGGCGTTTCCTAGTGATGGGATGCTCGACGGCGACCGAGGACTGGCGGCATAGGTAGTTGGCAGCACAGAGGAGCTTTGCCGGTGGTTGGGCAGGCCGGACAGTGGCCGTTGCAGCGATGGCTCCTCCTTGCCTTCTTTCAGCCGAGAGAACGAGAGAGAGAGAGAGAGAGGGACGTCGGGGGGAAGGGGATACAGAGAGAAATATGTATATTCTGATTTTTTTTTAAGGTCAAATGACCAATATGTCCTTTAACCTGTTAAATATATAAGAATATTCCATGCTGAGTCACATTGTCACATTCTAGACCATGCACTAAAACACTATGTAAGTCGTTTTATGCATACATTTAAATCTTATAGCCAATACCATTGAAGGCCCCAAAAAGCTACAGTAGTACTTGAAATAACAATCAAAATCACAAGCAGGAAGACTGTTGATCACTTACATGTGAAAAGGCAGAGTTCCAGTAATCGTGGTGTTGGCGCAGCACTGATATGGTTTCTGCATCCACAGTAGAAGAGAAAAAAAAATATAAAAAAAAATAAAGAGAAAAATTGTCGTTATGGATGCGCCAGAAGTTTCCAACTATGCCAATTTTCTAGTGATTTAAGAATACTACACAATTATTTTGACCTGTGAGTAGATGGTGAAAACTCTGTACAGGAGATTTATCTGCAGTAGCCTTTCCAGACAAGGCAAACTGTACATAGCCCAAAAAATAAAATATATGAATAATCTTTTTGCGACTTCTCTTAAATCAAACCCATAAATCAAAAACACAATATATACATGGACCGTAATACGCATATACCTGAACCATAATTAATACACATATATAATTAATCAAACGCGCAATATATACATATAAACCTTAAAATACACATATATACCTGAACCATGAGAAAAGTAGTGGACCAATACGATCTTCATTATCCCAAAAGTGAAGCAAGGAAAGCAGTAGCATAACCATAGCCAGAGCAAAACCAATATATGATCTTCTTATGGTTAAGCTAATAGGGTTGCATATTAATGAACAAGCCCCACGTAACAAGAACAATATTGGGTTATTATAATAGCAAGGATTCAAACGAGCCGAAGACGATCTATGATGATGAGGAGTCGAATGCCCCGACGACGAAGAAAAGGTATGAATGTAGGGAAGTGATGACGTGGAACCTCCACGGGAAGATGAAGACGACGACGACGGTGAACGGCCTCTCCCCTTTTCGCCGCCGCCCCCACCGCGGCCACCTCCTCCACCTCTAGCTCCGCCGCTACTTCCGCCTCCTCCACCTCCACCGCTGCTTCCACCGATAGCGCCTCCGCCGCCAGATCAGTGCCTCTATATATATATATATATATTTATATAGAACTCGGGGACTAGGATTATCTCTGTTTTTTTTTTCCCATCCAGTCGGACAAGTTGACTTACAAATGTTTGGATACACAGCCAATTTTTTGTGTATAAAAATTGAAAACAAAAATAAAAACAAAAATTCCGTTTACCTTTTAAATTTTTTAAAAAATATTGCTTATTAACACATCAAATCATTTATAAATTTTTGGGCCAACTAAGGCTATCTCAGTTAGTCCGAGGTTTGAGGGATGTGTGTGTGAGTTTGAAGAGTCAATGATTCAAACGTTGGTAGAGTGTATTATTTTTTTAAAAATTTATAATAAATTGTGGTCATTAGTTAAGCCCCACTTTTATTATAAAAAATATATTTATAAATTTTTGAAAACAAAAAATATAAACAATAATAAAAATTAATTAGAAAAATACTGTTTTTTAAATTTGTTTAAGAAAATTCACTTAAAAATTTATTTGGAAAAATATATCTATGAAAATACAATTTCTAAAATTTTATTTAGAAAAATATCACTTTTGAAAGTTTATTTACTAAAATACCATTTAAATTTTATTTTAAAAAATACCACTTTCTGGATTTACTTTTTGTTTTAAAAAATTTTGGAAGTGAAAGATTCTCACTTCCATTATTTTAAAACATTTTGTTCACAATTTTTTTAAACAGAAAGCAAAAACAATGTTTCTACCAAAAAACGAAAACAAAAATAATATTACTAAGCTTGTTTTCCAAAAAAAAATTGTAAATTATTGTGCATTTAAATAAAAAAAATAGAAAATAAAAGTGTATCCAAACTTATACTTGGTAAATACTTTAAATATAAATTTGTTGGAACATAATTCGAAATGATATGTTTTGTAGTGAGTACAATCGGCATTTGACTTGTAGGGGAATTATCAATTTTTTACTAGTGAAAAATGTTAGAAAAATGGATGTGTTACACTATTTTGATTAGTCATTTTGAGACAAACTTATAAGTGAGACCCATTACATATTAGTAAAAAGTCATTGTTGATATGTATTCTATTTCGCGAGTACATAAAATTCAAGTATTTACTTGCTCAAAATAGTAATAGAGTGAATGAGAAATTATCACCCAAAGTGAGCTAAGTGAGAAGGAAAAAGAGTGGAATCTTGTTAAAGTCCTACATAGAAAAAGAATATAAACCAGAAGTATTTATATAGAGTTGTCTAACTTTTAGTTAGTAGCTTGATAAGCTGAGAGGCTCTCTTTTGCACGCATACACAAGGGGGGTGCAAATCACTTGTCAGACAGCATACGCTTGTGTGAGCCTACGCGTCCTATGAGCACCAATGCCAAACTAAAAAAGGCCACTTTGTGTTAGGCCTCCTTTTGCATCTTGAATTTTTTTCCTATCTCATAGCCCAAAGAAGATTCTGTAACTATTTTTTAACTCCAAAAAATAAATTAGCATCGTGTAACAGTTATTTTGCGTTTTATATGCTATTGCTTTATAGTATATCTAGATCTATATATTGTGATTAGAGATATTTAATTGTGATAATTGAACAATTATATTTTAGATAAATTCTATCTAAAGAGTCTAGATTTGTGGTGGAATACTTCCTAGATTTTAAAATGGTCGACTCTAAAATAGTAATCGGTCAAGTACAAGAGTTTTAATTGATTTTTCATGAAATTAATATTGAGGAGATGGTTATATGTGAACCCTTTTAAGTAGCTACTGTTATTGAAAAGCTACTTCCTGCATGGAAAGATTTCAAGAGTTACCTCAAACATAAGTGAAAGGTAATGAATCTTGAAGAATTTGTTGTTCAACTTTGAATTGAAGAAGACAACAGACGTGCTGAAAAGTTAGAAGCATTGTCTAGTATGCTTATGGCTAAGGCAAATATTGTAGAACATTCTCAAAACTCTAAAGCTAAGAAGAATAAACAGAAAAATCCGAGCAAAAAGTTGGGGTCTAAAGGTGGAGTAGGTAAGAAGTAGAAATTCCAAAGGAAGTGCTTCAACTGTGACAAGATGGGTCACAAGGTTTCAGATTGTCGATTCCAAAGAAGAAAAAGAATGAAGCCAACGTAATGGATGAAATCATATAAGAGGTTTCTAACATAGACCTCTGTGCAGTAGTTTCTGAAGTAAACCTGGTAGGGTCTAATCCTAAAGAACGGGGCTTGACATCGGTGCCACTCGGCACGTATGCTCTGACAAAGGATTGTTCACTTCTTTTAAACCACTTGAGAACGGGGAGAAGTTATTTATAGAAAACTCTGCCACATCTACTGTTGAAAGCCAAGGCAAGGTGGTCTTAAAGATAACCTCTGGGAGTTAGCTAACTCTGAACGATATACTGTGTGTACCAGAGATCTACAAAAACTTAGTGTCCGGTTCGTTACTAAATAAATATGGATTTCACATAGTATTCGAGTCAGATAAAGTACTTTTATCTAAAAGTGGATTATATATGGAGAAGAGTTATGTATATGATGGGCTTTTTGAACTGAATATAATGACTATTAACCCAAATAATAATAAAGCTAACTCGTATACTTATTTACTTGAGTTTTCTAATATATTGCATGGTAAAATAGGATACATTAATTATGATACTTTCCGTAGATTAATTAACTTAAATCACATACTCGTTTTTAATATTGATTCAAAACACACATGTGAAAATTATATTAAGGTAAAACTGACTAAGCCATCATTTCAAAGTATTAAGAGGAACACTAAACCCTTTGATCTAATTCATAGTGATATATGTGATTTAAAATTTGTACAAACAATGGGAGGCAAAAGTAATGATGATAGTATAAATACTAATATATGTATTTGTTAAAATCTAATGACAAAGTTATAAAGAAGTTTGTTCTCTATAAGAATGAAGTTGAGAATCAACTCAATAAGAAAATTAGAATACCAAGAAATGATCGAGGTAGGGAGTATGATTCATCTTTTAACGAAATTTGTGCACAATATGGAATCATACATAAAACCACAGCACTTTACTGGCCTCAATCAAATAGAGTTGCTAAGCGAAAGAATCATATCTTGAAAGAAATGATGAATACAATACTGATAAGTTCTGGGTTACCCTAGAATATATAGGAAGAAGCCATTTTGACGGCCAATTATCTTTTGAATAAGGTACCTAAAAAGAAAATAGAAAAGACTCCATATGAGTTGTGAAAAAGAAGAAAACTATACTATAACTATTTACTAATATAGGGATGTCTTGCCAAGCTGGCTGTACTAACACCTAAAAAGATGGAAATTGGTCCAAAAATTGTTGATTATATTTTTATTGACTATACACAAAATAGTAGTGCTTATTAGTTTCTTGGGCACGAGTCAAAAATCCCAGATGTATATGAGAATACGGTAATGGAATCAAGGAATGCATCGTTTTTTGAACATGTATTTCTTTATAAATCCAAAAAAAAAAAATCAAGTTCGTCGAAACAAACATATGAGACTTTAACTGAGAATAGTTAAGACTAAGATAAAAATAAAAAACCCGAGGTTGAACCTCAATAGAGTAAAAGAATAAGAATAGAAAAATCTTTTGGTCCAAATTTTTTGACATACTTACTAGAAAGTGAGCTTCGAGTGTATACTGAGGCTATAAGCTCTATTGAAACATCTTTGTGGAAAAAGGCTATTAAGAGTGAAATTAATTCCATCTTACAAAATCATACTTGGAAACTAGTGGACCTTCCTCTTGGACAAAACGGATTTTTAAAAGGAAAATGAAAGCTAATGGATCGATTGATAAGTACAAGGCAAGACTTATAATTAAAGACTACAGACAGAAAGAAGACTTGGACTACTTTGATACTTATTCTCTTGTAATGAAAATATCGAAGAAGAGTTACCAAAATACCAATAGATTTAATTTTACATTTATTCAAGAATAAAAGAGAGAGAGTGTTTCTCAAGTAGAATACTCCAGAATGATAGACAATCTAATATACTTGATGAGTTGTACAAGACCTAATATCGCTTATACAGATAGTAAACTAAGTAGATACATAAGTAATCTTGGAACTGAGCATTAGCAAGAGAATATAAGAGTATTAAAAATACTTATGATTTACACGTAGTTATAAGTTGTACTATACAAGATATCCCTTTGTACTTGAAGGTTACAGTGATGTAAATTGGATATATGATATTAAAAATTCAAAATCTACTAGTAGTTATGTGATCAGACTATGAGGTATAGCAGTATTATGAAAATCTTTGAAACAAACTATTATTACCATATCTATTATGGAATCTGAATTTATTGCACTAGATAAATATGGGAAAAAAGTAAAATAGCTTTGCCACTTCTTAGAGGATATTCCAAGATAGTCAAAGCTTGTACCTACAATTTGCATATATAGTGACAGCCAATCTATAATTGAAAGAGCACAGAGCAATATGTATAATGGTAAGTATAGACATATTTGTCATAAATACAATACTATTAGACAACTACTCTCAACTAGGATTATCTCTATGGACTATATAAATTCAAAAGTTAATATTACGGATCCACTAACCAAAGGATTAAATAGAGAGATAGTTGAAAAGTCATCGATGGGAATGAGATTAAAGCCTATGAAAGAATAGGTCAATACAATGGATACCCAACTTAGTTGACTGGAGATCCTAAGATCTAGGTCCAAAAGGGACAACTAAATTGTAAAGAATTTGTTGGATCGTTGTGGGGATTTCCACGTATCCATTCCTATGATGAAATAGTAATGCATGTAAAACAAAAGGTTAAGCTATGTTTTAATGATTCTTATACGTCAAAAATAGAGTTTCAAGCAGAGTAATACGAGTTACTCTTAATTAAGAAATCACCTATATGAGAGAGAAGTACGGCCGCTTCTAAGGGAATTATTAGTACGCAATTCTTATTAAACTCTTGTAGAACCAGGCATATGTTCATGGCCAAAACGAATATAACAATGAGAACTGAAAAAATATCAAGAAGAATCCTGTGTGAGATATATTATCATTTACACAAATGAAAAAATAGTTTAAAGACATTGTGTCTACTATTTAGTTAGTAAAGTAAATGTAATTTCACAACGGGAAGTTCAAACGATAAAATCTACCTATCCTATTCATAACGGGAAGTTCAAACGATAAAATCTACCTATCCTATATAGGTTTCGACTGTCAGATATTATCACTATGTCTATCGTGTCTTAGGGGGTCAATTTCATTCACGTGGGGAATGTTAGAAAAATGGATGTGTTTCACTATTTTGATTAGCCATTTTGAGATAAATTTATGAGTGAGACCCACTACATATTAATGAGAAGTCATTATTAATATGTATTCTCCTTTACGAATACATAAAATTCAAGTATTTACTTGCTCAAAATAGTAATAGGGTGCATGAGAAATTATCACCAAAGTGAGCTAAGTGAGAAGGAAAAAAAGTGGAATTTTGTTAAAGTCCCACATAGAAAATGAACACAAACCAAGAAGTATTTATATAGAATTGTCTAACTTTTAGTTAATAGTTTGATAAGCTGAGAGGCTCTCTCTTATGTACGCACGCAGAGGGGTGCAAATCACGGCCCAAACAATATGCACTTGTGTGCTCTTACACTTCCTGTGAGCACAAATATCGGACCGAAAAAGCCCACTTCGTGTTGGGTCTAGTTTTGTACCTTGAATTTTTTTTTCCTATCTCAGAGCCCAAAAAAGATTTTAGAACCGTTTTGTAACTCCAGAAAATAAATGGGCAGCCTATAAAAAGAGAGTTCTTCCTTTCATTTCAATACATTAAAGCAATCAACTTCCAACCTTTTCTCTTATACTCTCCCTGTGGCGGTTAGAAGTTAGTTAGTATGGTGAATGAAGTTTTGAGTTTCTAGATACTCTCTCATAGAGTCTCTTGTTTTTCTAGTGATAGTGTTTGGGCACACATCAGTTTGTTAGGAGTAGCAACTTGGTGCAATCTTACTACTCGTGAGCCGTTTTATCCTGATAAACAAATGTCGTTAGCATTATTCTAAGTCCCCTGGTGAGGAGGCATAATTATTTTAAGGATATTATGTAAAACACAAGATTTAGTTTGATTTTCTTAAACTATTTTGATTATTACTATTGTGATAGTTATTTGTCTTAGTTAGATTTAAATAATTGTGATTTATTTTATTTTTACATCATATGTTATAATCAAATTATCTGTGATTTCTCCTTATTTAATATTACTAAATTATTCATATCATTGATATAATATTGTTGTATTCTCTATTTCTAGATTTATTATTACTTGCAATAATTTTTCTAAAAAAAAATAGGACAATTTATTAACTATTTAAAATATATATATATTTATATATATATATATATATATATATATATATTTATATATATATAAATACTGAAAAAATTGAAACTTATGACTACCCTTATTGATTTTAGCACTTTTTAATCACGTAGCTTCTTCCACCTCCTGTTTTAATCTTCAAATTCAATCTAAGAAATATGCATTATATCGAGGAGCCCAAACCATAATATCATCGTTAGCTCAAGTATTTTCCATGTCTCTTGATTTGTTTGATAATAGGAAATTCATAAAATCTATTTAAATTCTTAGATATAGCTTAAGCATTATACACGTGGATTTGAGAAGATTATCAAAGTAATTTTCTTTAACACTTTAAAATTTATGATATACCAATACTGGAGCACAATTGGAGAGATTTGGGCCAAGCATTGGAGGTGGCGCCACTATCTCATATAAAATTAGAGAAGGAAAAAAGAAAAAAGTCGTTCAACTCTTAACTACCGTTTTTGATGTACATTTTCTAAAGTATTTATCACTAATAAATATCTAGAAATATACATACATTTATAACTCTTAACAACCTAAGAACCATTAACTAAAACCTAGTATTATCACTTTTTGTATTATCAAATTGGTATCAGTAGATCATGGAATTCTCAAGTAGTACGTACTTTCTTTTTTGACATCGTATCATTCTTATCTTGTGAAGTCCGAGTCACCTCCATAGCCTAGGAAAGAAGCAAAATATGTCAAAGTTAAATGTGAAAAAAATATAATAATAATAACAAATGAAGGTAATTTAGAGAGGTTTTAGAATATTAGTACCATAGTTCCATCGAGAGAGATGGAACTCAAAGATTGAAGGACCTCGTTCAAGTTTTCAGGAGTTTTAATTGAAGGAAGTTCGTGAACACAAGAGCTGTAAAAATGAGTTAGGAGATTAAGATTCACGAAAAGCTAGAATGGGAATGTATTAGAATGTTCAAAGTCTGCACCCCTTTTCTTAAGTTTTTAAGGCTTTGGTCCTAAGTTTCCTAGAATTTGGATGAAATTGTTTTCAACTTAATTGAGAAATGTTGAGAATTATCAATCTCTCTAATTTGAAGCTAAAATTTTCAATTGATTGAACCTACGTAACAAATTGGCTCTTTACAAAAGTTGTGAATCAGTTGGAAGTAGGCATAAGAAATTACTATGATAGTACTCTTGCTATGCACATATACTAGGTACAATCAGGACTATCCATTTATGTTGAGCCTATGGTGGAACCGGCCGTATGGGGTCTACCGATATGGGCCGTGGATGGCCTATGTTGCTGATCTATTGCTAAAGATATTAGTATATTACTACTAGAAACATAAAAAGCTTTTATAGCAAAGATATATTACCAATGTTGAATTCTCTTCAAATTTATTAGCATTGAAATTGACAAGTGACTCTATTTCAACCCCTTAAAGTCGCTTAAAGCCCTTTTCGCTTCCTTCAACACTGATTTTCTTATTAAGCACCTGTGAGAAAATTTTCAAGTGGTTTATGATCAGGGCCATCAACAAATTTCTAGATAAATGGTATATCATCAACAAATGAAAAAGAAAAGATGTTAAATATATTCCATTCCGAGTCACATATAGTATAATAATCACTGGAACATGCACATAGGTCGTTTTATGTATACATTTATATCTTATAGCCCTACCACTGAACGCCAAAAAGCTACAACAAGATATTATTTGAATTAGTCTTGAAATTCATTATGAATAACAGCAGTCAAAAGCAAAAGCAGGAAGACCGTAGATCACTTACATGTGAACAAGCAGAGTTCCAGTAATCATGTCTAAAGCAAAAGAAAACGTTATTATTATAGACATAAAAGAGTGAAAAGAAAGAAGAAGTTTGAGACGCCTGTCCCCGACCCGTGTTGTTCTTCTCCTGAAGTCTCTCTCTATCTATCTATCTATCTATCTCTCTTGTGGTTTAAAAAGCTCTCCAAAGTCGTCCAAAAAATATCAATTTATAGAATTCATGAATTTGAGACAAAATCATAATAAAATTGAAATTTGTTGCAGTGCCTCCAGAACCAAAAAAATAGTTCAGGGGCGCTCCAAACTAGCGCCTAGGTAGGCGCTTGGCTCTCGAGTAGTCACCTCGTTCTTCTCTTCTTTCTTTTCCTTTCTTTTATTTTTTTTTAATTCAAAAACTGAGTCCTAGCCTAAAATCTGGTGCGGCCGAAATTATTAAGCTCGGCACGTATCTCCGCTGTGATTCACTGATGAATAAAGGGAGAATGATTCAATGACGTGACTATGCGTAACAGGACAGGAAAACGGGTGTACGAGGAATGCCAAACACGGGGATCCGACTGCCCGGGAAAGCACTGCACCAGCTGATATGCGCGGGCCCCATTCTCTGACTTCCCTAACTCACTCTCCTGCTGAGCCGCATGTCGCTCATGCGCCAAATCTGACGATTTTGAGCTTCGATCAATGATCCAGATCGCGCCTGCCTACTCCTTCCGTACTCGCGCATGTGCGTCTCTATTCATCCAAAATTTTTAATTTTTTTCTTTTTTTATTTTAAAATCAAAAACAAATAAATAAATTAAAACCTAAAGTATATTAGAATCAAAATTAGATATAAAACTAATTTAAACTAAATCTAAATTCAAAAAAAATCAAATTCAATATAAAATGACTTAAATATAATTAAAGACAAAACTAGAAATTCTCAAGAACACCGATTTTTATTAGTAAAAATGCATAAATAATTCTAATTTCATATGCAAAATAGCCAGTATATTGATAAAAAAGAATCCATCGCAATTTAGCCCAACGTCATAAATTGCTCCATGCTTAAGTTTTTTGCCTAAATTTCTGAGTAAAAATCTAAGCTACCATACAAAACTAAAAACAAAATTCTTCTGTACAGATCCATATAATATTGTTTCAAGTTAGAACAAAGTGACAGACTTAAGTAGAAACATAATTGTTCTATTAAAAAATACTGAAGTAACATCAGGTCATGACTCCTAAGATAGGCTTACATTATTTGAATAACGGGCACATTCATATCAAAAACACTCCAATACTCAGAAAATATTGAGAATAAAAAGAAAAGCATTAATCCTTAACACCTAATTTCTAAAAATCAAGAAAACTTGCATTCTAAAAGTCCTAATCTCCAAATGACACTTCAATTTTCTTCATATTTTCTAGTTCTCATAGCAACAAGAGATAAATTCACGGGAGAAATTAACATCAAAGATATTCCATGAAACCCCATAATCTTTGATCAGAAATCTATAACCAAATAGAGCACTAGATAAATAAAAGAAGAAAAAAGAAAAAAAAAATAATGAAAAGAGTTAGTATTCTTTGAAATTGAAATCAATTCAAATTAATTAAGTCACACATAGAAGGAAGGAAGGTAACTGGAGATGTAAGGAATCGACCATTAATGAAAATCACGGCACCGTCGTTGAAATCACCAACATTTTTGAGTAAAAGAAAGCTTCCAAAGAGGGAGATGGAGAGATGAAGCACGAGAAAGGGTTGTATTATCTAATACAGGCTTTTGACAAAATTATACAATACAATCTAACACGAGAGTTTTTTTTTGTATTAGTCAATACCGAGCATATTGTATTAAAATCAAGTATTGGATTAATTAGTATAATACACAAGTGGTACATTGTACTGTATTCATCTAATAAAATAAATAGGTCTAATACAAGGTGCCAAACATGCCTTAAGTCAAATATTGGCTAGTAAAGTGATACGGTGATACCTTTTATTAGTCTTAATTTCTTTTTAAATAATTTTATCACTATTAGAATTTGGCTATATAATATTAATATGAAAGAAGCCTTAAGTCCCACGTCGGTGGTAGTAGATGAAGAGAAAAGAAGGCTTGAGCCATATTTAAAGAGATTATCTCCTTCATAACTAATCATCCTAATATATAGGATTTTTTTAGGTGAAAGGTTGCATAAATACTATTTGGCAGATATTTAAAGAGATTATCTCCTTCATAACTAATCATCCTAATATATAGGATTTTTTTAGGTGAAAGGTTGCATAAATGCTATTTGCCAGATTAAGCTAATGTCATTGCAGAGGATGAAAAAGTATAAATTATGAATAATTTATCATTCCAACTTATCTTGCATATTCTACCAAAATATGAGATACACCGAAACTATGTTAGAAAAAAATTTAGAATATCTTACTACTGTCTTCACTACCTATGAGCTCTTTGTGGATATTCAAACAAACTAATTTTGCTCACAACTGTGGCCATTACTATACTTCAAATTATAATAGTAGCATTTCTTAAGACAGTTGTGGATTCAAAGAGGTTGACGTGGAAAGAGTGGGGTTTATGTTTAAGAATCTCAAGTTTATTATTGTCAATAATTGGTTTGCTAGCCGAAGTTCATACATGTCCTAAACAAATAAAAGATTTGCTAAAGAATGCTAAAGAATTAGACTACCCAAAGTTTGGAATACCCTAGGCGTGTATTTGCTCTGACTTCTATTCTCTGTGACTTGTTTCTGCCCAGAATTGGTGATGCCTTCTCCGGAACATAGAGCCCCCTTTATATAGATTGTAGTGACCTTATGTCCCAAGGTTCCCTATG
>JXTB01000002.1:1047559-1146316 GCA_002914805.1 Parasponia andersonii | reverse complement strand
TTCTGGAAGATCTTCTGAGTTCACCCACTGGGGTCTGTGGGTCTACCGCTGGTGCTACAGCTTCTTGATCTTTCTAGCCGTCTACTGGGATGTCATTCAATTGAATTGTCTCCGTCTTTTTGACTTCAGGACATGCACTATTAGCTCCGGTGCCTCATCTGTCCTTGTACATCACCTCCTCATTGAATATGACATCCCTGATTCTGATGATCTTCCGATTTTGATCATCCCAGAAACGATAACCAAACTCAGCATCACCATAACCAATAAAGAAACACTTCTTAGATTTGGGATCAAGTTTACTTCTATTAGCAGAGTCAATATGAACATAAGACAAGCAACCAAACACTTTCAGGAAAGAAAGGTTTACCTCTTTACTGCTCCAGACCTCTTCTGGTATTTTGAAGTCCAATGGTATTGACAGCCCTCTGTTGATAAGATATGCAGTGGTGTTAACTGCATCGGCCTAGAATGTCTTTGGCAACCCTGCGTGCAATCTCATGCTCCTTGCACGTTCATTCAGGGTTCTGTTCATTCTTTCAGCAACACCATTCTGTTGAGGTTTTCCTGGAATGGTTTTCTCGAACTTGATTCCATTATTGGCATAATACCTCTTGAAATCGTCATCATCATATTCTCCCCCGTTATCAGACCGCAAGCATTTCACTTTTAGATCAGTCTCATTTTCAACCATGGCCTTCCACTTTTTAAAGGTATCGTAAACATCAGATTTATTTTTCAGAAAATAAACCCATACCTTTCTGCTCGAATCATCAATAAATGTCACATAATATCTTGAGCCTCCAAGGGATGTCACAGGAGATGGCCCCCACACGTCTGTATGAACCAGCTCCAACTTTGCTGCTTTCAGTTCTCTTCCGCTTTTCGAAAAGCTCACCCTCTTTTGCTTGCCAAAGATACAGCTTTCGCATAGGCTATGCTCAACTGACTTCAGCTCTGGTAGCTTTCCTTTTGACAGCATTATCTTCATTCCCTTGTCGCTCATATGCCCAAGTCTACAGTGCCATAGACTTGAATTAACTTCAGCATTGACGGTCGCCAAATTATCTCTACAACTGGAAGTTATGTAGAGAGTTCCAGTTTTGTTTCCTCGAGCAACAACCATGGCTCCTTTGCTAACCTTCCACGAGCCACCAGTAAAGGTCACATTGTGTCCTTCCTCGTCAAGTTGTCCCACCGATATAAGGTTCTGCATCAGTCTAGGTACATGCCTTACTTTCTGGATTTTCCACACCGATCCGTTTGACATCTTCAGACGGATATCACCCATACCAACAATATCTAAAGGTTCTCCATCGGCTAGATAAACCTTTCCGTAATTATCAGCGACATAATTCTCTAATACATCACGGTGTGCAGTGGTATGAAACGAAGCTCCAGAGTCTAAGACCCAAGAGTCAATTGGATTATCTACAGATAATAGTAAAGCGTCTTGTACCTCATCAGTTATGGCATTCGCATCGTTTCTGTTGCCGTCTTTCCTTGGTGCTCTGCAATTCTTTTTTATGTGGCCAGTCTTGCCACAATTCCAACATTCCGGTCTTCTTCCAGATCTGGACTTGTCTCTACTATTCCTTGACTTGGATCTGCCACGACCCCAGTTAGAATTCTTCTCGTTGCTTCTGCCCCTGTTCTCGAGATTCAAGGCAGAACTCGATGATGCACCTTCACCCGAATCAATTCTGCGAACTTCTTCCGCCAAAATTCGGTCTCTAACATCATTGAATTGCAGCTTTCCTTTGCCAACAGAATTACTAACCGCAGCCCTCATTGGCTCCCAGCTGGTTGGTAGAGACGCTAGAAGAATTAGAGCACGAACTTCATCGTCGAAATTAATTTCGACGGACGTCAACTGAGAAATGATCGTGTTGAACTCATTAATATGAGTTGCAACTGAAGCACCTTCTCCCATCTTTAAGTAAAATAACTTTTTCATCAAATGTACTTTGTTATTTGCCGACGGCTTCTCATACATATCTGACAGGATGCTCATCATTTCTGCTGTGGTTTTCGCCTCCGCCACATTATGAGCAACATTTTTCGTTAGCGTTAATCGGATCACGCCTAACACTTGTCTATCAAGGAGTTGCCAGTCGTCGTCCTCCATCTTCTACGGTTTCTTTCCTGACAGAGGCTGATGCAATTTTTTACTGTGCAGATAATCATTAATCTGCAATCTCTAGTACGAGAAGTCTGTACCGTCGAACTTGTTAATTCCGGGTCCTGATCCTTCACCTCCGGCTATCGCTCCCACAAAAATATCGAACGAAGCTCTGATACCAGTTGTTAGGGAATAACCTTCCCAATAAAACACATAATAGTGGAAGTGATAAAATAAATATAAAAATAATGCCGAAATAAATAAATAGGTCACACAAATTTAGCGTAGTTCACCAAATTGGCTACGTCCACGGAGCTGCTGCAGATTTTCACTATTAGGAGAAAAGGAACCTTTACAAGTGTTTACACGCAACACTCACAACTCACACCCCAGACCCCGAATACACCCAAGAGAAAAATTGTATTTTTCTCTAATTTTCAAGAGTAAACTCACTCTAATACTCTCACAACACTTGGTGTTTCTTACACTCTGGGATGAGAAATAATCAGAGATGGGGACCCTATTTATAGTTGAGGTTCACCAACCTCATATGTTTTGGCCAACCAAGCTTTCCTTCTTTAATACACGAAATATACACAGTTTTTCCAATCAATATCAATCCGTGTATATATGCATATTTTGGCTATTTAAAGCACACGGTCAGTACACACTTTTTGGTCTATATTTAGTGCATATCTCTTACACATTGGTAGAGCATTTATTGCTCTTTACAATTTTATTACACGGTTTGATAACCGTGTGTGGATAACACACATACACGTCAACGATCCCAAGTCTCGATGAGATCATAGACACTATCTTCAGCGTGGGCTAGCTCAAGTCTCCCGGCCCTGATGGTATGCCAGTGTTATTTTACACGCATTATTGGTCTATGGTTGGCCCCGATTTTGTGGAAATAGTTCGTTACTTCTTTTTGACCTCTCATATGAACCGCTCCTTAAATATGACCAATCTGATTCTCATATCAAAAGTTGAGCATCCAGCTTCGATAGATCACTTCCAACCAATTTCACTCTGTAACGTGGCCTACAAGGTCGTTTCCAAAATCCTAGCCAACCGAATTAAACCTCTCTTGACCAAAATCATCTACCCCACTCAAGCGGCTTTCGTCCCTGGCAGATCAATTCAAGACAACAATGTCAATATTCAAGAGATTATTCATTCTATGAATCAGAGAAAAGGGTCTTATGGCCCTCAAACTTAACCTTGAGAAGGTCTATGACAAGTTAAATTGGGATTTCATTCTCAAGGTTCTCAATGGTATTGGCTTCCATGGGCAATGGGTAAATTGCGTTCAGAATTGTATAAAAACCACTCGTTTTAATCTTATGCTAAATGACTCAAACTTCCAATCATTCTCCCCTCGTTGGGGAGTTCGGCAGGGCGACCCGCTTTCGCCGTATGTATTCATCATTAGTATAGAAATTTTGTCTCGCTACATTAACGCCAAGGTGGAACGTGGGGAAATCCATGGCATTAAACTTACGAGATCTTGTTCGGTCCTTCATCTTATATTCTTTGCTGATGACCTGATCCTTTTTTGGAAGAGCTACCATCCCAGGAGCTAATCATACGGCCCACAACATTGCAAACTGGGCTTCTTTAGTCTCTTGTTTTGGAAATGTAGGCTTAAATATTCTCCCAGAGGGTATTCTTTCTGACTATTTGAGTTGGACCTACAGCTACATTTTGTCTAACCGAGCTCAACCTTGCGTTGTCCCATTTCTGTTTAGTAATATATTACATCCTTCTTAACCCCAAAAAAAAAAAAAAAAAAATCAATTAGTTTGTCTCAATGCTTAGCAGTTTACCAGTATTAGACTTTCACTTTGGCATATACGTAACTATTGAGCCATAGAATAGCTTTCATAGTTTGACTTTGACTCAAGATTCCAAGTCCAGAAACACTGCAATTGATGTCTTTTTTTTTAAAAAAAAATCTGCAATTAATGTTGTTAGTACAAACTTCCGTAAAATCATATTTGTTTCTGGTTCTGTTTTTTATTATGAGATCCATCTCTGCTAAACTCATTTGTTATTCTTTTTTAGCAGGTATATTTTGTGGAGGGTCACAATATTAAATTATTACGCTAAATTGCAGCTTTCATAGTCTAGCTTTTAGAATGAAAAATTTCATGAAAGTAGATTAAAACTAAATGCTTCTCCCCAAAAAAAAAAAAAAAAAAGAACGTAAACTAGATTAATATTGCATTCTGCGTGATGCTTAAAACTTACACAAGTTCATTTCTAATTTTTTTTTAAAATTTGTAGCAAGTGGTAAAAAAAAAAAAGTTCACTTTTATACCAAAAACTGTTTAACAAAATAACGGTAGAAGTTATAAACTAATTACCCAAAAAATAATAATAATGACAATATATTTCATTTTAACGAAAAAATTAAATACTTGAGCACCTTATTGACTTTAGCCCCTTTTTAATGGAGTCTAGCTTTTCGTACCTCCCCTCCCTTTTAAACTATTGTCAAACTTACTCTAAGAAACCATTATCCACTTTCTTCGAAGCAGTGGTTATTGAGGAATCCAATTTATCTCCAAGAACCCAAGTACTTTTTCTGAACTTCAGGAAATTCATAATATCATTTTTAAAGCATTAAATTGTATTTGAGAAGATTAAAATTATAAGTAATGTCCTTTTTAAGTTCTCTGAATTGATCAGATTGTTTTGAAGGCTATCTTTCTATGAAGTTGCTCTTTAATTTGGATTTCTAATTCCAAAAGAGTTGCAGTTATCAACCTCGGTTGTCTATAGGTCCAAACTCATCCGAGAATACAAATCAAATTTGAGGTTGAAGATGATGGAGTTGACCACCATCAACTCATTTGACCGCAGTTGACCTAGTACTATTTTTCTCTATTTTTCCTTGCACAACCATATGGTCGAAACTTTTCGGCTAGAATTACTGTACGGCTCTATTTGGGATTGTTTTTAATTTTTTTTTTAGTTTCTAAAAGTGGTTATAAAAAAAAAAGAAAAAAAAAGTGGTAATATACTGTTTTTTGTCGATAAATTTTAAAATTTGTTGTGTAACTACTATTTTAAGTAGAATTTAAGAAGAAAAATATGTTAGATATAAATATAGATTGAAATCAACCTAAGAAATCTATAATCACTTATGTCAAATAGTCAAATATTGGGATTTATTGAGAAACTGTAACTAACCTAAGTTTATAGTAAAATTTGGTTGAAGACGCAAAAGCAAAAATGATAGAGATTCTGAGAGTTAGAGGTCTTTCATAACTAAAATACTAAAGATTTTCTCAATAGATTTATCTCACACTAACGGTGGCTAAGAGAGAAGAGCATAAATGTTTATTTTGCTTGACACAGTTAGTTAGGATATCCATCAAATCTAATCGGGTCGACTAATATGATATCTACATTATAATTCGTATTCCGTTAGATATTCTGACCTAACTCTATTACATTACTAAGTGGGGTCCACAAGAAATAACATAGTTGTCGATATAATTATAATAAGATATGTGGACTAAAAGGAAATTAATAAATTTATCCAACAGGGTATGATTGTTTTTCAAAGCAAATTCTATTATTACAATACAAATTATCTAAAATATCATTCATTTTATAAAATATACAATTTATAGTTTACCGAACATTAGATGCTAATTTTAATCAGTACAATAGCTTTGTATTTAAAATTATTAAATCCTTATAATTTTTTTTCTCACACCTGTTTTTGCTTCAAGCACGTTCATAGCATGACTACAACACAACACTACCAAATTGGACTATAAATATTTTTTAAGTAATTTTATAAAGATGACATGACAAATAAGACCCTTTCTTTTGTAAAATTGTTGAAAGAATACCTTTTATAAACAAGGAGAATTAGCTGTCCAATTTAGATAAATTTTCTAAATTTATTAAGACCATTTCCAGCCGTGCTTTTAACCAAAGAAACTTTCAGCGGGAAATAAAATGACAAACAAGTATTTGTTTTTTAATATGAATCTCATAGGAGATTTTTTTGTAAGAATTTGGACTTTACAAAAAAGATTAAGGCTTAATCATTTAGTCAAATATTGGCAAGTAAAGTGTTAGGGTGATAACATTTATTAGTGTTCATTTCTTTTTTAATAATTTCATCTCCATTGAAATTTGGTTAAATAATTAAAAAAAAAAACCTTAAGTCCCACGTCAGTAGAATAAAGAGAAAAAGAGGCTTAAGCCTATCTAAGGAGACTATCCTAATCACCTAATAGGTAGGGTTCAAGTATTTTAAATATCTCGTTCTGGGGAATTTGTTTCTAGTGTTTTTTTTTAGAAATTAGGTTATGTAATTTATGTAATTTTTGTAGAATTTAGGTTATATAATATTGATGGAGACTTTAGGCACTGATGGCATACTTCGTCTTTTGTCATAGTTTAACTCAGCAAAAAACATCAATATTTTCTAACAAGGTTGATACATGTCCCACAAGATTGATACCTGAAATCGCTCTCAAAAACTTCAATCCTACTAGAAAAATCGCTTAAAAATTTCAATTAATTTCATCGTGATTCTTGGTACTTTTTTAATTTAGCATGTACCTAACTTATTCAGCCGTCGACTATATATCTTTAATTTGCTTCATAGTTTGAATTTGACTTGAGATTCCAAGTCCAGAAACACTGCAATTGATGGTATTTATTTTATTTTTGGTTTTTTTGCTGCTAATCTACAATAAATATTGTTAGTACACACCTGAGTATCTGAATTTTATTATGAGGATCCATATTGGTAATACTTTTTAGCAGGTATATTCTGGAGATGGTCGTAATACCAAATTATTGGGCAAAAATGCAGATTTTGTAGTCTAGCTTTTTAGTACGAAAAATTTCCTTCAGGTATTAAAATTAGAATAAAGCTAAGAGTATTTACAGTGGATGATCGTTTTTTCTGAGTTGTTTTAGCTAATGGCCGTTTTTTTCGTTGTCTTAAAAAATGTCCATTAACCAAAACACCGACCATTTTTCGAAAAAAAACTGACTTTCCATTTTTATTGAGTTTCCAATTTTGTCTATTCCTTGTTCTCCATCTTTCTCGTTCTCTCCAGTTTCTTTTTTCGATCTTTTCATTTGCTTTATTTTCTTATCAATTCGTTAGTTTTCATCTTCTCCGAAAAGTTCTCATTTGTCTAGTGTTTTGCGACACGTTTTTTTGATACCTTTCATGTTTAATTTGTTTTTTTTTTTTTTTAACTTATTTCTCGATTTTTTTTTTCTCCGTGATTCACTACAAACCAAGATTATTGGTTAACAAAACAACTGATTAGTGAAATAATTGATTTACATTTTAATTAGCAGTTCTGAAGCTCTGCAAGTCTTTGAATCGGAAATTCTTCTTCTCTCCCCAACCCATGTAATCTTGAACTATAGAAATTTTATCCGAGTTTTTCTTTTTTTTTTTTTTGGTATTTCGAAGACAAATGAAGTAAAATCCCTAAAATAAAGGCTGGAGCATTTTCGTGCTTTCTTTTTTAATAATCGATTTTTAAATTCAAATATTAGTTAGTGCACATTTTTCGGAGAGAAGTGGAAGAGACGAGAACGTGTATAGCTTGAAGAGTTGCTTGAGCAAAAAATTAAAAAAAAAAAAAACACTTGAAGAGTTAAATATTTCTTTTCTATTTATATATATATATATAAGGTTAATCACGTAAAAATATTCTTATTAAATTTTTTTGTTAAAAATATTAATTTTTAAAGTTCTTATAAATTAATAATATCAAATTTATGATTTTTACAAATAAATATCTTTATTTTTAAATTATACAAATTCATATATTGTTATTTACGATTTTTGTAAATTAATACTCCTAACTTTCATTCTTTTTTGGTATATTTATAGTATGAGAAAATTAAAAATGCAAATGTCTCTCATTAATTTATTAAAAATATTTAGATATTAGTATATTATTAAAAATTATTTTAAAACTATTTTTTTTAGTTGTAATTAGGATAGAATCATTTGAATGAACCCTAAAAAATAAGAGGGGTATTATTCTCATTTCAAAAAGAAAAACTTTACTTCAATAGTTGATGTGATTTATAGGCTATGTGAATATTAAAATTGAATTATTGAAATAAATACTTATTTAATGGATCATTTAAATAGAAAAATTAAAATTATTGAAACAAATATTTATTATAATGTGTATATTATTTGAATGGCATGGAATTGATGAACCAAATGAGCTCATTGTTTTTTTTTCTTTTTTGTTTTTTTTTTTTTGGAATTAGTTAAGTAGAGTATACTCAGTTAACCTCCATTAAAGTATTTAGCTAACTTACGAAATTAATAAGGGAAATAATGACACTGAATTAATATAAACAAGATTGATTTTCTTTTTGAAAAATTGATCTATTTTAATATCACAGTAATACAATGTCAAGCATATACAAAAAAAAAAAATCCGATATAGAATAATTTATTGATTTAAAATGTTTAAAATAAAAAATTTTACTCAATTAACAAATTGATTCATAAATTGATTAACTCAGATTTTTTATTCACCGTGCATTTTTTACGGCAGAACTTAGTACCTTACCCAACATATATATAATTAAATAGTAAACAACCTCAGCTCTCATCATAATTTGAAATTTAAACCTTGACTATATATTTGCTATTTCGTAAAAAAATTGATTTTAGACCTAACAATCTTATATGAAATTAAATTCATACCTTGATTTTTTATTTGCTCCTTTTCTCTTTGATGTTTGAGTTTCGTCTTTGGATCTTTCGTTCATTCAGTTTTCTATTGAATTTTTTTCATGGAATGAAGCTTTCTGAATTTTTACTCAGAAAATTTTCGACTTTCAGAATCTGGACTGCAAAAGCTGATGTAAGCAAGTAGAATAAACATTTACACCGGCATATATATTAAGGCATCCTATAATAAATAAAAAGATAAATTAGGACTAGAATTAAAAACCATCCCAAGAACCTTCTAAAGCCAACTTTCTTTCTTGTAAATACATGAACTGAAATAAATTGTTAGTTTTTAATTTTTAAGATAAAAATATTGAATTATTGAAAAAAAAAAACTATGAGAGAAATAAATAATTTACACCAGAAAATGAAATGCAAGGTACTAGAAAAAAAAATTAAAAAAAATAAAATAAAGCAAACTGAGTACAAAACAAAGAAATTTCACTTATTCTGTTTTAATTTAAGATTAAAGAAATTAAAAATGAAGAAGATAAATCACACGTAAAAAGAAATTGAAAAAAAAAAGTAAGACAAAAAATGGAAAGGAATCTTGAACGGTAACATTCATGGGAAATTGAAAGGAAAGAAGAATAAAAATGGGTAGCTTTTCTTTTATCTTTCTTTTTATTTTTTACCTTAAATGTTTATTTATTCAATTTATTTATCAATGAAGTGCCTTATGTCAAGATAAGGTGCATATACAATCCCTCATTAATTTGGGTTAAATTGTGTAGGGTGGGTAGTATTATGTCCAAATTATTAACTAACCTACAAAATATGGTAGAAAAAAATCTTAATTACCAAGATAAAAAAAATTATTAACCATACCAAACTATCCCACATTATGCGGTGCAGTTTATACGGTTTGGGCATTTGATATGGACCTCAACAAAATTAGGCTAAATTAAAAAAATAATCTTAAAAAACGTATTACTACTAAAATAAAATAATTTAAAATTAACATAAATCTAAAATATTTAAAAAAGTTACACATTCACATATTCATATTTATCTAAGTAATAAGATACAATATAATTACCCAAACAAAATATAATAAAGTACAAATGTCTAAAGTTCAAAAATTTTAATATCCTTCCAAACAACAAATGATAAAGTTGAAAATTAAATTATTAGTAAGTATTTATTCATTTGATTTTCCTCAAAATTCTCCAAATTTCATTCAAAATTTATTCTAAAAAAATTTAGATTTTAGATTTTAATATATTATATATGTGAATTGATGTAAAAATATACTATATTTTAAATTGAATGTTCATGTATATGCGGTACGATGCGATTTAACGCGAAAATAGGAATCTTCACTACAAAAAAAAAAAATCTAGATTCAATAGCATGGGAAGAATGCTATTAAAGAGCCCATTTGTTTGACTTTCCCTAAAACTCTCCAAGTTTCATTCAAAATTTATTCTAAGAAAATTTAGATTTAAAATTTTAATATATTATACATGTGAATTGATGTATAAATATATTATATTTTAAATTGAATGTTCGTGTATATGCGGTATGCTGCGATTTATCGTGAAAATAAAAATCTTCACTAAAACAAAAATTAGATTCGATAGCATGCGAAGAATGTTATTAAAGGGTTTTCATAACGTTTTGGCGCATGTTAGGACAACCAACGCTATTAAAAATCCTTATTCTTTTATAGTTTTTTTTTACATGCAATCATGTATGCTATTAAAAAGCTCTTTCATAACCATTTTATGCTATTAAAAAGCTCTTTCATAACCATTTAAACTATTGTCTGAAATCTTCAATAGCATTCCTAAAATGCTGTAAAAAGTTTTCATAACACTTTTAAATATTGTAAAAGAGTTTTCATTGCTTTCTTTGTCTGCCCTAGAATTAGTTTTGTAACTTTTTTCTATTGTTATTATTTATTAAATGGTATTTTGATCTTTTTTTATTTTAGTTTCAATTAATTTTTGATCTAACACTTTCATATGTATATATATACTTGTGTGTAATATTCTATAGATATATTTTAGTAGCATTTAATTTATGCTTTTAATGATGCAATTCACAAATACTTATAATGCAATTTTATATGACATAGTATGTACAAGATTAGCAATATTCTAGTAGAGTGTTACATAGAATTGTTTCATATACTCCCTAAAGTTTTACATAATATATTGCAACAGTTAAAAGTAACACAAAAGTCCAAATACAATCTTCAAACATTCCTCACAAAAGCTTTCCAAGACTAAATTATCTTCTTGAACTTATGCTCCAAATGTCGTTTGCTCACTAATACGTATATAATAGAAGTTGTAATTGAACAAAACAACAAATTAAAGTAAGATGAATAGCCACGAGTTGGAAAAATAAAACTTTGTAAGTAATAAAGCAAATTACCCTTAAATTCCAAAAATAATTATTTTCAGTCAACTACTAATATACATGCATACTAGGGATAAAAGATAACTTGTAATTAAAATATAACTTCAATAATTTGGAAAAGAAGATAACTCATGACGTAGAAGTCATTGATACAAGGGATTGAATTCCAAGGAGAAGACCAACCCAGCTTTAAATGACTGGAGCTTTAAAGAAAGTTAGCGAACCTTTCTTAGTAAAATATATAGATTCCTCAAATACAATCTGCCATGTACAAATCAGCGACCAAGAAAATAAAAAAAGAAAAATATAGCCATACAAGGACGTCATTATTAAGTAGATATATATATCTTAGTTAGATCAGTAAGCAGATCGTACATAACCGTACAATATGATAAGTCATTTTAAGCAACAATAGAGCATTTTTAAGGATCACTAAAAGATTCTACTTATAAGTTCATTTTTAAGATTCTACTTATCCTTTTGGAGTTGGATGAGTTGGATTATGTAGTGCAGATCCACCAAAAAAAGGCATATAAAAATATCACAACTTCTTTCATGTGAAAATTAGAATACAAAATCAGCAAACTTTCAGGCATAAAGGCCAATAAAAAGAAACCCAACTAAAGAGCTATTTGAGTCTCATCTAATTTCAACAGAGCACCAAGCAATGGCGCACAAAGAGAAGTATCATAATAACAAAAATTTCATAAAACCTACACAAGTTAATGTAACAGTTAAGAAACACAAATTGACAAGTCCTATGACTTTTATGTTTCATAAACATTAGCTATCCAAGATCATTCCCAATGTAAAATTAGTACCCATAATTAACAAATTCTTCAAAAAAAAAAATAAAAATTCTTCGGCTTGGTTAAAATCAGAAAACAAACATCAAAGACCAGTATGAGGGAAAAAAAAAAAGAGAAGAAAATGAATATATAGAGAACTAGAATAAGTATACTACATAAAGGATTTAAAAGAATAGTTCCCAATTGTCAATAGAGTCTAACACTTAGCAAAAGAGATTTATAGACTATTTAAATGCAGGAAATCAGCCATTATATTGAGCTTCCCCATATAAATCATCTCTGGGTTTTAAGAAAATATTCAACTAAGTGAACTGATATTATTCAAACTAATAGGCTTGTCAGTAAATACAGAAACAAAGAACGGAAACGGGGTTGATTGCTGTTGAATTATTTTGTATCAATTAGAATTAATTATAAAATATTACAATTATATATTTGTAATTAATTATGAGATATTTTTTAGTCCTATAAATTGTATCTTTTTCAGAAAAATAACTACAATAAAAAAAAGACCATTCTTTCATGGTATCAGAGCTGAATACAATCTTAAAATACCCAGACCAAATATCAGGAAAAAAAAAACAGTCAATTTTTTTTTAAAACTTCGTTTACCAAATCAGATACCTAGCCAATACTATCCAAAATAACATAAATACACTAGATTTCAAAAATCAAATCTCAATCATAATATACCAAATGTTACACACAAAAAAAGAATAGAAACTTCAACCTTTCGGTAAGACCCCACGATAGCATTTGATCCATTCTATTTAAAAAAAAAAAAAATTCAAACTCAGCAAATCAAATCCAAACCAAAACCAAAAAAAAAAAAAAAACCCCCACAAAGACACAAAACTCAAATCCCATATTTAGTATCATCTTAGTCATCTGTGTGCCCACAAAACACAACCAATAGAACAATGCGCCTCTGCCCATCATGCCATTATGCCTTGTCGTGCCCCAGACCTAGCCAACCATGCCACCTTGAGTCCTTGGAACCATCTTGCCATCTGGTATTTTGTGATTCTTTCTCGCAATAGACTCGCGTGAGACTTTCAAAATCAACCCTATAAGCTCAGATCTAGAGGATACTTCGGCTTCCTCTCCTGGTTTGTGTTTCTCGAATCTAATGGTTGTTTAGTTCTGGTGTGACTCACCCGAGGGTCAATTTGTATTTTGAATCCATTTAGCTTAAGTCTAGGCCCATTCAATAACTAATATCATTAAGTCTATTACCTTAAGTCTACGCCCAAATCCAATAGCCAAACATATCATTTAGTCAAGGCCCATTCAATAACTAATCTATTTAATTATGTCTCCTATTAGATATATAGATATATATATATATATTAAAAGAATAATTATGTCTCCTATTAGATATATAGATATATATATATATATATATATATATATATATATAGATTAAAAGAAAAAAGAAGAAGAAGGGTCTCATGTTAGATAAGTATATTTATAGATTTATAAAACAAAAAAAAAAATGAGTTAACAAGGTGAATCAACTGGTACCAAATCTATTCCTATTCTAGTTCAATCTGAAGGTGACTTCAATGCATGCATTCAACTCACTTAAACAAATTATGATGTATGGTTCTAGTTGATGGAGATGTATATTACTGAACGGGAAAAACTCTCCTATATCATAGGAAAAAAAACTCCACCTTTTGTGTCGGATAAAGGATATGAGAAATGGTATGCTGAAATTCAAAAAATTAAACGTTAGCTTCTGATATCCATAACTCCTTATATTATGAAGTGCTACCTCCATATTCCCACTGCCCGTGAAATATGGAATGCTTTATCCAAAGCCTTTTATGATGGAACTGATGAGATACAAGTCTACTCCATACATTAGAAAGCTTTCTCAGCCAAACAAGGTACCAAATCACTTTCTGTTTATTATGAAGAGTTAACCGAAATATTTCAAGAACTCAATCATCGTGAGTGGTTATAAAGGATCCTGAAGATGTGGTAGCATACTGACAGTCTATTGAACACACTCGAGTCCACATCTTTCTTGCTGGGTTAGATACAAGTTTTGATCAACTTCGGCGAGAAATTTTACGTCGCGAGCTACTCCTAAGTCTAGAAGAATGTTATTACTTAGTCTGTCGTGAGAACTTATGATCAACTACTTTCATGAAGAAATTACCAAACCTGAAGCCTCTGTACTACTCTTTCAACAATGACCCAGTCAAACATCGCAAGATCACCCCAAACCCACCAACCTAAAGAATTCCACATTCGAAAAAGGCTCTTTAAAATCCACTTACTGCAATCAAAATGGTCATAACAAAAATCAGTACTTTGAATTGATTAGATATCCAGACTGATGGGACCCAACATGACATCGGAATGCTAAGAGACCATCTTCAACACTCTCACTCAAATAAAAGCAACCGATGTTCCATCTATTTCATAAGCATTGGCAACCACCACTGGAGAAAGTAATGTTTTGAATATTTCTACACCTGTTTTGAGTAATGCATAGATAATTGATTCTGGTGCCACTGATCATATGATATTTGATGTGCGATATGTTTCTATCCTGAAACCTTTATCCAGGAACTGTGTTTCTACTGCTAATGAAAATACTAATACAGTTCTTGGTGAAGGGTCTTCCGATCTTACTAAAACTTTACATCTTGATTCTATATTAGTGGTACCTTCCTTAAACTATAATCTTCTTTCAGTTTCTCAAATCACTAATACCTTGTCTTGTATGGTTATTTTTGTCCTAATTTTTATGTATTTAAGGATATTTGGACTCAACAAATGATTGATTATAGTATTAAGAAAAGGATGTTGTACTACTTGGATCTAGAGTTAATAAAGTCCAACAAACTTCAATAAGTTCTCGCCGTGAATAGTACCACTATCTCCAAGAAAATGACTGAGATTTGGCTTTGGCATCGACGTTTAGGCCATGCCTCTTTTGGTTAATTAAAACGGTTGTTTCCTACTTTGTTTACTGATTTGATTATGTCTAGTTTTAAATGTGATGTTTGTACACTTGCAAAAAGCCATTGTGTTTCATTTCTTTTAAGTTTAAATAAAAGTCCAACTCTGTTTATGGTTGTTCACTCTGATGTTTGCGGTCTTTCCAAAGTTCCTACATTGGGAGGTGCTCATTGGTTTGTTACCTTTATCGATAATTGTATTCGGATGACTTGGCTATGTTTAATGAAATCCAAATTAGAAGTTATAGTGTTATTTCAGAAGTTTATTAATATTGTATGTACATAATACAATACTAAGATTCAAGTACTTCGAAGTGATAATAGGAGAGAATATCGTATACTGAACTCCAACACTTTTTGGACTCTCATGGCTCCATTCATCAAACCAGTTATCCAGATACACCATAGTAGAATGGTATTGCTGAAGCACACATGCCTCCCTGTTACTGGGGCGAAGCTCTTCTCTTTGCCACCTATCTCATATATCGGGTTCCATTGAGGATGCTCAACTTTCAAACACTATTTTAAGCACTTACAGATGCTATTGTAGCACCCACAATCCCCAAATTAACTCCCCATGTCTTTAGTTGTATTACCTACATTCATCTATCCAAAGATCAACGGAGTAACTTAATGCCTCGAGCCTTGAAATGTGTTTTTATTGGATATGCTCTATATCAAAAAGAGTATCGATGTTGTCACCCTCATACTTGACCTATGTTCATTACTATGGATGTTGTCTTCCATGAAGATACGATGTATTACTTTACGTCTGAATTTCAGGGGGAGTATCTTGATTCAAACTTTTGAATACAATCTTATGACAGATATGAAGGACATAAAAGTTGATGTAGCAGAAATATCTAATGAATATGCAGGTGACTTGGATACGAGTGGTCAAAACTTGGATATAAGTTGTAATCCAAAAAGTCAAGAAACTTCAGAGGTCGAGATTCAATCTTTCCCGAGTAATATACCAAACCAATCATTAGGTGAGGATACTCCTTATACCGTACCTGAGTCATCTAGGAGACAGTTACCATAACATCACACAAGAGATATTCTAAAACTAACTTATGAACCTGAATTGTCTAATAAAGTAAGATATCCCATGAGCCATTATGTGTCAACACATCAATTATCAAAAACAAATCAGTCCTTTGTAAGTCAATTATCTACTGTCTCTATTCCTAACAGTATGTAAGAAGCTTTAACTGACCTAAGGTGGAAAGCTTCAATTAATGAAGAGATGGTCTCCTTACAAAAGAACCAGACATGGAAGCTTGTAGATCTTCCCATAGGAAAGAAATCAGTTAAGTGTCGATGGATTTTTTCTATAAAGTATAAAGCTGATGGTATAATTGAATGCTTCAAAGCAAGATTAGTGGCAAGGGGATATACCCAGACTTATGGAATCGGCTACACTAAAACTTTTATGCCTGTAGCAAAAATTAATACGGTTCGAATCTTGTTATCCTTAGCTACAAATTTTGAATGGCCACTACAGTAGTTTGATGTGAAGAGCCTTTTTGTATGGGAAACTATCTGAAGAAGTCTACATAGATCTTCTCCCAGGGTCCATGGTGATAGGAAAACAAAGGCAGAAGGTGTGTAAATTGAAGAAATCATTGTATGGTCTGAAGTAATCTCCCAGGGTCTGGTTTGAAAGATTCACAAAATCTATGGTAGCATTTGGTTATCATCAGAGCAATTCAGATCAGACGTTATTCTTGAAAAAAAAATGGTAATATTACCGCACTTATTATTTATATTGATAACATGGTGGTAACAAGAAATGATCCAGTTGAAAGACAAGCCCTTCATGAATATTTGTCCAAAGAATTTGAAATGAAAGATCTAGGCTCCTTAAAGTACTTTCTAAGATTTAAAGTATCTCGATCTCAGAAAGCTCTTTTTTTGTCTCACAGGAAGTATGCTTTGGACCTTTTGAAAGAAACTAGGATGTCAGCATGTCAACCAATAAATACACTAATTGAGGAAGGATTAAAATTACATGTTGAAACTAATCAAGTTCTAACTGACAAAGAAAGATACCAAAGACTTGTTAGCAGATTGATGTACTTAGCACATCCAAGACCAGATCTTGTATATGCTTTGAGTGTCGTAAGCCAATTTATGCATAATTCAGGTGAGCTGCATATGAATGCAATCACACGAATTTTGAGATACTTGAAATCAGCTCCAAGGAAAAGGAATTCTTTTCTCTAGGAAAACAAAGGAACCAATCATTGAGGTATATACTGATATTTTACCTCAGGATATTTTACCTATGTAGGTGGCAATCTTGTTACTTAGAGGAGCAAGAAATAAAGTGTCGTTGCTCGCTCAAGTGGTGAAGCAGAACTTAGGGGGATAGCTCTTGGAGTTTGTGAAAGATTGTACCTAAATCTCCTCCTTCGGGATTTGGGTTATTTATCAAATAAACTAATCCAATTATAATGTAATAACAAGTCTGCTCATGATATGACACATAATCCAGTTCATCATGATTGAACAAAGCATGTCAAGATTGATAATTTTTTTTATCAAAGAGAAATTGGAGAAAAGAAGTCTAGAATTACCGGAAATTCGATCAGAAGAACAATCGACAGATATTCTCACCAAAGCTGCCTCAAATTTCACACTTTCAAAATTTATGGATAAATTAGGCATGATAGATATCTACGCACCAACTTGAGAGGGGTGTTGAATTATTTTATATTAATTAGAATTAATTACAAGATATTACAATTATATATTTGTAATTAATTATGAGATATTTGTTAGTCCTATAAATTGTATCTTTTTCAAAAAAATAACTACAACAAAGAAAAAAGAAAAAAAAAAACATTCTTTCAATTGCCTCATGGACCATCGTGGAGAAGATGAAGAAAACGAAGGGGAAGATGGCGAAAGGCCGGTCTCCCTCTTGCCGCCACGGCGACGAGAGCAACTCTTTCGAGCGTTTCACGAACACTTGGCCAACATTAGAATGATTAATTTAGAGTTTTCTTTCTCTGGCTATACCTATATATATATATATATATGACTGCCAATCCAATAGGTATTTTTTTTCTTTACTTATGGGTAGTTATTTTTTTTTAGCCGTCGGATCACCATTAGATGGTGATCTAATGGCTATAATGAACTATATGAAAAGATGTGCATCATTAATACTCTTTATCTCTCTTATTTTTTACAATAAAAAAATGTGCATACTAAATTTTCATTGGCCAAATTGATACCTATGCATAGGTAAAAAAAAATACCTACTGAATTGGTGCCATATATATATACACGTGTATACATATTTTGGGGATGGAGACGTAGAGCCAGCATCCATATGGGACTCGATCGGATTATCTTTGTGTCACATAATTAGAGATTGACAAATTGACGTTTTTAACATAGGTAAGGTATTTTATGTTTTGTAAATGCTATAATTGAATATTTAAATCATACGGTATTGTCAAAAAGTAATTTTTTCTAAAGGAGAAAAGATATGCTTATTTTGTAATTAATTAATATTGGCATTTGACTTGCCGAGTAATTATCAAATTTTTAGCCTCTTTAAAGGAACATGGTGACAAGTAGGACAAGCTATAAACTATTTACCAAAATAAATAATATGTTTCCTTTTACTGAAAAAACTAAATACTTAAAGAGCACGTTATTGATTTTAGCCCTTTTTTATTGGAATGTAGCTTCTCCCAGCTTCCCCTCCCTTTCAACTATTGTCAAATTCACTCTAAGAAACCATTATTCAGAATTTGAGCAAGCTGACATATTTGAATTGACGTATTTAATTGATGTTGTAGTTAATTTAAAAAGTCATATCTCACGTAGTTAGTATTATAAATTCCATACAAATTTAGATAGTATTATAAATTCCATACAAATTTTGAGATAGCAACATCCTTATAATAAACCAAACTACCAAAGAATTTCAATTCTTTACTGGTCAATACTTCATATTTGTTAGTTTGTTCTTGTATATTCTGCACTTATGCTAGTTCTGTGTATTATGTGACACCTAAACATCTGTACCAACAAATATTGACATTACTTGACAACCTATAAGAATCATCCAAAATTCGAGTGTGAACTTAGGAAACAGGACTTACTTGGTACTTGGACGTATTACTTTTGTTTCTTATTTATTTATTTTTTATTTCAACAGAAAATCAAGTGAAATGTGGAGATCTTTAAGAGGATCTCTGTTATTCATTTTCTTTAATTAAAAAAAAATATATAGAATGAAATACAAACAAGCTAAACACAATGTTCTGTATTCAAAGCTTGCTTCTAGGAGCTGAAACTGGTCTTGTAAGAAATAAATCCACACAGAAACCGATCCTAGAATCAATGATATTAACAAGTATATCTCTCAAGAGACTCGGACCACTATACTATATCATATTGGCCTCAGATGATGGTAATTTTCAAGCAGGTCATCTTCTGATAGCGTATCTCCCTCGTCCTGTGGAGTCCAGAGTACCTCTACTGCCTGTGAAAGGAGCAAATTATGTCAAAGGTAACAGCCAGAAACTCACCAACAATGCTTAAAGCTTTAGAAATCTTACCATCGTTTCATCAAGTGAGATGAACTCCAAATATTGCAGGGCTGTTTTCAAGTTCTTAGTGGTTTTGATGGAAGGAAGATTCTTCGCACCTCGAGCAGCGACAATGACTGTGACCTGCAAATGAGTTGGTAGATTCAGACGAATGAGAAGTGGCAATGAATTATGATGTTTGAGACTTGCATCGCCATCTGAGATTATATAGGCTTTAGTCCCAAGTTTTGCTTTCTTAGAAAGTTACAAGACAAGAAAATGAAAAAACATGCTGGTGACCAACACTTCACCTACACCAGATAGGAGCTGGGACTCGTTTGTGAGTCCTACCTTATTCGGCTCACCTCCTATATCTACGTGTGACGTTGGTCACCAGTAGTCATTGGCAGTGTTCAACGGAGAAAACTATAAAATGGTTTGCCCATAAATGTTCTTAATAAGATTGACGTAGCACACCAAGAATTATTGTAGTGGAAGTGAAGAAACCAGACTCCAGGAAAAAAAGACCTTACCACTATGAATTTCTTTCTAAGTTTCTTCCCCTTACATGTGGAGGTTCTCCTTACTTGACCAGCGAAATTGACAAGCGACTCTATATCAACCTTCTTTCGCTCTTCTAATGAAAGTTTGTTAAAGCTTTTTTCGCTCTCTGTAACACTGTCCTTTTTATCCACCTGCGGGATAATTTTATGTGTCTTAGAATCAAAGCTATAGACAAACCAACTTATATCTTACTATTATTTCTCGAACACAATATATTCACACATCAATATGTTTTTCTTTTTATTGTCAAGATCGATAGTTTTAAAGTCGCATTGTATAATTTAAAAAGAGCAAGGATTTAGGATATTGTGTTGACTTACATATGAAAAACCAGAGATCCAGTTGTCATGGTGTTGGAGCAGCACTGACAGAGTTTCTGCATCCAAATTAGAAAAGTAAAACGTCATGTAACTATGAAGTTGTTAAAACTCTGTAATGAAATTTGCTAGTGATCAAGTATATTAGGCAGCGGATATACTAGAACCCATCAAAGAAAAAAAGAAAAAAAAAATCCCGAGTATTGACCTTGCAGCACACGATGAAAACCCATAACACCAGATGTATCAGCACTTCTTGCAATTCGATTAAGATCTCGTTGAAGCGATTTAGCCTTTCCAGACAATCCAACCTGTATGAAAGAAAAACGATATTGGTCAGTAAGTAAATGTCTTGAAACTCTTCAGGTTCAAAATCTACCATTTTTCACCTTCGAAAAAAAGGAAAATAATATTACCCTCTTTCTTACAAACATATTAGAATCCAAAATCACTATAACTTAACCACAATAGCTCCTTTTTGTCTTTTAGATCAAATATAGACTAAAAATAAATCAGATTCAAAATCAACCCTTTTTGTTGTACTGCAATAGTAACACTCAAAATCTACCCCTTTTTCTTGCATATATACAAGAATCAAGAATCACTATACTTTTGTGACTATAAGAATCCTTTTAGTTTGGTCTTTTCAAATCAAATATAGCCTAAAAGGACCAGTTTCAAAATCTGACTGCAGTAATCACATTGAAAATCAACCCCCTTTTCTTGCAATCCAAATTCAGCCATAAGAACTCTTCTTGGTGTTTTCAAATCAAAAGTAGCCTAATGCTTTCAAAAAATTTTTTTTTTTAAAAAGTCAAAGGTAGTTTTAGTATCAGAATCAAAATCTACCCTTTTCTTGCACATACAAGAATCCAGTTTCAGTACTATACCATGGCCATCTTTTTGGTCTTTTCAAATCAAATGTAGCCTATAAAGATATCAGTTTCAAAATCTAACCTTTTTCTTGCACTACAATATAACAAGCTATTATTGTATCTAAAACTGCACACAATACACATATTTGTACAAAAGAATTCAAACTGATTATACGTACCTGAACCATAAGAACACTTGCTTCATACCAGGGTTCAGTCACATAGAGATATCCCACAATTCCTAGTAGTACACTGCCCAACAACATATATGAAAAGCCACGACCCGAACCTTTATCTTCTTTCTTCACATCCTCATTTATCTTCTCGTCTTCTTTCTTCTTATCCTCACCCTTCACATCTTCTTTCTTCACATTTTCTTTCATCATTTCATACTTTGACTCGGCAGAGTTGCTTGGGGTCTGGGATTCAAAACGAGTCGTCGTTTCCACTGAAACAGGCGGCGGTGAGTAATGGAAATGTGAACGTGAAGGGTAGTGAACATGGCCCGTATAAGGTCTTGGAGGTTGAAAAAAAGTACCACCAAAACCAGAAAAAGAAGAAGGATGGATTGAATGTCGGTACGACGGAGGAGGATGATGATCATCTTTTTTTGACTGGATATGATGATCTGAACCACGCCAAGAAGAAGAAGAAGGAGGGTTTGAATGTTGATACGAAGGAGGAGAAGGTCCAAACGCCGAGCCACCCATTCTTCCACCTGACCTTCCTGAGAAACCGGCCATGGCGGTGGAGAGGCTGTAAGCCAGAAACAGAGCAAATACAAGAAGAACGAGGGGTGAGCATTTTGACAAACACTGGGAAGGCATTGTTTCACTGTACTGGGTTTTACAGTATTAAGGATTTTTTGAGGGAGAAGAGTAAAGAAAGAAGTGAGTTCTATTAAGGAAGAAAGCTTAGCCAAGAGGGTTTCTAACCGTTTCTTCTTCTTACGTAAAGTCAAAATGGAGTCATAGGAACTTACATGGCATTTTCCAATAACGTAGCCGGAAATAATATAGAAGAAAATCAGGTTACAAGGCCGAAGTTTCTTTATCTTTTTATTTTGCATTTTTTTTTTCTAATTTATTGTTTTTTATTTTTATTTTTCTTTCTGTGGTCGTAATTTTTGAGTTGGTGCAAAGCAACGATGAACGATGGTTTAGCTTATAATCTTCAAGCAAAATTAAAATATGGATATTTACCCTTAGAAGATGGGATAATTATTTATATATGCATATACCTTAAGGATACTTTGCTGAAATATTTTTTAAGAACTCGAACCTATATATTTAAAAAATATATTAACTCTAGTTTAAATCTAAATTCAAATAGTTATTTAATTTGAAAATTTTTTATTTATTTGAGAGATGGAACTCAATTGATGTTCTTTTGGACTCAATATCGTTTAATAATTGTTTTGTTCTTTATTCTCAGTTAATTTCATTTTTGGCCCTCCTAATAATGGATGTAATTCCAGAAGGTCTCATGTCAAAATCAATGTGTTGTTTATTGTCGTTTTCTATGTGAAGTAACTTATATCCTTGTCGTTTTTTGAACTCTTTCTTTGAGCTGCTACTGTTACTGATGTCGTTTTATGTTCTCTCGTTTATATAAAGCTACTATCTTTATTATTATTTGTTTTTTCTAAATGGTACCTAGAGGAAATAATTAGGTTCATACGAGGAAACTAAGAAACTCTCCGGTAATTTATTAAATAAAATAAAATAAAAATAAAAAAGTACAAAATATTTGAAAAATACATTTTCCAAAATGGAAAATAATAATAGCTAAAAACAGCCTTAGGATGAGTTAGATAGTTTTGTCGAAACAAAACTATTGTCTTAACCTTCTAACAATACCACATTAAAAACTTTTTTACGTAAAACACAATGGAAAAAACCACAAAAAGGCAAAAAAAGTATATTGTATTATAAATGGGCAACTAAGAAAAACAGTAACCACAAAGCCCTGAATAATCTTTCTTAATTGCATTATGGATAAATAGGGGAGCAGTATACCACCAAGTCGGAGCTTGAATATTTGTTACTCTAGAAGCCAAAATATCAGCAACAACATTCCCTTCGCGAAAGATGTGGGAAACATGAAAATATATCTTTGAAATCAACCCAAGACAACGCATCCAAGATGGTCTCCAATGCCAAGGAACAGACAAAGAACGAGACTTTAGGATCAAAACCAAATAAGCCGAATCGCTTTCCAGCCATAAGTTTTTCTATCCTAAGTCCCATGCATAGAAAATTGCATGAATCACAGCAGCCAATTCTGCCTCAAAAGCATAGGCCTTACTAATAAAAATGGCAAAACCCCCTTTAAAGAAACCCCTAGACGTCCTAAAAACACCACTACAATCTGCTAACCCAGGAAACCATAAGCAGCACCATCTGTATTATCCTTTAACCATCCTACCGGTGGGACTCGCCAAAATACTGCAACTAGTTTTGGAGCTTTTGATGGCTTTAGCTTGACGTTAAGACATTTCAGAATTCCTAACTCCTCTAAAGAATTTCTCATAGTACCTGATCCAATATTGTTAGATTCACCAACTGCACGCCATACCAGAGTGATAGCCATATTTTAGCTGTTACGTGAAGTGAGATCATTGTTAAACAATAACTTGTTACGTGAAATCCAAATAACCCAAACAGTAGTCACAATAGCCGATCTCCAAAGCTGTGAAACTTGGCTACTAAAATTAGCCTCAAGGGCGTCAAGCCAAAGATTAATAACAGAGCCATCCAATCGAATACGCCACCTAAAAGCCGAAGAGATAGCTCTCTAAAGACTACGGGTAAAGTCACATGAGATGAAAAAGTGATCAGCAGTTTCCTCATTTTTAAAGAAAAAATGACAACATGAAGTCATGATAAAGCCTCTCGGCATGAGATTACGTTCTGTTGGAAGTTTATCTTGAAGAGATCTTCAAAAAACCATAGAACGCGATAGAGGAATATAGCTAGCCTAAAACTTATTACCCCATATTTCCTTTACAGAAGGACTGACCAAAGAATTATAAGCATCTGCACAAGTAATATTATCAGAAGCAGAATGTCGCCAAATAAATGTATCTAGAGAATCACAGATAACTATCTTCCGGATCTCTTCAGTAATCATCGGAAAATTGGAAGTAAAGGAAGTAGGTAGAGACCATTCATAATTCGAAACAAGCTCACTAATGGTAGTATTAATGCCAAGTTCCAAAGTATCATTGCAATCTATCATCCCAATTAAAGGAAAACCAAGCCAATTATCACTCCAGAACCATATCTTAGAGTTTCTACTAGGTGCCCAGATCGACTCATCAATAAGAGACTGTATATGAGATCTCAAACCATACCGAATAGAAGACTTCCGAAATCGACGTTGAATAAAACCATTGGAGAAAAATCTCCCTCTCAAGAATCTAAAAACGAAAGAATCATCAGTCAATAAACTCTAAGAAAGCTTCTTTAACAATGCTGCGTTAAGAATCCTAGGATCTCGAAGGCCAAGACCACCATCCTTTTTAGATACAATACATCTTCCAAGAGACAATAATCGGCTTAGCCACTTTGCATGATCCAGACCACAAAAAATTCCTAATTGAAGAAATCAACTCTTTTAAAAGAGTAACCGACCATCGATAGACTTGAAAAGAATAAGATAAATGACCCATGATTACCGAATTAATAAGGCTACTATCCTTATTTTAACTCGTCTGTTAATGGACATATTTTTTATTAATGCCATGATTACTAATAAGTAATAGGAATGAGTGGAAAAGGAATAAAAAAGAAAAGAAATGAATAAGAAACAATGAAGGGGGAATGTTGTGATTCTTTTTCTTATACTTACATACCAATTAGTTACACATAAAAGGAAATATCATTATACCAATTAGTTATACATAAAAGGGAATGTCCTCGGCATTCCTTTTTCGATTTTCTTTTTCTTTTTTCTCTTCATTACAGATTAGTAAACAAGTAATAAATGTCAATTTTGATTGGTGCCTTTTTTACGTCATTGTTGTTTTCATAGCTCCAAAGTATTAGGTCTTTGAAATGGATATTTTCGAAATGCTTTAGCTTATAATCTTCGAGCAAAATTAAAAGTATGGATATTTACCCTTAAAAGGTGGAGATAATTAATTATATTATACATATACTATTAGGAGATCGGCTTTGTAGAAGCGATAACACAGCTAAAATACGAGTTGAGAAAATTTAGGTAAAATGAAAAAAAATAAAGCACACAAAAGAATTAACGTGGTTCACCCAATTTAGGCTACGTCCACGGATAAGCCTATGAAAAATTTCACTATGAAAAAGAGATTACAACTCACTTCTCTCTAAATATAAAGAGAGAACAAATGAACCTCTCTCTCTCTTGAAATATGAGAAAATACTCTCTCTAAACAATTTAGGAGAAAACAAGTGGGACACTAAGAGAAATTCCTAGGCTTGAATTCTCTCTTAGAAAGGAAGAGGATTTAGAATAGGATAGAAAACAAGTGATGAAGCCGTCCGTATTTATAGAACTCAAGAGGTAGTATGAACACCATTTTTTACTATTCCTATTACGGCTGTCTTTTTTCACTGTTCCTATTGCGGCTGGTTGGTGAGCTGTAATTGTTGATTTGTTTAACATTCTCCCACTTGAAGACTTGATTTTAATCATGTCTTCACACTTGATAAATCTTTCTTTTCTTTCCTTGTCAATTCTTCATGCTGCTTATATTTCTGCTAGGACATATAAGGATCTACACTATTGGAACTTGTTAGTGTTGATTGATTTGGTTAAAGCATCTGCTAGGTTCTCCTTTGTGTGAATATTCTTCATGTCCACACTTCCATCTTCTACTACTTCTCGAACAAAGTGATATTGAATGCCAATGTGCTTTGTCCTAGAATGAAAGGCTGAATTTTTTGCAATGTGCAAGGCACTCTGACTGTCACAAAATAGAGGAATCTTTTCTTGTTTGTGCCCGAGCTCCTTCAATAACCTTTGAATTCAAATAGCCTCTTTACAATCTTGTGTAGCTACCATGTATTCTGCTTCTGTTGTAGATAAAGCCACAATAATTTGTAGTTTCGAAACCCAGCTTATAGCTCCTTCTGCAAGAGTAAACACATAGCCTGTAGTAGATTTTCATTTGTCAATATCACCTGCAAAATCTGAATCAACATATCCTCTGACAATAAATTCTGATCCTCCGTAACATAATGCAGCATCTGAGGTTCCTTTGATGTATCTCAGAATTCTCTTCACAGCATTCCAATGCTCTCCACCAGGATTCGCCATATATCGACTAACTGCTCCCACTGCTTGTGCAATGTCTGGTCTTGTATATATCATAGTGAACATTAGGCTTCTCACTGCTGATGTATACAGTACTCGAGACATCTCCATCCTTTTTGCTTCATTGCTAGGACGCAAACTGAAGGATAACTTGAAGTTAATAGGAAGTGGGGTAGAAATTGACTTACAATCTTGTATATTGAAGTAGTGCAAGATTTTCTTCAAATAATTCTTCTGAGAGAGTCGATACTTTCTGTTGTCTCAGTCTCGGTGAATTTGCATCCCTAGAATCTTGTTTACTGGTCCCAAGTCCTTCATATCAAATTCTCTAGCTAACTGTGCCTTTAATTCTTGGATTCTACCTTTGTTAGGGCCCACTACTAACTTGTTATCCACGTACAATAATAAGATAATGAAGTTACTATCTTCATCAAACCTCCTGAAGTATGAGCAGTGGTCTGAACTGAGTCTGTTATACCTAAGGCTTATGATGAAGGAATCAAATCTCTTATATCAACATCTGGCGCCTGTTTGAGACTATATAGAGATTTGTTCAACCTACAAACCGAGTTCTCCTTGCCTATTTTAGCAAAACCTTCTGGTTGGAGCATATAAATCTCTTCTTCAAGTTCTCCATGAAGAAAAGCAGTTTTCACATCTAGCTGCTCTAGATATAGGTTAAATATAGCATACATTGCTAGATGTATTACATGTATTACTGTCATACATTGCTAGGTTAAATTTAGGAGAAAACAAGTGGGACACTAAGAGAAATTTCTAGGCTTGAATTCTCTCTTAGAAAGGAAGATGATTTAGAATGAGATACAAAACAAGTGATGAAGCCCTCCGTATTTATAGAATTTGAAAAGTAGTGTGAACACCATTTTTTACTATTCCTATTGCGGGTGCCTTTTTTTACTCTTCTTATTGCGGCTGGTTGGTAAGTTGCAATTGTTGATTTGTTCAACATATATCTTAAGGATACTTTACTAAAATATTTTTTAAGAATATGAACCTATATTTTTAAAAAATATATTAATTCTAGTTTAAATCTAAATTTAAAATAGTTTTTAATTTGAATATTTGTTATTTATTTGACAGATGGAACTCAATTGACGTTCTTTTGGACTCATTGTCGTTTAATAGTTGTTTTGTTCTTTATTCTCGGTTAGTTTCATTTTTGGCCATCTTAATAATGGATGTAATTCCAGAAAGTCTCATTTCAAATTCAATGCGTCGTTTGTTGTCGTTTTCTATATGAAGCAACTTATATCCTTGTCGTTTTTTGAACTCATTCTTTAAGTTATTACTATTGTTGATGTCGTTTTATGTTGTTTATATACCGTTGTTATCCTTATTTTAACTCATCTTTTAATAGACGATGTTTTCTATTAAGAGTATGATTATTAATCAGTAATAGGATAAGTGGAAAAAGAATGGAAGGAAAAGAAAATAGATGACAATAATAAATAATGAAAGGTGAATATTATGATTTTTTTCCGTGTGTTTCCGTATCAATTAGTTATATCAATTAATTATACGTTAAAAGAAATGTCATTCTCTCTTTTATTTTTATTTTCTTTCCTCTTTATTACGAATTAGCAAGCATACCCTAAATGTCATTTTTTGGTTAGTGTCTTCTTTCATGTCATTATCATTTTATTTTTATTTTTTTCCCTCTTTATTACGAATTAGCAAGCATACCCTAAATGTCATTTTTTGGTTAGTGTCTTCTTTCATGTCAATATCATTTTTGCGGCTCCAAAGTGATAGTAGGTCTTTGAAATATTATTGTTTCGGCTATTTTAAAAATAAATTTTATTCTTCATAATTTTGCACGTAGTTTATTTTTGTCTTTAATTGTTTTAAAATTTTTAATTTTTCATTATAATATTTATACTTAAATTAGTCTAGTTAAGATTTAAAATCTTCTATTTCCACGCACTTACGCACATTCTCAAAATTCCATAGATCACATTCTCAAAAATCCTTAGATGAATTGAGTGTAGGATTTTAGATGGTGCATGCAAGGTAGAACGGGTCTGGTCCGTTTAGTCGAAACAACAACCCCAGAAATCCATGAAACATTAGTTACAAACTTTTATTTTCTTAGCTTCAAATGAATTTCATCAGCAGGAAATACAAAACTGGACACAAACAACATAATATTTTGAACACAAAAAGCCGCATCTCCGAAGCTTTAAGGTTATTGGCATCATTGTATGAGAAAGTAAGAATTAAAACAAAAGGAAAGCTCATAAACTTAATTAGTATGAAACATTTATTATTTGGTTTTTTCGATTCAGCTATTGGTTACTGGAAAAATTACCCCTTGGACCCTGGTTTTTGCCAAGTGTTAAATTTATCCCAAAATAATTGATTTTGACACGTTTTGCCCGAAAATTGGCAAACACAGGCTCATTTTGCTGCAAATTTAGCTTCTTGACCAATGACTTAACAGGACAAACTTAGACTATTTTTGCCACATATGAAGCAAAATATGACAAAGTCAATTGTCTTATGACAAAATGTAATACTTAATAAAAACCAAGAATCAATGGGGCGTTTTATCCTTCATTATTTATAAAGAGTCTAGATATGGGCAGCTGATATAATTTTGAAGACAAAAATGGACCCTGGCCTACCCTAACCAACCATATTGCTGCCTAAATGTTTGACTACTCATTGTCATCTCTATTTTTATGGGTCACGTTCGAATTTCGATTATTGCTGACACAACTTTTTAGCTAAAAATAATTTACTCAATAGTCTTAGTAAAAATGAACAATAATGATAATTAGTTGCGACACCCAATTTTGTAACTAAAGGAATGGAGGAATGAATGGTATTACTCTATGGTATAGTATGGTATAATGAATTAGAATTATGGGATTAAATTCCAAGACAGAAAAGTATAAATTTGAATGTAGGTCCACTCACATTCCGAAAAAAATGATGATATAAAGCCGACTCGGTACACATAATATGAATCAAGTTGGACCTCAGCAATAAGCCAGGCACAACACATCCCACAATTTTGCAAGCTTATATTTTATATATAGTTTTAAAAATATCTTAATTAAATATTTTTATTTATATATTTTTAATATTATTTATTTACTTATTTTTTATTTATTTTTATTTAATAAATATATTTTAGACTTAAATTTTAGTTCATATAAATATATATTTAATATTTAAAGCATATAGAACATTGATAAAATTAGGCCGATATTTTGATCCGTTCGTATAAATATAACTCAATTAGATATTAATAAAATGTGGACTAAAGTCCGTACCTGACTTACTGACTTATTAATAAGAATAAAAGGGATGCCTATATATCCGGTACCAAAATCGCGTGGATTTATCAAATACAGTACGGGCCTCTTTAAAAAATCCCAAAAGTACGAGAAACTGGACCAAGAAAATCTGAGAGGTAAATAAGGTAATGGAATGCATTGAAGTTCTGAATATTCTATTTTGCTTGGTTTTGCAGATTATTATTTCTTCTCATTCTTGATAAATAAAATTTGCACAAACTGAGGAAAAAGTAATGAGATCCATCAAGATTGTGAGCGATATTTGACAGTGATGTCTTCATTTATTTATTTACTGCCGATAGGAAGAAATTCACTAGTTCCCAAATCTATTATTTTAGTAGATTTAAACAACTGTCTTTGCAACTTTTATCTATGAAAGGGGACACGAAAATAGAAATATGCAATTTAACCCCAAATATAGCACTTCGTTTGGAATGGTGCCAAAGAAAATAAAGAGACACATACAATATAAAGCAACTAATTAGCTAATTGAACTCCATATTTTATGACGGGACTTTCATCTTTAATTTCTTCATAAATATGAGGGAAAAAAAAAAGAAAAGAAAAGAAAAATTTTTTAGAGATCGGATGAGAATGAGGGTGTTCAAAAAAATCAACGCACCATGAAACTCGCAAAATCACGTTGCATTGCATCACTTTTTGCGATTTTTCAATTATATGGTTTGTGATGGTTTATAAAATTGTCAAACCGCAAAGATAGATTCAATGTGAGCTGATCATCGAAATATACTTGGAATAATTTCTTTTGCTGTATTATTTTGGATATATAACTGTGATAATTCGTATAATGTTTTTTTTTATAATTAGATACAAGATATTTTAATCTTACAAAAAAATAATTTAGAGGCCATAATAGACAATAATTTCAATTGACCAAAATTGTAAAGCCAGCCAAACTTGGCAAGTCGAATTCTAATGCACAATTTTTCAAACCACGAAATCAAATTTCACTTCATTATGGACCAGTTTGGTAGAGGTACAGAGTTTAAAAGAATCAATTTTAGTTGTGCTATGAAAAAAATTTATGGTACTATAAAGTTATCAAGTGTTTGATAAATTATAATTTTAAAATATTGTCACTTAGAAAAGTAATATTACGGTGTTTAGTAAATTATACAGTTGAATTACAGTGTAAATATAAAATGACTAAAATAAATATCATTATAAAATTTAGGCATATTTTGTAAAGAGCTTACTAAATAAATATGATTTTTTTTAACATATATTAAGAATTTTAAAATTTTAAAACAATATTTTATAATTAAATTTACTTCTTATTAACTAATGTATTATATCTATGTTTTAATTTTTTTTAAAATGAGACTTAACTAATGATCACCACTTATTACAAATTTTTTAAAAAAATTATCACACACACTATCAATACTTAAACCCCTGATCCCCTAAACTTACACATATATCCATAAAGTCCTGGACCAACTGAGCTAGCCTCAATTAACTTTTTTAAGTGCCTTTAAGTCTAAATATTTGTCTATATTTTAATTTTAACACAATAACAGATACATTAAGAGTGAGCAAAATCAAAGTCATTTACTATTTGTAAATAAAATTAACCAACATCCAACATGTGTATGTTTTTTTTATTCCCACAAAATTTTTCTTTCTACATTATCATATTTGAGACATAAACATTGACTTTATTACAAGGCTCAAGCGCAATTATCCCCGAATATTAATATACCTTCTATATTTTTATTTAACAAGGAAAAAATTACATTTTTCGACAACTCAATAGTTAAAAGGACAACAAAGGCTTGTTTGGATTTACTTTTAATTTTAGTTTTTTTTAATAGAAAAATGGAAATTAATTTTGAAATTTTGCTTGGCAACTTTGTTTTTATTTTTTTGTTTTCAAAAATTGTTACCAATTTTTTTTTAAAAAAAAAGTACTAACAAAAAATTTCTAATACCTTTATTTTTAAAAACAAATCTATATAAAAAAAAACAATATACAAATATTTGTACATAAATGTGTGTATATATAAATATATATTTGTATATATATACACAAATATAAATTTAGACGTCTTTTTTTCTCGTTATTTGTACATTATTATTTTTAGAAATAAATAGTGAAATAAAATTTGTCAAACACTTTTTTTGTTTATAAAAATTAAAATTCAAAGTAAAATTTTTATTTCTATTGTCAGTTTATTTAAATAAAAAAGTGAAATTGAATCCTACCAAACCAAAGCATCCCAGCAAAAAGGGAGAAGTGTTTTAAGAGGAGAATGATTCACAAATGCAACAACAACAGTGAAAGCAAACTAGAAGCTTTCTACTTGCCACTTGATCAAAACAAAGCCCAGAAAATAGTAATCAAAAGGAACGTAAAGAATGCCTACTTGGGCTCGGGCTTGGGCTGAAGCTGGATATGGTTGGTTGAATTTCTCCCAGGTAACCATGGCGTTCTAATCTTTTGACAGTAAGGTCAAATCAAGACTGCCAAGCTTTTCCTTCGTGGCTAGCTCAAGATAGCATTTCGACATAGTTGTGCGCTGGGAAAAAAAAAAAAAAAGACTTGGAAGATGGGAATGATCTCTTCCTGCCAGTAATTCTCCTTAATAAAGCATTTCTAGATAGAAAAACTTGGATTTAGAAGAAAAAAAGATACAATTTATCAAATACAAGAACTTCAAAATAATAACAAATGAAATTACAGAAATTAGTTCATAACAGAAACACCATATTTGTAGTTTGGTTTCTAAATTCTATTTAAATGATGATTATATTGAACTTGAAAACTAATTTTTGCACTAATTCAACCACTACAAGGTCAAAAGTTCAAAATTATATTTTCGTTTCTCACTTCTAATAAAAATCCCTAGAGGCAAAATGAAAACCACTAGTTTTACTAAAAAAAACACAAAACAAATTAAAAAAAAAAAACAAAAACACAAAAAGAGGAAAACAACAGAACTAGCAAACAGATGTATAGTTAAAAAGTTTAAAAACAAGGATAACAAAAAATAACAAGACACAATTTTTGCCACCGATTTATAAGAGCAAAGACTACTTTGTTTCAACAGCACACATGTAGAAGTGTGCAATAAAACAAGTTTTCATAGTAATTGTTGGATCTGTTTTCACCAGCTGTCTACGTGTCTCTGAACTCTTAATGTTGTATCTTCCAACTGTCCACGTATCCTTTCTATCCTAAAGAGCTTTTAACTTCAGGCAGGGTCGAAGAGGCAAGGGAAACCATCTGCAAAGGCTCTCTGATGCTTAAGTCAGTCGTTTATCTTTGATTCAGGGTAGCAAAGATTTAGTTTTTCTCTGTATGAGTATATCTTTGTCTCTTACTCATAAACTTTTAAATATTTCTTTCTGTATGCAAACATGCCTCTATTTTCGGGGATGCATAGCTCATATATATAGTCCTGAAACTGTTAACCTCATGGTCCTCAATCCTAGGACCGAGTATCTTTTTTCATCAAAATTTACTCCAGAGATCACGGGCCGAGATTACCGTGATTCTCCCTGCATCGTCGTAGCTTAGTTTCTGCCGTCCCCTATGGCTCGAGCATGTCAGGGGTGAGACTTTGACAAACCGCCATTCTGTCAGGACGGTTTGCCCAATGCGCGCACCTACTCAGGATTGCATTAAATGCTTTGTCTAGGTCTGGAGCTGTGAGTTGCTTCCTATTGTACTCTGGTGGAAGACCCCTGAGGCTCCCAACCCTCAGCTGTCGAGGTAAGAATCGGACTAGACTGAGTCCATCCAGGGTCTAGGATGGGTTAGCCCTAGCCTCGGACAGCCTATGAGCCTATGCGGTACCACGTGTGACTCGCGTGTCCTTTAATTGGTCACTCTGGATACTTGTCGGATGGTGTACCCTGTTTATGACCTATTCTGCCACTTAATCGTCAACGTGGTGTATGATTTAGGAACGGGTCCCATAACTACCCCCATTTCCATATTTGATGGATTCGTATCCATCAAGTGGGGAAATCATTTCTTCGTTCCTCCAATTTGAGGGATACACGCGGCTCTCCAACTGCCCATGCAGAGGCACGCTATCCAGTATCATAATTTTTTCAAATTTTGAAATTCTGATAATTCCGTCTTCCTTGCCCTGCCTTCTCCAGGAAAAAACTCTTCAGCTCCCCCTCTATAAAAGTCACATTTACACTCATTTCTTACTTTACCAAAATCTCCAAATATTTCAGCTTTCTCAAATCTTAGGTTTTCTGCATCTCCTTTTTTCCAAAACCTTTCATCTTCTTCGACTGCATCTAACACAATGGCCCTGGATCTGAGTCAGAAACTCCAGCCCGTCGCGGATTCTGAATTAGGGTCGTTAAGAAGGCAGCTCTGCTTCCCCGACGGAGTCACTTTAGAGAGGGTCGATAGCCCAGCGGACTGGTACCTTTGCCCCTCTGCTCCAGAAGGCTCCATCATTCTGGGGAGGCGGCATCTGGAGTGGTTGCGGTTTCCTCTCCCTCCCTTGGTCCACCAGTTCTTTAGCTTCATAGGGATTCATCCGATGCAGCTCAATGCTAACGGAATCATGATCCTGATAGGGCTTTCTGCCTTGTCCGTCCTCCTCAACACACATATTGACCTGGAAGTGGTTTTCTATGCTTATACGCTTATCCTCATCCCCAAAAGGGGCTCTTACCCCACTTTCTATCTCCAGCTGCTCCCGGGGAGCTACATCTTCTGGGGATTGCCGAGGTCGGATAAGCAGTGGGACTCTCATTCCAAGATATACGCCGTTGGAGGGGCGTGGTGCTCTCCTTGGGTGAATGGAGAGCATTTTCAAATCCCCTCGTCCTTTCTGCAAGGTAAGTACTGGGTCATGAATTTTGGGCCCGGGCATATTTCATCCGTTTTCACTCATGACATTTTTCTTTGCCCAGCCTCTACGGAGGAGAACAAGTTCGAGCCTCGGCTATCGGCGGGACGGCTTCAGGAGCTGGATGGAATCATCCTCTTCGGGTCGTCTGAGGATTACTGAAACATCCAGGCTATCTTGAATCCCCAAGTGATGAACATGATGCCAAGGATGGTCTCATACCTCCTCTTCCCACTAGACACGTGGGTCATCACCAAGCACCTTTGGAGCCAGCTTGACGCCTCCGTCCTGAACCAGTTCCGCCGGGATGAGCAAAGTCGCATCGCCATGGTGGGCCGTCAGATCACAGCCTCGAGCCAGCTGGCGGGTCCTAATAACTTGGTAGTGCCGACTAGTCAGGAACTCGAAGAGGTGGTGAAGCTTGTGGCTGAGGAGTGTGCTAGGTTCCGCAGGGAGGAGATCGTCGCCCCTAAGAGGGCTAAGGTTGAGTTCATTTTTGTATCTTTGGGCTGCGTCAGTCAGGTCATGGTTACGTTTTAACCATATTGCTTGCTATTGTAGGTTCGGACGTAGGCCCTTCGATAGACCCCTCCCCAGTCAAAGGGAAGACGGCCATGCATAAAGCTCGCCCCAAGGTCTCCGCTGGTCGGTGCTTGGTGGTGTCCTCGGAGGATGAGGCCTCAGGAGTTGTCATCCCAAGAACAAGTTCAGACGATGACCTGAAGGGTCTGTTCGTGACCGAGATGAAATGCCGGCAGCACTAACTCCCGAGGCGGGCAAGCTCGCAATCCGGGAGGCACCGGCCATGAAGATTGTGTACGGTAAGGGGGCGCCTTTGAGCCTACCCGGCGAGCCTTCTGCGCCGACCTCTTCTACCCTCAGCTCTGGCTCGAAGGTGGGAGTAGGGTTCGGTGCCGCCCGTTCCAGTGGGGAGATTGCTGAGCTCAGCAGAGGGGCTCTGAGGTTGAAATCTCAGCTGTCTTCCCCTTCCCTTGTCTCGATGAAGTGGTGCTGCGAGGCCAACTTATGCTCTGGGAAGGAAAGCCCGGTGGGGAAGAGGGGCAGAGCTGCCCCTTCTTCTGGCAGTGAAGACGACGGGGCCACGCTAACCCTCATGAGAAGGAGAAGGTCTGCGCACGGTGGCCCGTCAGGAGGGGTTGGTCAAGACAAAACCGAAAAATCACGTTCAGGAGGGGCTCCAAGGGGGGCAGTAGCCGAAACTGCTGACGTAGCAGTAGTCGCCATGACCTCTTCCATTGAGGATGTGCCTCCCCCTACTGTCGCCGAAAGCGCGCTCGGCGACACCCTGCCTCCTACCGTCTTGAACTCTGCCGCCTCGTGAGCATCGGAAGAAGCCACTGGAATTCATCCGGTGGAGGGACACGGCGTCTTCACGGTCAGCGGGTCGGAGCCGCGTTCCTCAGACACAGGCAATACCCAGGGAAAGGTTCTGACTGCGGAGTTCGAGCTGGAGGTGCTTTCCCTAGAAAACGTTGAGGTCGTCGCTAACTGCAGCATTATGCAGGTCTGGTTCATCTGGCCACCACTCCCATATTTTTCAGCATCCATGCTGAACGCTGACCTTATTTTCTTGTATCCTACAGCTAGCTACCATCCAGTCTTTCTACTCCTCTCGAATCAAGGAGCTGACTGGGGAGTTAAATGCCCGAGCTGTGACAGCCGAGCGGAGCGAGGTCGCCCTTGTTGCATTGAGGGCGGTGGATGTCCTTTCTACGTGGAGCTACAGGTTTGGCTGGGAGAATAGGGAATTCAAAGGCCACGCGGAGGTGGTAACACCAGACCGGTTTGATGAGCAGAAAGGCGTCGAGAGGGACCATTATTCCGTCAAGCACTACATGCGGCAGCTAGGGGATGAGATCAACATCGTGTACCCTGCTGATGTGCTGAAGATGCTTGACGTAGAAAAAGATGGGCCCTCTACATCGTTTCTGTTACCAAGGAGATTGTCCTCGCTTCCGGTTCGTTAGAGCAAGCCTTAGAGGTTCCTGGCTGTCAGCCTGATCTTAGGGCCTTAACTGGCAAAGGGTTTAGCGCAGTCATTTTGTCCAGCGATGATTCCGACCCTGGTATGCCACCCTCTGCTGGAGCTGGTCCAAGTGGCAAAACTGGCTGCGCTCCCTTGGCTGGAGGTAATTAGGGCCTCTTGCTCTGTGCATTTGTAAAGTTGACCTTGTTGTAACCATCCATTTAAATAATAGAAGCCGTGCTATTTTCCCAAGTTTATTCCTTTCTCTCACTCTTTTTGTTGACCGCGTTTAGGATTAGGATTAGATATCATATACGATACCATTCCCTTGTCGGCAGCGCAGCCGGCATTTGGGTTTTACTCGGTCGTATATGATTTTGAGTTCTTAGTGAATTCTCCTCATATTATGACCGACAAGATTAGCTCTGGAGATCGGGATGTGATTTTCGGCTCATCCGGTTTTGAGGATGTATAACCTTTGTTATGACTTGTCTTGGCAGAATTCGATCTGCACGTGTGGCTGTACTTTTCTGACCCTAAATGGGAATGCGCCAGGAACCAACTCCAAGGGTTGGTTGACCACTGTTTGGACCCGTTGCTACAGAGGAAAAGGCCCGGGATCGGCTTTCATCGGGAGCAAACAGGGCGCTACCACTTTGATGTGTCCCTACGAGTCCGTCCAAGACTTGCTTCTTATAAGTAGTGCTTTCGGGTGTGCATCCCTATCGACCATGCATTTTGTATTTTAGGAAATAATAAACAGAGTTTGGTTTTAAATTCTGTCTTCATGCCTGGTCTTGTATTGGACTACTTCCAACAGGTAGGCTCTAACTCTGTTCATTCCCAGTCCACGCATAATTAAACCGCTTTCTAGGTAGGGTCTGTTTCCAACGGGTAGACCCTGACCCCTCTTACTGTTGTCTCGCGCGCGGCTAAAATGCTCTCTGGGGAGGGTCTACTTCCAATGGGTGAACCCTGACCCTGCTTTCCTTTAGCTTTTTATATGGCTAAAGCGCTCCTTAGGGAGGGTCTACTTCCAACGGGTGGACCTTGACCCTTCTTTCCTTTAGCTTTTCTTATAGCTAAGATGTTTCTTAGGGAGGGTCTATTTCCAACAAGTAGACCCTGTGCCTGCTTTCATTTAGCTTATCGTATGGCTAAGGCGCTCCTTAGGGAGGTTCTACTCCCAACGGGTGGACCCTGACCCTACTTTCCTTTAGCTTTTCGTATAGCTAAGATGCTCCTTAGGGAGGGTCTAGTTCCAATGGGTAGACCCTGTCACTGCTTTTCTTTAGCTTATCGTATGGCTAAGGCGCTCCTTAGGGAGGGTCTACTTCCAACAGGTAGACCCTGTCCTTACTTTCCTTTGAGGGCAGGCCATAAGTTTTCACTGTGCGGCTCTTTCTTCTTCGTCGTTTTTTCAGGCCATCGGCAAGCCTTTTATTGCACGATGTGATTTCTATAATACAATCATTTTCGAGGTCTGCTGGCAAGTTTTTTGTTGCACAGCTCTTTCCTCTTCGTACATTTTCTCGGGTCATCGGCTAATATTTTTTTGCACGATGTGATTCCCATCGTACGATCGTTTTCGATGTCTGCTGGCAAGATTTTGATTGCCCAGCTATTTCCTCTTCGTATGTTTTCTCGGGCTATCGGCTAGCATTTTAGTGCACGATATGATTCCTATAGTACGATCGTTTTCGAGGTCTGCTAGCAAGTTTTTGGTTGCCAGCTCTTTCCTCTTCGTACGTTTTCTCGGGTTGTCGGTAAGCGACGTGATCCCTGCAGTACGATCTTTATGAGGTCTTCTGGCAAGTTTTTGGTTGCGCATCTCTTTCCTCTTCGTACATTTTCTCAGGTCGTCGATAAGCGACTTGATCCTCGCAGTATGATCTTTATGAGGTCTGCTGGCAAGGTTTTGATTGCGCAGCTCCTTCCTCATCGTACATTTTTTCGAGTCATCGGCAAGCGACGTGATCCCCGCAGTACGATCTTTATAAGGTCTACTGGTAAGTTTTTGGTTGCGCAGCTCTTTCCTCTTCGTACGTTTTCTTGGGTCGTCGGCAAATGACGTGATCCCCACAGTACGATCTTTATGAGGTATGCTGGCAAGTTTTTGGTTGCACAGCTCTTCCCTCTTCGTACTTTTTCTCGGGTCGTCGGCAAATGACGTGATCCCCGCGGTACGATTCTTGATTGCGTGAATAGTGCCTGGGGTCTGCCACTGTGGGCAGACCCCTTTTCCACAGCAATCCAAAGGATAAATCCGTGTGGCAGAAAACTTGACCTGTTTTGGAATTAAGCTTTTTAATAATATAAGCATTTACATGGGTCTTACGACATTTACATGTGTCTCACACGTGATACTTTTTCAAGTGCTGAGCGTTCCATGTGTTCGGTAAGCTCTTCCCAGTCTTGAGTTCTTTCAGGATATACGCACCATTATCAAGTGCTTTGATCACCTCATAGGGTCCAAACCAGTTGGAGTCTAGCTTCGAGGAATTCCCTGTTCTGACCTTCAAGACCCAATCCCCAACGTTAAGTCAATGAGCACTAACTTTCTTTGCATAGTAGGACCTGGCTTGCTGGTGGTATGAGGCCAGGTGGACTAGGGCCATGTTTCTCATTTCTTTCAGGAGGTCCATGTTGTGGCTTAGCTGCTGCTCGTTCAGCAGGGCATCTCTTACCGCTTCGAAGCGAAGGGTCGGGAGGCCAATCTCGGTCGAGATCACAGCCTCTGACCCGTAGACTATGGCGAATGGCGTTCTTCCTGTCGACCTCTGCTCCGTAGTTTGATGGGCCCACTTAATGGCCGGTAGCTCTTCTAACCACCTGCTTTTAGCCTCTTGCAAGTTCTTTTTGATATTGCTAAATATAGCCTTGCTCGTTGCCTCTGCTTGGCCGTTTCTCTGAAGGTAGTTCACTGATGAGAAGTTGAGCCTTATATCATAGAGCTCACACAATTCCTTAAGCATAGCATTCTGGAACTGTGTGCCATGATCAGTGTGTATCTCTTTCGGAATCTCGTATCGACAGATTATGTTTTTCTAAATGAAGTTAATTGTGTCCGCCTTACTAACGGTCGTGTAGACTTCAGCCTCTACCTATTTGGTGAAATAATCTGTGGCCAGCAAGACGTATCTTCTTCCCCTTGGACTTCTGAGGAGCTCTCTGACGATGTCCAGGCCCCATTTGGCAAACGGCCAAGGAGTTATGTTCGAATGGAGTTCCTCCGTGGGTTGGCATTTTATGGGAGCGAACCTCTAGCACTTATCACATTTCTTGAAAAATCGGGCCGCCTCGGTCGTCATGTATAGCCAGAAGTATCCAGCCATTAGAGCCTTATGGGCAAGCCTATGTCCACCAGAATGGTTGCCGCATGCTCCCTCATGGATTTCCTCCATCAGTTTCTGCACTTCGATGGGACCTACACACCACAGCATCGGTCCCATTGTCAATCTCCTATACAGTCACTCCCCCACCATCGAGTATCTGGCAGCCTTCAGTCTGATCGACCTTGCTTCTTGGGGGTCCGCGGGCAGGTTTCCCAACACCAAATACTAGGTGATGGGTTTTATCCACCCCTCGTCTGCGGAGCCGGTTACAAATACATGGAATGCGGGGGTCTCCAAAGGGTCCTTCATGTTCTCGCCCTCTAGGAGAATCTTTGTGTGTCCGATCATTCCCCCAATCGATGCGCTCTTAGCTAGCTTGTCAGCCTTCTAGTTCATCTCCCTGGGATTCTGTTCAATATTGAAACTATTAAAGCGGGCTTTCGCCCCCATTACCTTGGAGAAGTACCTGTGTAATCTTGGCTCTTTTACTTCGAAGTCTCCCCTGACCTGACCCGCGATCAACTGCGAGTCAGTCTTTACTACAATGCTATCCAATCCGAAGTATAGAGCCAGTTCAAGGCCTTGCAGCAGTGCCTTGTACTCTGCCTTGTTGTTCGTTGCCTGGAAACTGAGCCTCAAAGCTTTCTCTACTCTGAGTCCTGTTGGGGTCTGCAGGACTATCCCGATACTTGACCCCGAGGCATTCGTGGATCCGTCGGTGTAGAGGATCCAAGCTGAAGGGGGGCAAGGCTGAGACGTCTGGAGTGGGTCGTGCAGCTCGTCGAAGGATTTGATTTCCACCCAGAAATCCACCATGACTTGCCCTTTCTTTGCCACTCGAGGTCGATACTCGATGTCGTATATCCCCAGCTCAATGGCCCACTTGGTTAGTCGTCCCGTTAGGTCTGGCTTGGCCAAGATTTGCCGGATGGAGAAATCCTATACACGGTGATCGAGTGTGCCTCAAAGTATTGCCTGAGTCTCTTCTTAGCATTGACTAGAGCGAGGACCAGTTTCTCTGCCATACTATATCGTGTCTCGGCATCTAGGAGCATGCGGCTTGTATAAAATACTGGCTTCTGCTTGCTGTCTTCCTTGACGAATAGTACGGCGCTGGTCGCTACTTCGGACACTGCTAAATAAGCATATAGGCGCTCCCCCTCTGCTGGGAAAGACAGGATAGGCTGATGACTTAAGTATAGCTTGAGATCTGTCAGTGCCTTGTCCTGCTCCTCTCCCTAAACAGCAGTGGAGCTTATCTTTAGGCACTGGAAGAAAGGCTTGCATCGGTCAAACATCTTGGAGACGAATCGACTGAGAGCGGCTATCTTCCCGGCTAGGCGCTAGACCTCCCGAATAGTCGAGGGCCTCTGTACATCTGCGATTGAGGACAACTGGGTTGGGTTGGCCTCAATACCCCTTCTACTCACGATGTGCCCCAGGAACTGGCCGGAGGACACCCCGAATGCACATTTCTTATAGTTCAGACGCATCCAATATTGCCTCAGAATCTGAAAACATTCATCTAGATGTCTCAGATGGTCTAAAGCTTCTCTGCTCTTTACGACCATGCCGTCGATGTAGACTTCCATAGTCTTCCCTAACAGCCCGGCGAACATTTTGTTCATAAGCCTTTGGTAGGTTGTCCCTACGTTCTTCAAACCAAATGGCATATGTCTGTAACAGTATAGACCATGCTCCATAATAAAAGCCGTGTGGATCTGGTCTTCCTTATACAGGGGGATCTGGTTGTATCTAAAGTAGGCATCTAGGAAGCTCATCCTGTCGAATCTCTCCGTTGCATCTACCATCTGGTCGATCCTTGGCAGGGGGAAGCTATCCTTTGGGCAGACCTTGTTTAGGTTAGTGAAGTCTATGCAAATACGGTCGTCGCCATTTTTCTTCTTCACCACCACCGAGTTAGAGACCCAGCACGGGCATATGTATTCCATGATCAGGCCGTTCTCCAGTAGCATCTCTACCTCATTGTTGATCGCCCTGTTTTTCTCTGGCACGAACTTTCAGAGTCTCTGCCTGACCGAAGGGAAATTGGGGTCTATGTTCAGCCAGTGGCAGGCATGTGCGGGGTCTATCCTAGGCATATCGTCGTGGGACCACGCGAAGACATCTTCGTTCTGCCTCAGGAATCCCAATATCTTGTTCTTTTCCTCCTCGGGCAACAGGGCCCCGATTAAGACTACCTTCACCAGTTCTGTCTCTTTCAAAAGGGCTGCTACCAGCTCCTCGATCGTAGATTCCGGCACGTCAGACTCCTCTTCGATCTGCTTCATGTATACTAGCAGGCGGTCCTTTGATTGCTATCTGTCCCCCGTCGAGGTGCTCGCGCTCGTATCGGCTCCCTTCAGGGCGGTTGAAAAATATTCTATCGTCTAGGTACCATCCCTTGATAGACGTCTTAAGACCTGGTAGAGGGTGAAGGCGACCCCATGCATGACGTGGATCCATCTCTCCCCATGATGACGTTGAAAGAAGACTGGCAGTCGATGACAACAAAGTCCACGTCCAAGTATTTCTCCGCGGCATAGACCTTTAGGGTCACGACGCCCAAGGGGCTGACCTTAGTACTATCGAAAGCGAACAGCAGCTGACAGGTTGGCCTGAGCATGTTTCGATTTAAGCCCATGCTTTCAAACGTGCTGAGGAACAGGATATCGACGCTGCTCCTACCGTTGATCAGTACCCTTCCGACCAACGCGGAGTCGATCTGTAGCTTAATCACCAAAGGTCATCGTGAGGCAGGCGTACCGTGGTCAAATCTTGCTGGGTAAAGGTGATGGGGGCGACAGAGGCACAACTTTCTCCCATCATCAAATGGTTGACGGAATGGCCCATCACCCTCAAGCACTTCACCCTTTCTTCAGTCTTTTTGAGACATTTTTCCTTCTCCTCCTGACCCTGGCTCGGCTTTGGTCTGCCCACGATGGTCGGCACTATTCTCAGGGCTTGCTCTCCTGATCCAGAGGCCTGGGTCTACTTACCTTTTTTGGGCCTGGTGGTGTCTTCCTATGGCTGGATTCCACCGGTCTTCATGTACTATTTCAACTAGCCGACATGGATCGCCATCACAACCTGCGCGTAAAGGTTACAACAGTTGATGGTGTCGTGCCTGTGATCCTTATGAAATTGGCAGTACCTGTTCCTGTTTTTCATGTGCTCAAGAACGCCAGACTTGGGCTGGTCTTTGAAAATGCCTCTGTCCCTATTTTGGAGGTAGATCATGTCGATCGCTGTGTTGAGCTCGTATTTTGACAGTGGGTCACGAGATGCCTTCCTCCTCTTGCCGCCTTCTTGACCACTTTGGGTGGGAACCTCCTGTTTCGGAATCGGCCCTTAGTCCAGCGCGGGCCTCTTTACCCCTTGCGGGGTCAGGGTTTGCGCTAGCGCTGTTGTAATTGCGGTGGAGACCTTGGGCATTTTCTGGCGGCTTTCTAGTATCCTGAATATCCCTTCTGACTTTGCCTGGATGTCCCCATATCATACAAAAGGTTCAAAAGGAGATGGTCCGATAGCATCGATCCTACCTGCAGGCCCCTGACGAATGAGCCTGCGGCTTAGACCGAATCGGCGTTGTGCACTAGGGATATCACCTCTAGGAAATGCGACAGGTATTCTCTCGGGAACTCGTTCGCGACTTTTTCTAACTGATCAAGGTCTCGCATAGTTTTCTGCTACCTTCGGGCACCTATGTACTGCTTTAAAAAAAATTTGCAGAAATCTTCGAACCCGTTTATAGATTTATCTGGGAGCTGTCTGAACCATAATAGGGCCAGTCCTGCTAGGGTTGTGGAGAAGACTTTGCAGGTCACATCCTCGTCCCTGGTTTCCAAGGCCATCTTCTGCTGAAAGTGGTATATATGATCGAGGGGGTCGGTTTTCCCCTCGAACGGCCTAAAGATCGGGGTTGTGAAGTCTCTCGGCTTGGGCTCCATCTGAATCCAGTCGGCGAAGGCTATCCGGTTGATCCTTCACACAGTTTGCTCTGCCAGATCATCGGGGGTTTAGCTGTGATGGCCCTGAGCCTCTTACTCAGCTCTGCCATCATTTCTTGCTTCCAGTTAGGAAGCACGCCTTTCGGGCGTTCTTGGTGTCTTCTGTCCACCGCCGCTCTGGCTCGGAAAGGCCTCGTCTTGTTTTGTCGCTCCCCCTGCATCTGCGATCTGGATGGGGCGGGAACTTCCCTCGGTGGTTGGCCTCCAGACTTTTGTTGGACCTCTTCGTCAAAGTCTTCCTTTCGCTCGCCCTTGGCTTCACTTGCCAGCAGCCCTTCGAGGCGGGCGTTATCTCTGCGCACTTCTGCGACTTCGTCTTTTAAACCCAGGATGGCCTCGTAGGTAATCTCTGCTTTCCAGTTTGCTTTTGCCAGGGCGGCGAGCATCTGGTCCAGCTTTTACTCCAAACCCGGTTGTGCTTCCCGGGAGCTCCCTTCGGCGTCGGGACGTGTGCTTCTGATTGTCATACTCGTAGGTGCCATCCGACATTGTATGGCCTTTTATTTGGGGAGAGCGCAATCGTGAGACTCCTACTCTTTTTCTCATGCTCAACGGCTTCCCACAGACGGTGCCAAACTGTTGGATCAGTTTTCGCCAGCTGTCCATGTGTCTCTGAACTACTGATGTCGTATCTTCTAACTGTCCACGTATCCTTACTATCCCAAAGAGCTTTTGACTTCAGGCAGGGTCAGAGAGGCGGGGGAGGCCACCTGCAAAGGCTCTCCGATGCTTAAGTCAGTCGTTTATCTTTAATTCAGGGTAGCAAAGATTTAGTTTTTCTCTGTATGAGTATATCTTTGTCTCGTACTCATAAACTTTTAAATATTTCTTTTTATATGCGTACATGCCTCTATTTTCAGGGACGCATGGCTCATATATATAGTCCTGGAACTGTGAACCTCATGGTTCTCAATCCCAAGACCGAGTACCTTTTCTCATCAGGACTTACTCAAGAGATTACAGGCCGAGATTACTGTGATTCTCCCTACATCGTCGTGGCCTAGTTTTTGCCGTCTTCTATGGCTCGAGCCTATCAGGGGTGAAACTTTGACAAACCGCCGTCTTGTCAAGATGGTTTGCCCAATGCACGCACCTACTCAGGATCGCATTAAATGCTCTGTTTGGGTCTGGAACTGTGAGTTGCTTCCCACTGTACTCTGGTGAAAGACCCTTGAGGCTCCTGACCCTCAGCTGTCGAGGTAAGAATCAGACTGAGCCGAGTCCATCCAGGGTCTGGGATGGGCTCGGCCCTAGCCTCGGACAGCCTATGGGCCTATGCGGTACCACGTGCGACTCGCATAGCCTTTAATTGGTCACTTCGGCCACGTGTCGGATGGTGTGCCCCGTTTATGACCTGTTCTCCCACTTAATCGTCCACGTGATGTATGATTTAGGAACGCGTCCCACAGTAGCTAATTAACTAAATCCAAAGCAAATAATGCAAATCTTATAAACTCATGTGCATTCATATCCAATATTGCAATCAATATGAGATGATGTTGATAGTGTTGATCGGTGAAAAGACTACAATTGTTTATCTAGCTTTTTTAAAATTGATTAGTAATGGCCAGAAAAACGTGTAAGACAGTCAAAGAGTAATTAAAATCTTGAATGGTGAAAACAAGAAAACAAATGTATGATCTGATTTTAAACCATATAACTTTATAATGACCTAGTTTTAACCAGTAGGCAAAAAAGTGGCATAGTGCGTAGAAGATATTGGAGAACCACATTGACAAAAAATATAATTATACCTAAATGGCACAAATCTGAAGGGCAATTTACACCATTTTTTAAAGGCAGAGCTTTATTATTTACTAAGTTTTGTGCCTTATGTTAAGCCTCGCTTATTTGGTTCCTTAAAATTCAAATATTGCTGTCTCACGATTCTCTATATATTGCTCACTCAAGAGGATAAAGGAAAACTCTAGAACATGATGGACACTTTTAGAATGATCAAGAGAAGTCCTGGTCATACTAGAAGACTCTAGTTGGCACTACTTAGTCCTAAAAGGCTCTAGATAAGGGCGGATGGTACTAGATGAGTTGAGATAGTTCTAGAAGCCCCTAGAATAATTTAGAAGAGTCAAGATGGTAGGTGAACCTTCTAGAATGATCTAGGCCATACTTATTCTAAATTTCTCAATATAAATATCTTTGTAGATATTATTTTTATTTGGGAAGATTCTAGACTCTTTGTAAGATCATACCACTTGGCACGATCATAACCCTTAATTGGTTTAGGCTTTGCCTATATAAAGAATCTTTTGGGTTCATTTGTACACAAGTCCCATTTTTTAGAGTTGTAAGTATTATAAAAATAATTCAAAATTTTTTTGTCTCATAGTTTACTCTAAGTCTCTTTCTTGAATGTTAGTAAGCTAACTTAGTGCGACAAACTATGCTAAATAACGCATAATTGTCTAGTTTAAGCTAAGGTCGTGACACTTAGTTCACAATTCTCTACCATTTCAACAAGATCCATCAATATAATATTTACAATTTTATCAAACACTGTTATGGTTTTGTAAAAATTACTGATTACAGAAAAATTAATATTTTTCTTCCAATCGAATGAAAAGTTAAAATTTCGCATATAAGGTACACAAACATAAAGTGTCTCACTTTAAATTACAGAAATTAGAAACTGAAAATTTTCTCAAAACCTATAAATTTAATCGCAATATAATGAAAAAAAGAAGAGCAAGAGGAAACCGAACTTGAATCAACAGCAAAGACAATGCTATGCTAGTGATTGGAGCCAAAAAATCTATATAATGAAAATAAAACGGATAAAGAGAAAATGATAGGAAAAAAAAAGATCGAAAGAGAGGAGATCAAGTCTCAGAATTTGCTTCACTATATTTGGATTTAGAAAAAAAAAAAAAAAAAAAAAAAAAGAAGAAAGAGAGAGAAGGAGGTGCATTTAGATGGAGAAGAACCCAAAGGAGGCAGGCAGAAAGAAAGACGATCGTGTCTTTAGGGGCAAATGATTGGAATTTTCTCAATTAAATAAGGGCACTTTTGTCATATTAAAATATTCATTAAAATAGGGAGCAAATTCCCCGCATAATTGCAAACCCGAGGTCCCCGCTCTCCGCCGAGGCTTTGGCAAAAATTCCCGAGCGATCTATATTTTATTTATTTACCAAACACATATTTGACTAAAATTTTTTAAAAAGTGCATTTAACTTAACTAAAAGCCAATCCAAACGGGGCTTATATATGTAAGTGCGGTCTGATTCGGCTTCTTCCAATAATTTCAAAACATGCAATTTGGAAATAAATATAAACGATTTGGCACAATAAATGAGATGTAAGGCCGGCCAAACAACATCACGAATACCCCTAATAAAAATTGTACCTTGGTCACGGTTTAAACTTTGAACTAGGTAAGAGTGGTGAACAAAATATATGGTAATTCCAGCAAATCTATACTGACTGAACCTAAATCCAATTAACTAATTGACCTATCAAAAATATATTCAATCGGTATTTTATTTTGGATATTTTACTCCAAATCTGGCTGAAACATGAATCCCACAGCTCAACTAAATTTTTAAAAACTGTATTTCCTAGTATTAAGCATCCAAAAAGCTTGAAACCAGCAACACGTTAATGTTCTCATCGGTTATCGATTCACATTTTCTCCTACTTGAAAATGAAAAAACTAAGGACATCAATTTCACCACGTGGAGTCGTATTGGGACAGAGTGCCCACCCTGCTTACATATAAATACATATGTTATATATTTTTGTTTGTGTATGTAACTTTTAACATATTATTAAAATGTGGCTGTGATTATTGTTTTTTCTAAAAAAATAATCATAATATAATACATGATGATTTAGGGGTTCTATTTCCTATTCGCTCTCATTTTACAATTCATCTAATAAATAAGCTATCTGTATGACTTGGGATTTCAAATGAATTAGCTCAAAATTGGGCTTTTTAAAAATAATATATTCATAGTTTTACACTTTTAAAAAATTTGGAATAAGGTGAGAATTTTTAACAAAACTCGAAACATCCTTTCTATTCGAAAATCTGATATCCGAAGGATCTCCAAAATTGCTTTAGAACCAATTAAACAATAAAAATGTGCTCAGACAATACATAAAAATTGTAGCAGAAACGTGGCTGATTGAAAAAAAAAAATAATGTTAGGTGTTTCACTTTATTTATCATTTTTTAAATATCACATAACATGGTAGATAAGTTGTTCTTATTCAACTGAAAAATTTAAAATTCATCTCAAATAGATTAAATTTATTTACGTGCTAGCAAATCACACCACACATCACATGATATAAAAAAAAGATATAAAGTGGGATCTAGAACTATTCATGGCCGGTTTAGCCAGTGTAAACCCCACTATGGAAGACCAAACCGTATGTTTGATTATGCAATTTTTATGGCTCATGCGGTTTAAAAAAATTGACTAAAACTAGTTAAACTACGCTAGTATTTTGTAGTGCGGTGCGATTTAATTAATTTTTACGGTTTAGAATGTTCGGCAGATCAACTACACAACACGTGAATTAGTGACTTCCAACTAAATTTCAATAAATTTTTCACAACACATAGTAAATCATCAATACAAAAAATCCGCCAAACAAAAAAAAAAATTACAATATGCACGTATATAAAGCAACAAATATAAAGAAATCAGATTTAATTAATCAATATTTGAAATCAAAGCCACTAATTATCAAAGGCCAAAACAATCAACAGATCGAGAAGAATAACAAAAGAAAAAAGCTACAGATTTTTTATATTATAAAGAAAAGACAAGTTGAAATGAGAATTTACAAGTTCATATTAGAATGAAATCTAGAGCATAAATGTAATATTTGACCTTTGCCTGAGCGTAACTATGAGATTGTGAGGCTGGTGGGAGTGTGGGACGGAGAGAGAGAGCGAGCAGGCGAAAGTCGAGAGTGTCAACGAAGAAAGCACAGGTAAGAGGCCAAGAGGGTGAGAAAGCGTGGCTGAGATGGAGAGTCAGAGAGTGAGAAGGTTTAAGATGGGAGTGACATAAAGCGAGAGAGAAAGAGCTTGATTGCGTATGGAGAGTGAGGTTGAGACTGAGAACTAAAAACTCAGGCTTCTTAAGAGTGTTGGGCTTAGAAAATAAACATTGTGTATTCTAACTTATTATCACAGTGAAGTGAAGTGGGTACTGGGTAAAAATAAATATATTTTTTAATTTATAATAAATAGAGATTATTAGTTAAATTTAAGTTTGAGAAAAAAAAAATTAAATTATGTATATATGAAAATTCAAAAAATTAAATATTAGGTGATTATAGGTTCGGTCTAAACCGAATAATTTTATTTCAAATTCAAACCGGCCAATTTAGTATTTTTCCCAAGTATTTCAAACCGTAGAAGTGAAAAGTTTATGCGATTTTTGCAGTATAGGGATTTTCTTTGAACACCATTGTTGGAATAAACTTTGCCAAATAGGCGCCAAAACCAACCTTAGTTATTGCCATATCAGCAGCAGGCCCAGTTGCAGGGAGCAAAGCCCAGTTTCCCTTTTTTTTCTATTTAAATTTACTTTCTTTCCTCATCCTTCAAAATCCAACGCAGATACCCTTGTCTCGCCACTCTTCCCCACCCGCGTTCCCTCGCGCGTGAGCCCCCATTTTTAACCAAAGTAAAGTTACGTTCTACGTGAGAGAATCTCAAACCCAGAAATCTCAACTGTAAAAGGAAAAACAAAGCGGCCACCAACCTCGGTCCCTCCCGCCCTGATCTCGCCACGTCAGCTCAAACTATACCCAAACATGGGACCCACACTGACTTGGCCATATCAAACACCGTCCGCTTAAACCAATAGAGCGTCATGAAAACCAGATTTGGAGGGAAATAAATAAAAATCCGAGGAAAAAAATAAATTTTTCCGTTAAAAGAAAAGAAAATATAAATAGGAAAGGGAGGAAAGCTACAGCAATGGTTTTTGCGTTTTGGTATTTACGAGACACAGACCAAAGGAGCCATTTTTTCCCAGATTTACAAAACAAGCAAACCCAATTTTTCCTCTCTCTCTCTCTTCTTCTCTCTCTCGCTCTAGGTTCTGCAGTTAGCCCTTGCGCCGGAAAATATTGAGCTGCGATCGGAGTTATCGAACGGCGAATTTTCCCGGTGAGGGATTTGCAGAGGTTCGCGGCGAGGTAAGATTTTCTTACTCGAAATCTTTCCTTAGCCGTTTTCACTGTGGAATTTGATTTGCTTTTTGAGGGTTGGATTATTTTCTTGTTCAGATCTGGTAGATTTTGGTTTTGGTGTTGTGTTAGGGTTTTTGGATTGGGTTTAAATTATTGGAATTTGGGATAATGGAAGGGGGATTTTGAGAATTCAAAGGGGGGGGGGATTTTGTTTTGTGTGGTTCATGTATATGGAGCAAGGTGTAAGATCTGGTGGGTCTTCGGGTGTTGTGGTTAAGAACAGAAACTCTTCGGGTTGTTTGATTGTGAGAAGGAAAGGAGATGGCTCGGTTGGTGGTGGTGGTGGAGGACTTGGTTCTTCGAGTTCTGGGAAGGATTTTACATCGAAGAAAGATAAGAAGAGGCAAAGACTGGTTATGAGTGATTCAGGGTCCAGCGATGAGCTATTGGCACCTCCTCGCAGAAGGGTAGGCCCTGAAACTATTCGGGTCTGTAATGATTTAACTTCTTATGGGAAGGGTGTTGTTGAAGAGAGCGAAATTGGTAGGAAAAGGGAAAGGTTCGAGCGGATTCAGCATAATGAGGATGGTTTCATTAGTAGGAATGATTTGAATGAGGGTGAAAGAAAGAGAAGTAAGTTGGATGTGTTTGACTTTAATGAGTATGACAGCATTGACGGGGAAAGGTTGCCAAATCATTTGTATGATGATAGTAGTGTTGATTTTGGGGGAAGGAGGTTTCTGGGGTCAATGCACATGGCTCGAAGTAGCACTGAGAGGGAATTTGAAACTGGATCAAGCAGGCATGTGGTTGACAAGAGAAATAGTTCATATTTTGAAAGAATAAGCAGCACCAGTCGGGGAAATAATTGTGGGAAGGGTAGGTTTGAGATCACTAGGGAGGATGCCCAGGTTAACTTATTGAGAGACAAGTTCATTGGTCATTCAGATCAAGCCATCAGGCTTCAAGGGAAGAATGGAGTCTTGAAGGTGTTGGTGAACAAGAAAAAGAATTTAGGTGGATCACTGGAAAAGTATAATTTCCACAAAGCTGAGGAACACCTGAAGGTTTCAAGAATAGAAGATACTGCTAAGAAGAATGTTCTAATTCCCCCATTTTACTCAGAAGAAAAGATTCTTGAGAAGCCAGGTTCAGTTGTCAGGTCAGAGAAGAAGCCTATGAATTCACGAAAATCATTGCCTACTAAAAACAGCAAGAAATCCAATTGGCATTCAGAGGATAGTGATACATCCTTGAAGTCGGAACCAGAGAGTGTGGTGGCTAATAAATCTAAGAAGAGTTTAAGTTGTGAAGGTGAAGATGCTCCTTCATGTGAAAAGTTGCATTCAAACAAAGTTAAAGAGGGAAAAGTTAGACGTGGCAGCGGCACGGAGAAGCAAAAGCTGCGTGAACGGATAAGGGGGTTGCTCGTGGATGCTGGCTGGACAATAGATTATAGGCCTAGAAGGAACAGAGATTACCTTGATGCAGTTTACATCAATCCTTCGGGAACAGCTTATTGGTCCATCATCAAGGCCTATGATGCACTTCAAAAGCAGTTAAATGATGAGGTTAATGAGACTAAACCTAGTGGTGATGGTGTTGGACTTATAGCTGACGAGGACCTTTGTCAATTGACAAGAAAGACCAGAAAGAAGATTGAGAAGGAAATGAAAAAGAAGCAAAGATATGGAAGCGACAGTGAGAATGCAAAAGAAAAACGTGTGAAAAGATCTAAAAGTACCAAGCAGGGTTCGGAAAGCATGGATAGCTTTAGTCATGATGAGAAACTAAGCTCTTTTATAAAGCAGGGTGGCAGATCATTTAAGAATAGAATGAATGAAAATGGTTTTCTGAGTGGGAACTCAAATGGTCAGAATTCTTCTCATCATTTGCATGATGTTGATGAAAAAGTAGCCTCTGGATCCAATCCTAGTATGCTACATGGAAGAAAGAGCAGAAAACTTGGAAGATGTACTTTGTTGGTTCGTAGTTCTAACAAGGGGCTAAATTCAGAAACCGATGGGTTTGTTCCATATACTGGGAAAAGGACTTTGCTTTCCTGGCTGATTGACTCAGGAACTGTGCAGTTAAGCCAAAAAGTGCAGTACAAGAATCGCCGAAGGACACGAGTAATGCTAGAGGGCTGGATTACAAGAGATGGAATTCATTGTGGTTGCTGTAGTAAAATTTTGACCATTTCAAAATTTGAGATTCATGCTGGAAGCAAATTGCGTCAGCCATATCAAAACATATTTTTGGACTCTGGGGTTTCTCTTCTGCAATGCCAGATGGATGCATGGAATAGGCAAGAGGACTCAGAAAATATTGTTTTTCACTCTGTAGATACCGACGGTGATGATCCAAATGACGATACTTGCGGCATCTGTGGAGATGGTGGAGATTTGATCTGTTGTGATGGTTGTCCATCAACCTTTCATCAGAGCTGCTTGGGTATACAGGTACTCTGAACATTAATATTGACTTTGGTTTATACTGTGTTTGTTTGGGGTATATCCTCAAGTCTTGAGGGAACATTCAATGCGTAGTCATTGTGTATTGTATCTTAATTATCATTGCAGATGCTTCCCCCTGGGGATTGGCACTGTCCAAATTGTACGTGCAAATTTTGTGGGATTGCGAGTGAGAATGTCGGTGATGAGGATGATACAACTCTTCTTACTTGCAGTCTCTGTGAAAAAAAATGTAATCATCTTTTGATTCCTTTGCTATAGACATTTCTTTATTGTGAATCTGCTTATTTTGTTCTGTTTTTCACTGATCCCGTTTTCATGCCCTGTTTGTTTGTAGATCACAACTCTTGTGTTCCAGATCCTGATGTCAGCTCTATTAATTGCAATAGCGGAGATGCATGTTTTTGTGGGCAGAAATGTAAAGAGGTACACTAAATTTAGGTTTTCCAGCATTTTATCGATTTAATTACACCTTTTTTCTTTTAAAGTAAAGTTTATAATGTTGAATCACATACCAATATCAACAAACTCATTGCTTGCATCTATTGGTGAATTGTTTTTATATATGTTCATGTACTTGCATATGTTTGACCTCCATGCATGCTTATCTGTACGTATCTATATATGTGTATGTATGTATAGCCTAATACCAGTATATGTGTTTATAATATGTGAACTTCTGGGTTGCAATTTGTTATTAGGTATTAGATATGTAGGGTATCTGGAGACTCAAGTATTTCTGATGGAGGTTGGGTTTGAATCTGTTCTAAACAATAACGGATTGACAATTATTATTAGTAGAGTTTTCTACTGAAAATGCTTTTTGCATTATAGTTTTTCCTGCAAATGAAGCAGGCACACATGCAAATTTTGTTTCGTGAATTGATTCCTTGTATTTATTGTCATTATTATTTTTTATGTAGTTTCAGGAACGTTTTCATCAAAATTTGAAAGTTTGCATTGTATTTTTAAAAAAATGATTCTGAATTCTGATTTTTTTTTCCCCGTTTTAGCTCTTTGAGCATTTGCAGAAGTTTATTGGGATCAAACATGATTTGGAAGCAGGATATTCATGGTCTCTCATTTGTAGAACAGATGAAGACTCTGATTTTGCTCATCGAGGGGTTCCTCAGAGAGTGGAATGCAATTCAAAGCTCGCTGTTGCTATGACCATTATGGATGAATGTTTTTTGCCCATTGTCGACAGGAGAAGTGGGATCAATTTAATTCGTAATGTTCTTTATAATTGTGGGTAAGTGCTAGTTTTCATTTCTGGCTGAAATTCAGTTTTATGAATTTTGTGGCTTTCTGTTTGTTTTTAGAGATTGGATGATTAACTTTGACAGTTTGATTCTAGAACAGTCGACTTAAATTAAACGTTTTAAAGGAAATTCAATACTTACTGAATGGGAAATGCAAGTGTTTTGGGATTGCTGCTTGTGAACACGCTAGTGTAAACTTTCTTTACTTAAAAGATACCTGATAATGTTCTATCGGTTTCCCCTTTATGTCCTTGGAAGAAATTTCAGTATTTTTAACATCCCACCTACCCTGGTTTTTCAATTACCTTGATTTATGTCAAGTTATTTAATGTTTGTCAGTCGCTAATATTCACAGCTAATTTTGGCCTTGCAGATCAAACTTTAATAGAATAAATTATGGTGGCTTCTATACTGCTATTTTGGAAAGGGGTGATGAATTAATTTGTGCTGCATCTATCAGGTACTATGAACTAAATTCAGTGGTCATTTCTAGGCTACTAGCTATTATACATGCTCTTACTTTTGAAAATGTGCATTATCTCATTTGTTGCATTTTTTATGAATGTATTGTTTATAAGTCTTTTCATTTGTTTAATGTTTCTGTTTGTCAGTGTCACTAGTTCTTCAACTACCACAAACAACCCCCCCCCCCCCCCCCCCCCCCAAAAAAAAAAAAGAAATAAAATAAAAATTAGTTGGTACCTTAGAAACTTTTTGAGAAAATTTTGTATGTATTTCGATTTCACTGTTTTTGTGTGTGAATATGCTCCTAGAATTATTTTGTGTGTCCATGGGCACATGTACATCGTATAAGATCGTTTGTTATCTACTTAGGTTATGTGTTTGTCTTGATTCTGAAATCTCAGAATTTTTCTGTCATGGTTTCTTTCCGGGTTAGGTTCCATGGCACTAAGTTAGCAGAGATGCCATTCATTGGAACTCGCCATATATATAGGCGTCAAGGGATGTGCCGTCGACTTTTCTGTGCCATTGAATCTGTAAGTAATTGGAATCTTTTCTATTATTTAGAGAACTGAAAGAAGAATTCTTTTTTGTTCTCTCTCAACCTGAGTTTGCTTGATTTCTTGTGTGCCTCTGATATTTTCTCTCCCATATTTTGAAGGCTCTATGTTCTCTCAAGGTCGAGAAATTGATTATCCCTGCAATTTCAGAACTCACACATACATGGACAGTAGCTTTTGGTTTCACTCCTCTTGAGACAGCGCTCAAACGAGAAATGAGATCTATAAATATGTTGGTGTTCCCTGGGATAGACATGCTACAAAAGCTCCTTGGGGAGCAAGAACATGAGGCAAACATGATCCCGAGTAAAGGTTCGGTCTACTGCTGTTTATTGACTTTCCATTTACGGCATTTTTCTTTTTGGTTCTGTAGCTTGATGTCATTTTTTTTGTTGTTTCACCCTTTTACTAGGTATGAAAATGGAATGTGTAGATAAGCCGTGTATTAAGCCTGAGGTGGCAGTTAAATCAGATATTGATTCCTCAACTAAGATTGATTCTCGTGGGTGTGATGATGATACTGATGTACATCATTCTAGTGACACAACTGAAGAAGTTGCTGTGGTGGAATCTGGTTCGCAGTTTGTGGATGTATCCAATGATACTCCTTTGTTGAGTGGTTCGTTAAATGCTTCTCCTGAACATAAGAATCCAGGTCCTATCAAAAAGATCACATGTTATGACTCTCCTGAGGCCAAAATCTGTGGAGCTACGTCTGAGCGAATGAATCTGTCTCCTTCTAAAATGATTCATGATGCTTTAATGGTGGAAAATAAACCTGTATCAGATCTTCCAGAAAGCAATGAATCTTTGTCCCATGGTCCAGATGTTTCTTTAAAAGAAAGTTCCTTGATGAGCAGTTCTAATGAAGCTTCCTGTGAAATGAAAACTCGATTTTCAAATGAGGGGACTATGCTTTTTGAATCTCACTCTCGGCCCAAATGTGTTTCAGAAAGTAAATGCCTGCCTCTTCCTGATGGCGATATTCTATGCAAGGAAAATAATCAAGTTTTCAATTCTTCTCGCAAAGATAATTCTGTCTCTTTGAAAGAAGATGGTACAGATGATCCTCAGAGCATTGCCTGTAAGGAAAATAATCAAGTTTTGGATTCTTCTCTCAAAGACAATTCCTGGTATTCGAAAGAAGATGGTACGGATGACTCCCAGTATATTACCAGTGAGGAAAATATTCAAGTTTTGCATTCTTCTCTCAAAGATAATACCGAGTCTTTGAATGGAGATGGTACAGATGATTCCCAGAATATTGCCAATGCCTGTCTTGTACCTTGTAGGGAAACTTTAGCTGAGAATGCCTCCGAGGAAGTCATGGAAAATCCAGACGTATCTGCCTCTAGTTTAAATGGTCCTAGCGAGAGTTCCTTGCTGATTAAAGCTGATTTGGATAATCAAATTGATTGTGATAATGGAAAACCTCCAAAAGAAGCTGCTTCTGATGCAATGAATTGTGAGTAAGGTATTTTCCATTTGCATCTGGTGATTGTTACAGGGGTAATTATCTTAGAGGAAAATCTGAATCTGGTTAAATGGATACGTCTATGACACCTTTGCCAATCTTTGCACCTCCACTCTCAACACAGGAATTTTTCATTCATTAATGGTTTTCAGGGCCTTGGAGCTTATGTTTATGGCTCACTTCGAGTTTCATGAATAAAAGGGTATTCATTCTAGAGGAAAGGTGCACCCCTTAGCTTAATTCTCTTAAAATATTCAGTGATCCTGAAGATTATTTGTTAGAGTTCAAGAGTTTCAAAATGTGCTTCTGATGATGCCTGTAGCTATGCTTTAGTGATATCCTCTAGTGGATGTTGCATTTGCTGCTGGGGGTAGAAAGCAGACATATGTGAGCTAGTCCGTCACGAGCTGCTTTGGTACAGATGCTGGATGTCGGAGTTAGAATTTTCTCTTTAATGCCTGCTCAGTACATGACTTTAGTAATTTGCAGGTCTACTTGGTACCTCTGTCCCAGCATCAGCACACAACTGAAAAGCTCCTGAGAACCGATATTGGTTTAACAAGATGTGATTTTCTTCAATGGTACATCTAGTAGCTAATTTTTGCATGTGGTCAAACTTTGCGAAACTCTACGCAACTTGATTTTTTATTGAGCTTAGATCAAGGATTCAGAATTTTGTAACTGGGGCTAACTTAAGTTTATGGGTGAATGCCCGTGGTATTATGGTCTGGAAAGGGATTTTTCCATTGAAAAAGTTCTTTCATGCATTATGCTGCACACAGGATTTCTCAAGTGTTTTTCTAGACATGTAGATTGTATTAGACGGTGAGAGTCGTGTCGCTTGCGAGATATATATGAGCATTTCTATGTATATGGCTATTTCCATCAACTCTCGGATTTTGTTTATTTAGATAGTCTTTGTTGTTCTTAAATTGTAACCAAGGAATTTTTTTGTACAAAGTCATCCATACTATTGTGTGTGCGCGCGAGTGTGCTGCTTTTTTTTTTTCTTTTTTTTTTTTTTTGGTTGTGAATAAAAAGATGTAGGAGAACCATTTGTTATTTCCTATCAGAGCAAATGAATGTGCTTAAAATTTTTTAAATAGAGCTGAGATTAAGTGGTTAAATTGCATACTAATTTTACTACGCTGCTCTCTTGGTCTCACTATTTGTGAAGGCTTAGTAACATTTTTATAACCTATACTTTGCATTTATTTTTTTGATTGTATGTAGTTATAAATTATCTTTCTTGACGATCAATTTATAGAAACTTAAATCTAAGAATGAGTAAGTTTGTTTAGTATTTCTTTAACATGATTTTAACGTATAATTCGGCTATAAGTTTCAAGTTATCGGCCTAAACCATGCCACAAAGGTTTTTTGGGTTAAAGAATTAGACTCAACACCGTTGTTCCCATAAATCTAATACCTAGTTCGCCTTTTTCATTAATTAGTCCCGGTCAAACAAGACACAAGACACACGGCACGAGGCACAATTATATAGAGAGGGAAAATTCTAATTTAACCATGTAAAATTAGAGTTAAAAGGATTACTTACTAAGATTGAAAAAGAAAAGGATTGGGTTGGGCCTAGTCTAGAGGGCCGGAAGAATCTAATTTGATGGGCCTTAGGCTTGCTACGCCAAAGCCCAAACCCAAAAAATAGACCGGAAGCTTCACCCCGTACTCGCCTCCTCGGAGCTTCTAGCTGCAACGGCCTTCAACCCCCCCCCCCCCCCCCCCCCCCCACCTTTTTTTTTTTGGGCCTAATGGAGCTATCTGCCACTTCGCCTGCTCGTCTTCTCAGCTGCCCATCGCCATCTCTGCCACTCAAATCCAGAGCTAGGGTTTCTTACAGTTACGGAGCTCCTTCACTCTTCACTCTGGGACGCTCCGATTTGTCCCGGAATCGGGGCAAGGTCACGTATATGGATTCTCAGATAAACCCTCGTGCCTCTCGGAACGATGAGAATGAGAATGGCTCTACTTTAACCACTTCAACCCTAGTTGATTCTGGTATCATCGCCATCTGTAATCTTATTCTTCAACTTTCAAATTGTTTTTACTTTTTTTAATTTTTTTGGCTTGGAATGGTCAGGGACTCGAATTGGTGAAGTCAAAAGGGTGACCAAGGAGACCAATGTTTCGGTCAAAATAAACTTAGACGGTTCTGGGGTTGCTGATAGTAATACTGGCATTCCCTTCCTTGATCATATGTTGGATGTCAGTAATTTATTTAATTTATTTTTATTTATTTACTTATTTTGTTTTACTCTTTGATGTATTAAAGTTGCTTCATTTCATATGAAAATTATGGCACAGGCATTTACTTTTGTGGGTTTTGTTTCTCAGATTGCTTACATTTCAATCCATATATATGTATATATACGTATGTAAATATTGGTTTGGAGTAACTTCAGAAGCCATATGTGCTATTCACAACTTGGTGTGTGGTTGTGGTTGGAAAATTACTTCCCTTGTGACTGAGGATTTAAATTTTTCTACTTTGGATAATATGATATGTATTGATTAAGGATTTAATCACATTTCGATGTGACCTTGAAAAACAAACTTGTGAATCTGGGTTCGTAAAAGTATAAGTTTCTTTGTTTGTTTAGCAACTTTCTTCGCACGGGCTATTTGATGTGCATGTTAAGGCGACTGGTGACATCCACATTGATGATCATCATACAAATGAAGATGTTGCTCTTGCTATTGGAACGGTACTGAAAATTAAAACAAGCGGAAATCTGATATGAGAATGAAATTTGATTCCGTGTTACTCCTAGAGTTTAATGAGTTAATCTTTTTTACTTTTTTCTCAGGCTTTGCTGAAGGCTCTTGGTGATAGGAAAGGAATTTATCGGTTTGGTGACTTCTCTGCTCCTCTAGATGAAGCACTTATACATGTCTCACTGGTACGCTCTATGTTATCATGTTAATAGTATGGTGATATATTTTGATGACTGTTAGGAGTGGTGAAGTTAACTTGGGGCATGATTAACCTTTTGTATCATATGAATATTTTGGAACAAGTAATTGAGTAAGCTACTTACTTACATACCATTATCAATCCTGTCATGTGAGCTGAATTCCTCTAGTATGCTTTTAAGCCTATTAGATTTGCAAATGAGAACTCTAAAGTCTGACAGCAGTGATAATTGGGGTTTAAGCTTGTGATACTGTTTTTTCAAGAGGCATGGCTTTCTATAGGATTTCTTAATTTAGGGACTTTAGTGTCCTTTTCCGTATGATTTTTTGAACACTTATTCTTAAAGTAGAAATCTTGTTTTAACTTATAGTCAGAGGTTTTTGTTCAGGATTTATCTGGTCGACCACATTTGACTTATGACTTGCAAATCCCTACTCAGAGAGTTGGAACATATGACACTCAGGTAACCTTTTCTTTATATTCTCTAGAGCACTGTTGAGGCTTCCCCACAGTTCAAATTCCTTTCTTTATGTTACCCAGTTGAATTGATATATATGTACATATTTTATTTATTGAGATTCACCACTCACTAAATTCAACTTTGCCTTCTATAGTTGGTGGAGCATTTTTTCCAGTCCTTGGTGAATACTTCTGGTATGACACTTCACATCCGGCAGGTAATGAATCTGGAGGTTTTTTCAAATTTTGGAATTCAAAGCATTTGTTTGGCATCAAATGTTTACACTTATTAATTACGTTCGTCTTACTGTGTTTATACAGAATTCACCACGAACTTTAACATTATTAAGTTTTTGGCTAAACAGTTTTAACTTTTGGCTGTGAACAGCTTGGTGGAAAAAACTCTCATCATATTATTGAGGCAACCTTTAAAGCATTTGCCAGGGCTCTTCGACAAGCAACAGAGTATGATCCACGTCGCCTGGGAACTGTACCAAGGTTTGATATCAATTTTTTCGGACTGAAATTGTATTATCCAATATAAGAGTGTATTTTTTGAAATAGTTGTGCCTTTTTTTGGGGGGTGTGGAGGCTGAAAATAGTTCTGTTTAAGCCATATAATTTCTCATTAAACTCTAGAACACTTTTTTGAGGCCAAGACATAAATAGTTGCTGCAGTACGTCCAGTTCTTTGTCTATTATTGAATTGATAAATTGGTAGATAACTAAGGAAAGGCTAGAAATTATGACTATCCCTGCAAACTTGATGAACTAACCTTGCTAAACAGTATGGTCTTTCCGCTTTTGCAGTTCCAAAGGTGTTCTGTCACGTTCTTGATACTTTCTATAATCACAACAAAAAGGCTATGTCTAAGCGAAATGGTAGAAATGCATAGCCTTTGTCATCATTTTATTGAAGCACAAAATGGTGAAGATTCAGTTTGGTATATACATTGTGAAGGCTTAATGAGGCCTGGTTGAAGGGTTCCGGTGACAAATTATACATGAATAAGAACATAAGATGGTTGTTGAATAATAAGTTTCGTGCTCCTGGAAGAACTGTTGTATAGTAATTATATTCTTGAACCATTCTCCTGTTCCCATTGTTGTACTATAGACCTTGTAGGCTCTTAATTATTGATGTTGATCTTTTTGCCAATTTATTAGTTTTGTTGAATGTGATCATTTCAATTTTTCCTAGCACTAACATATTTAATTATTTAGATTTTAGGTTCTGTTCCGATCTCCATTTTTTTTCCCCGGCTTCCTTAGCTTCAGGATAATTCCGTTTGTCAAATGTGATACACACCGCATAGAAACAAACGGGCTCATATAATGATTAGGAAATGAACAGGTGCATCAAAATAGGGTTATGGTTTGCTTTCCTGAATATATAAACTTAATCACATTGGCTACAAAAACTCTTCAGCTGTATCTAAATCCTTCAATATTTCAGACTTGACTTCCTCTGGAAGGGCAGCCGACGGGCCTGCTTTCGAGTAAAAGCTGGCTAAGGATCTGATTGCTTTCTCAAGCTCAACATAAGATTCCTGCCAATGAGCCATACATGAGAATCAAGTCTTCAGTAAATTAAATCTGAATATTCCTGCTTGTTGCTAAGTTAATCAAAATTACCTCTTGAGCCACGGTTTGTTGCCCCCTCCAGTTGCTCAAGTACTCTCGAATCGCCTCCTTTGCTGCATCTGCAGTACGTCTAAACTTGGCATTATCTCTAGGATCTTCCTTAAATGACTCCCGGAGATTCTTCACTACTTCTCTTGCTGACTTAAGGTAACCCTTCGGCAACTCTTTTCCAGACTTGGTTTTCTCATTTGGATCAAACAGTGATTTGATGGCCCCTATCACTCCTGCATCCTCATCCTCTTCTTGGCCACTTGACTTGTCCTCAGCCCAAGCCAGTGATGGAACCAAGCCACAGTTGAAGGTAACAACAGCTAAAATTGAAGCAGCACCACAAAATAAAGCTCTCCGGCGGCCGGGTGAAACTTCTTGGAATGGTGTTATAACATGACACGATCTATCTGTTATGTTTGCAAAAGAACTGTCAGAGAGAAAGATGTTCTAATGAGGGACATCCGTGTTAGGAGAAAATCTCATAAAAACTCGTTATATTCTATTCGAGCTTTCCGAAAAATGCTAGTTCTATACTATCTTTGTTAGCATATCTATTCCACCACCAAAGTCAAGGGAAGAACCAAAACTACACAGGCGAGTCTTCACGTGAAAAATGTTTTCAATTTTGTCATGAACCAACACCGTTGTGCATAAACGTTTTGGGAATCCACCAAAACATTTGAACTTTTAGCTTCTTACTATAATATCCTATACAAACAAAGCAAACATTGTAATTTTGTTTTCTTACATTCATCAACAGGTTTGAGAGTTCTCTCAGTCGTTTTGGATATCCCAAGGGAACAAATCTTTGCCGAAAGAAAAACTGCAGCCATCACTGTTCATCAATCTCAGACCAAATTAGCTATGTAGCTATATCCCACCGTGTTCTCTACGACTGCAGCAATCTCTTGAACCATGCTGGCCCAAATGTATGGAACTTCACCTTCATGAACACCATAATTAGTCCAACCACTCCTTATCTTATATTAAACATGCCATGAAAATTGTTCCTGAACAAGAAAATGAAAATTCCTTATTTATGTATCTGTTACTTTAGTCACATTTCGCATACAGAATCAATATTCCCAGACACCCAATTGCAAATGATATCAGAAGAACAAAACCCAATAGTTAAAATAACCAAAAAATAAAAAAGGAACAAGCTAAAAAAGAAAAAGATACAGCAATTGACAAGTTCTTGGGGAGAGACAACAAATTCAATACCATATTCTTTAACAAAAATTTATTTAGTGAAGTATTTGATACAATTCTAACTACTAATTTTCAGTGTTGTTAAAAACTCAGAAAAGTAAATTTTGAGGAAATATTCAGAAAAATTGGCAGAAAGAGAGAAGCGGGCATTTTGAAATACAGGCCAATGCATACCTTCGTTGCCTTACCCTCCCCTTGCTTTCTGCATATCTCTGCCTCAGCTTTTTTATACCTTCGTTTGGTTTTATCCAAAGTGAACACCGTCACACTTGATGAGAAATATTTTTGTTTAATTGCTCATGTCCCCTAACTTTTCTGAAAATGCAAAAGAACCCCGTTCTTAATAAGAGATTTCAAAAGTTGACCAAAAACTCTCTGCCTAAGGTGACGTGGCGCTAACATTTACGTGGGGCCCTCCAAATTTTCTCCAATCAATCGACGGCCACTAAGTCCCTTACAATCTCATCCAACGGCTAATACTTTACATCAATATCACTTAACTGTATTGTATAATTCCCCTCTAGGGTTTTTGTTTTGCCAACCCTAACACTTTAAAACCTATCTTCACAAATCTTCCTTACTCCTCCGCTGCGTTCCTTTCCGCTGCTCTCAGAGAGAGAAAAGTGAGAGAGAGAGAGAGAGTGAGGACATAAGAAAAACCCATAACCATGGTCAGTCAACCCGGTCCGATCCGCTCGTTTCGTTTACAGAATCACTTTTCAGTGTCAAAAATAATATCTGGGTATTTTCTATTGGGGTTTTTCCTTAAATGGGTTTTTGTTGGTTTTGCAGTCTCTGGTAGCGAACGAGGATTTTCAGCACATATTGCGTGTGCTGAACACCAACGTTGATGGGAAGCAAAAGATCATGTTTGCTCTCACGTCCATCAAAGGTATCGGTCGCCGATTCGCCAACCTCGTCTGCAAGAAGGCCGATGTTGACATGAACAAGAGGTTCACTTTCTTATTCTAATCTTTTATTTTTCTTCTTTTTGGCTAAGATTCTATCAAAACCCAGTTGTGTTTTTATTAAGTTTTCGTTTCATTTAGTGGTTTAGTTGTTTGTCATTTGAAAATGCTTTAGTTTTGATTGTCATAGAATCTTTGTTAGAAACCAAAGTTTACTGATTTTTTTGATCAGTTGTTGGTTATTCCTGTAAGCGGATACATTGTTTATATGTATCAGATTTAAGCTCAGGTTGTTATGCACTGGGGACTTTTGTAATTGTAAACAAACTGTCGAATGCAATTTTTATTTGAGATGCTTTTTTTTTTTCCTTACTATACATTAGAGTTGTTGTTAAATTGGTCAGCTGATTGGAATGGGAAATTTGGATTGGATATGAATGTGATACTGCAGAGCTGGTGAACTCTCTGCTCAAGAGCTCGATAACCTGATGGTAATTGTTGCCAATCCTCGCCAATTCAAGATTCCCGACTGGTTCCTCAACAGGAAGAAGGATTACAAGGACGGCAAATATTCTCAAGTCGTTTCCAATGCGTTGGATATGAAGCTTAGGGATGACCTTGAGCGCTTGAAGAAGATCAGGTATGAAACAATGAACATTATGGTCCAAAGTTTAACATGTTTGAATTTGAACTCGACAAGATTGAGTGCGTGAGCTTGCTGATTAGTTACTTCATATTGCGTGAGCTTGCTGATTAGTTACTTCATAAACAAATGAATGATTCAAAGGGCAAAACAAAAATATAATTGGATTCTGTTTTGTCTTGTCTTGTCTGAAATTTATGATATTTTGGGCTGGTTGCATCCAAAAATTGTGAACAATGTAGATAATAAACTTTGACTGCATACTGGATTTGATTACTGGATCTAATTGATATGAACGAGTTAGGATGAATACTTTGGTTGCATACTAAAGTTGATGATTACTGGAGATTAACAGGTTAGATGAAAACTGGGGTACTATAACTATTGTTTTGGCATGTTAATCTGCGTTTTTGCTGACCTATTTTTACTTGGCGTACAGAAACCACCGTGGTCTGCGACACTACTGGGGTCTTCGTGTGCGTGGACAGCATACCAAGACCACAGGCCGCAGGGGAAAGACTGTTGGTGTCTCAAAGAAGCGTTGAGTTCGTTTCTCCGATGTCAAATGTTTTGCTGCCAAGTTTTGCTCTACATTTTACTTTGTTTAGTTTACCATCATTGTAAGGAACTTGTACTTTGGTGACTCATGCAGTATGTCTAGGTGGGGCTTCTATTCCTTTCTATTGACTGCTTGTTTTTATTTGAGGATTTGGTATGCAATTGCGTTAATCATTTATATGATAGAATTTTTATTTCAGTAAAAGTCAGCTCATTGCATGCTGATCAACTTTTCACAACTGGTCTTTTATGCCCTTGTGTCCTCATATATCGTCTTTTATACGGATCAAGTCTTCCTTGATATCTCCATGGTAGATTCGATCTTGTGCTTGATCTTCAGCTAAGATGGTTGTTATCAAGTCTTTTCATAATCAAAATACTAAATTTTTTGCTACGTCGACTACAATGATAACGATACTATAATCTGTCGTTGACCAAGTCATTTAACCTGTTCATTAATGAATAACTGGTCTTGCTAATTTCGACGTTGGGATTTAAAATGGGAATGAATAATGGGTTTGAGCCCACTTTCACATAGTGCGTATGTGAAATTGTGAATCCGTGATGAACTCGTATGAAGGGTAGTCAGAGTATGAACTGACTGGTAGTGCTAGTTGGCTCCTCCACCCCGTGACGAACTCGAGCTCATCTTCAAATTCACAATGTCAGTCATGAATGACATTTCCTTCGCATAATCAAAGCTACCTATAAAAACGAATGTTGTTTACTATGAATTTCTCTCAGTAAAATTGTTGTCTTTTGTGTTTTGTTTTTTGTTTTCATAAAAAAACTAATTTCCTTTCTTTTTTTGTTAATTTATTAATCCTACTTTTAGTTTGTTAATTATACCTAAATTCCATTTTATCTAGTTTTTGTCTCACTTTAATCCGTGAATCTTCAAATTTTAAATTATGTATATGTATATTTGAACTCAGATTTTCGCATTGATGATTACCATTCCGCTATCCTTTTGACCATGATTTTAGTAATTATTTAGTACTTGAAATATCACAAGACTTAGTACCTCTTTAGTACTTTTTTTTTAATAATATATTACTTTAGNTGACTATAATATTTGTTCTGGACTTTACCTCAGTTAATGTAACCTATTTAAAGGGAAAAAAAACTAATTATGAAAAGAAAATCAAAAAAGAAAAAACACTTTTGATCATACATCTAAAGGGAAAAATAAAACTTAAGCAAACACATATTAAAGATAATAAAAATTATGTTAAATTATTTTAGCCGGTAGAATAGATTTATGCTTTCGGAAAGGAAAATAAAATTAAAAAAATTAAATGAACAAGTAAATTAGAGACTTGAGGAAGGAGATGACAATTCCTGATCTCATAAATTCGAAGAATGAGACAATTTCTACTACAAAGGTCTCTATGACAAAAAAAAAAAAAAATTGTGATTGATTCGACAAATAAAGAAAACAACTAGCTTCCTTAATTAATTATTGCCAATTATGTAATAATCTCATGCTTCGGCGAGATATCTCCGTATAATTTTTTTGTTTACTTTTGGTTATAGAGAAAAGTTTTGAGTGATGGTTCTGTTTTTTATACGGAAGAATAAAGTTTTATACGGAAAAAACCTCAAATTTAATTTTCACTTTTCTCGTTTACCCGAAGGATTTCTCAACTAGATTTGCACTTTTTCTTAGTCCCAATCTATTTGTAGAGTTTATCTCTATAATTAATTTTATATTTAATAGAACAATACGATTTCAAATGAAAAAAAACCATTCAAGTCATGTTTATTGTTTTTCAAAATAAAAGAAAATGAGTTTATTTTGATAATCAATGTTCATGAATTAAAATCAATTTTTTTGATTTATAGAACTAGTGATAATCTACATTTTGCTTTTATTTTTTATTTTTTCCTTTTCTTCTTATTGAACAACTGTGTGTAGGTAATTCTAGAATAATCAAATTGATAAAGACCTCAGTAGAAGTGATTTTACCTCTCCTCTCCTACAGTAGAACCCCATGAAATATCATATTACTAAAAATAATATTAACCCTTCGCCTAAATAAGTTAATTTTTTAAAAAAAAAAAAAAAAAAAAAAAGACATTAACATGGTTTTTCTTCACTTGTAAACGACGCCTCGTTTTTTCCTTTAAAATGAATCTCCATCATCCTTAAAGACTCAAACGTCTTGAGATATATAGGGCCATGGCTGCACGTCCATGATTTTCTTCTCCAAATCTCTTCGATTTTCCTGGCAATTCTGACTCATATATATATATATGTATATTTACACACATATATAGTCCGAAACCCTAGCCGCTGCTGCGAAGTTCCGGAGGATGGCCGGAGGTTCCCATCATCCCAAAGGCTCATCACACAAGCCATCTTCTTCTTCAACCGCAACCTCCGCCTCCCACCGTAAGTCCCGCTGGGACCCACCCCCCACCACCACCACCACCACCACCGCAACCACCAAACCTCCCGCCTCCGAGCCCAAACTCCCCAAACCCAACAAGGACTCCTCTCCCAAGCCCGCCCCAACTCCCAGCCCCGCCCAATCCAAGCCCACCACAACCGACCGCTCCGCCAACCCATCAGCCCCGCTCCCTTCCCCCGGATATCATCAATTTCCGTTACCGGACCCCGCCGCCCTGGGCCAGCCGCCGCCGCCGCCGGCTTATGGGTTTCACATGCTTGAACGCCGCACGATCGTCCTCGCCGACGGTAGTGTCCGGTCTTACTTCGCTCTCCCTCCGGATTACCAAGAATTCCCAGTCGGGCGGTTCTTGCCGCCCCCGGGTCCGGAATTGGGCGGGTTGGACAGGCGGTTGCCACCGCCTGGCGGACCGGTGAGTCCCGGAGGGTTTAACCGGAACCATGATTACTGGAATTCGCTCGGGTTTGACGGGCGTGGAGCCGGTGACGGGTCGTCGTCCATGAAGAGGAAGTATTCGGAGGAGGAAGAGAAGGAGAAAGGGGATTTCGCCAAACGTAGGCAGCAGCAGCAGCCGCAGTACTTGCCGTATGGGAATCCGAATGGTTTTCCGGGCCCTCGCGGTGCCGGATTTTGGGCTGGAAACAATGGTGAAGATTCGAGAGCTAATAAGTATATGAGGACGGTAGGGGGTTATGATAATGTAGGGCTTAGGCAAGGTTCTGGTAGTGGCGGTGATCAAGTGAGCCATAAGCATCTTGAAGTCGACCAGAGTGAGCTAAAAAAAGCGTTTCTTCGCTTTGCCAAGTTGATTAACGAAAGCTCGAACCAGAGGAAGAACTACTTGGAGAATGGAAAGCCCAGCCGTCTTCAATGTGTTGCTTGTAGCAGGTTTGACGAAATTGGGTCTTCTTTAAGTTGCTTTCTTGTTCATAGTTTTTAGGAACTAGACTTCTTGGACCTTGTGGCTCTTTTGCTCTTTGAGTGTATGTTTAGGCACTTTACTTGCCTGAAATTTAGGGATTAGAGTTGGAATGCTCAATTTTCTTAGTCTCATTTCGATCACCCGCCATTGCTAGATGATTGAGTTCCAATATTCCCCCTATCACCTAGATTATATTATAGTTTCTAGATAGTTTAGAACTGCTGGATTGCTTGATGAAGTATAAGGACCTCTAGGAATTCTCTTCTAGGATGAAAACGGCTAGTAGGTGTGTGTTTTGGGTGTTAACTATTTTATGTTTATTTAGCATGAGTTTGGAATGAGTGTGGACGGTAAATATAGGGAGCTTTGAATGCTTGGGCAATATTTAAGGATTTCTAGGGGCATATTTTTTTTAAAAAAATATTATCTAACCAAGTGGTCAAGGGCTCAACTTCAATCTGCACGAGTGATTTTGAGATTATGGATGTGTGAACATATAGGGATTTTCTTCAAAATCTGGATGAAAAATTGAAAGATTTATCCCATTGTGGTTAATATTGTTTTTCAGATAACAATCACATATTCAAGGTGAAATATGTTGGTTGTAGAAATTGGGATTTCTGATAGGTTTAGGATTTGTGACAGTTATTACAATTATGATTATTTCTTTATGTCAAATGAATTTTTTGGAGAGTCCCCATTTAGTAAGAAATAAGATCAGATGTTTGATTCATGGAAATTAGTTTTTTATGAAGAATGTGTTAGTGGCAAGTTTTTCTACTGTCACTGGCCCCAAGTTGAATTTTTAGCATTCCCTAGTGTGATATGGCAGGGCAACCTTAGCCTTATATAATTAGAATCATGCTTGCATACATTGATACCAGTTTGGTAAATATACAGGAAGGATACTTTTGGCCCAACTTTATGATATTTGTGATTGCATTGTTATAGTTACTTGATTTGGGTAGTATGCTATGTTCCATTTTTTCTGTGTTATTGAAGCTATGGCCTTTCATTCTTAAATATCATCATTTATCCGGGAATTCTATGGTTTGAGGGCATTGTTCTTTTTTCTTTTCTATTGTAGTTCCTGGTGTCTTTCCTCGATAGTTTTTTGAGTGCATTTACCAATTTTTTGAACCTTGAGATTTGCTCTGTCTTCTTTTATGACAGTTTTGTGTATTAATATGCAAGAACCTGTATTAAATTAATGGTTGAGCAATAACTGGATGTTATTTGCCAGCTTCATTTGCTTTTCTAGTGAGGTTTTCTTTTCCTATTATCATAATTCTTTTTCTGTCTTTGCTGGCAACTGAAAAGCTTGTTAAAGGATCTATTCGATCATGTTCTCAGCTGATTTCTTTCAGTGCTGGTAATGTCCTATCTACTTAGGTATCTTTTTAATGCATATAAATATATGCACTACATTCTTCTGCAAAATGAACCGACTGGGATTTTTCCGTTGATATTTTTCTTTCTATTGTTTTTATTGAACTTGAAATATTATAGCCCAAGTCAAATAGTTATTGGACAGGATGTAGACAAGTTGAGAATATGTTAAATTTTTTTGGTCCGCAGGAATATTGTTTGTGAGGATATTGTGAATTGCCTGTATCATCTTTATTTGTTTTGGGATGATCGTTAGTCCAGGTTCTTGAATTGCCTTTCGACATCATTTAGTGGCAGTGTGAATTCCTCTTAAACCTCTGGTGAACATGCGGAATTGTAGTTGGTGCTATTTGTGGATGTACAGGATTGGCAAATGCACATGCTGTATTTATGTAACAATTGATTGGGTATTGCCCTAAACTTGGTTGTTTGACCCTGAGCTTACTGGCTGAGCTTCGGCTGTAGTTTGATTTTGGTTGAATTCATCCATAAAGATTTTGAGCTTGAATTGAGTTTTCAGATACTCTTGGCTCAAAGGAGATCGAGCTAACAAAGTTAATGATATATGTATCTATTGATTCCTCCGAAGACGATTATAGATGTGATTTTCATGGGTATGCGTGGGGTTTGATGCTTTACTTCTTAGTACACTTTATTTCTTGAATATCATGGGTTCACATGCTTTCCTAGTAAATTTATTGTTTTTTTTTTTTTTTTCGGATTAAGTGGTTCCATAAGTTTTTTACAAGTAATGGGCCTGAAGCTTGCCCTACTCAGTAGGCTGTTGTGCGCTGCACTTCAGATTGTATATGGGGCCATGTGGAGTTTGATTATCATAAAAGAAATTAGGATTTGGGTTGGGTAGCAAGCCTAACTCACTCTGTCATCTGCTACAGGAGCTTGAGATAGAGTATGGTTATTGTTTTATCTATGCGTTTGCTTGCTTTCTTGATAATGTAGTTTTATCTGCATTTTTGGTTTGTGATCAAAATAGTTAAAATTCAGTCTCCATTGCATTGTTTACTCGAAGTTTTCTGATGTTCTTGACTATTTTTTAATGAGTAGGAGACTAGATTAAAATGCAATATGGACTGTTTGATATATATATATATATATATATATATATATATTATTTTTGACGGAACATATTTTTATCACTAGAAATTTGTAACTGTTAGTTAACTGGTGGCTCTCTTTCTTCCAGCAGCTGGTTCCTGGAGCCCACTTTCATTTCACCCTCTTTGGTTGGTTAGAAAGTTTGCAACTCTAATTTACTTGAAATGTCTAGGTGCTCGGCATGTAGAGGAAAAAGTTTATGCACTTTCATTTTGTAATTTGTGTTAGGATTCAGGTGGACAGATAGAGTTTATTATATATTATGTGTCAGTACTTTTTATGAGCTTGAATTTTGTGATAGGATTCAGGTGGACAGGAAGAGTTATTGTATTTATGCGTCCGACAGAGAGAATTTATAATATTTATGTCTCTTTGCAAAATGAAGACAGGAAATATTGTTTTTCCTCATGTCCTAATTACCTGAATTTTCTTTATTGGATAACGAAGCTTGTTACTTGAGAATCTTCAGTTATCTTTTTTAGTGATATGATCTCGGCCATCGGGCCATGTTTGGGGTTGAAGTTGCTTTTGGACCATAACTTGTACTTTTAGTTTCTTTTTGCTTTTTCCTACAGTATAATCCATCTTATAGGATATGGCCCCAGTTGATCCTGGGTTAAGCTTGTCTTCAATTCACTTTGTTAGTTGGCATTGGTTCCAAAAATACGTGATTGTAAAAACACCTTTTTTGGGTGTTCCTAATAGTAGCTTAATAATATTTGTAAAGGCGCTTTCAGATGTCTGGCTATCCTGAAGTGTCAAATACATGGTTAATGACTTGGTTTTCTGTAGGAGCCTTATAGTTTTTTCAGAGGGTGAGGCATTGTTAGGCCTGATATGTGATGATGTCGAGACTTTAATAACCACTTAGATGTGTTGTAAAGTCTTAAATTTGGTTTCCAAATTCCGTTATGAACCATAGACATGGTTTGGAATTAGATGAATTTTAGTCCCCAGTTGATCCTGGGTTAAGCTTGTCTTCAATTCACTTTGTTAGTTGGCATTGGTTCCAAAAATACTTGATTGTAAAAACACGTTTTTTGGGTGTTCCTAATAGTAGCTTAATAATATTTGTGAAGGCGCGTTCAAACGTCTGACTATCCTGAAAGTGTCGAATTCATGGTTAATTACTTGGTTTTCTATAGGAGCCTTATAGTTTTTTCAGAGGATGAGGCATTGTTTGGCCTGATATTTGATGATGTCGAGACTTTAATAACCACTTAGATGTGTTGTAAAGTCTAAAATTTGGTTTCCAAATTCTGTTATGAACCATAGACATGATTTGGAATTAGATGAATTTTGGTTGAATGCAATTGAAAGATATATCATATTGATTTTGAACTTGCTTGTGTAGTTTAGAAATTAGTTTTTTGCCTGTTGGTAAATTTTACACACTAATTCTGACAAGGTGAGTTTGAATTTTGCTTGAGCTCCAGAACTAAACTCAACAAGTTTGCTCGTTCCTGCTCATTTGCTAGCCCATAGGTTGGTGATTTTTAAGACAGGAGAAGCTTCAGAGAAGCAAATATATGTGGATTTATACGTACTGTTTTTTTTTCCCCCTAAAAGAGATGTGCTAAATAGCACTTTTGTAGTCTTTAGAGAAAGTTGTCAGCAATAGGAAAGATTGGCTAAAACCCATGAGGGTCGAGTGGTCAGGCCCATGGTTTACTCCCATGAGGTCTGAGGTTCGATTCTGATCTACCTAGCAATGATATACTAGAGTTTCTTGCCTTCCAAAGATTGTTGGGTTTAGCTGGAGGATGAGTATTGGAAAAAAAAAAGGGTTGGCTACTTGATGATTCTTACAAATGTGTGGCACGGGCCAGTAGTACATTATTCTCGGCAGCCAGGTTAAGTTAGAGTTGAACACTTTCAAGAGAAAAGTGTCATCTAATATGAGATTCTCACTGCGAAAGCATAAAGATATGGGAAAAATCAATCAGTAGTATATCTATTGTCGAATAGTTTTTAAATTTACTAATTTCATTTTTCTAGAGCTTCTGTGTTGATACGTTTGTTATTATATACAGAATATTAGATTTAATTTTCCCTTGTTTGATTTTAATACAAATCCAATGCTTTTCAGTTCTTGTGTAATTGTAACGTATTGAAGATGTGTTTCCTGTCTTGCTTGATGAATAACTGCAGTTATTGTTTGCCTTGAAGGCACCCCTACTGGTGAATGCATTGCCTTCATTTGTTCATATAAGCTTGATATATGGGCTCTTGATGATATCTGAGAGCTTGTTTATAAATATGTTCTTCAATGCCCCTGTATGCAACGTTTCAGGTCTTCTAAGGATTTTCCGGATACACATAGCCTCATCATGCACACTTACAACTCAGATAATGGTGACCTGCGAGTTGATCACTTAGGCTTGCACAAAGCTCTTTGTGTTTTAATGGGGTGGAACTACTCAAAACCTCCTGATAACTCAAAGGCATATCAGTATCTTTCTGCTGATGAAGCAGCAGCAAACCGGGATGATCTGGTTATTTGGCCGCCAGTGGTGATCATTCATAATACAATTACAGGAAAGAACAAAGATGGCCGCATGGAAGGTTTGGGAAACAAAGTTATGGATAGCAAAATTAGAGGTATAACGTGCACTTTCATTTTTTTATTTTCTCATTCTTCATGCTGGTGGCATTAACGTTTCCCTTCAGAAAGGAGGGCTTTCCTTTAATCAAGCAAGTATTATTGCATGTTAAATCTAGTTAATAGTTCCCTAGTAGAATAGAAGTTGATTTAAAATTTCTCTGAAGCTTTTTCTGTATTGGATATAGCCTGTCTTTTGTTGAATGCCTTTACGATGTTGTCCACTGGTAATTGAGGCTAATTGGTAAGTCTAAACCATAAATTTGCCCATTAGTGACAATCTTAGACTTGGCATTGTTCCAAAACCTACTCATACCAAACCCGAGCCTTCTAATTACAATACATACTTACTAACTTATGCTTCTGGCAAATTGATTAGAGTTGAGGAAGGCAACTAGTTATATGGTGTACAATTGTCTTAAGAGGAAAAAGTTGAATGCTGTACAATATTTTGACTATCAAAATGTTTGACGCTGGTCTTGGCAGACAGTGAATTGAAGCCTTATTGCAAAATGGCTGGTAGTTACCACTACAGGATATTAAGCTCAACTTGTGTTGAATGCCGATTAACAGAATTGTACAATTCCATATTGTTTTTTTTTTCCCCCCCTTTTTTGGCTGGAATTCATTCCCTTACTGTTATTAGATTATTGATCTATCTTACTTGTAACCTCTGGACTATAAGAAGCCACGGGGAACTTCTGCCTTTTTCTTTATTTCCTGACCTCTCTTTTGGTTGATTTTTCCAATAGACATTGTTCACTTCATGCCAACAATAGGATTGAAAGTGAGCATTTTGTTCATATTTTGTTCTAGCTACGTTCTTATTAAGAGATTGTATGTAATTTGAGGAGTTTCCACCCCATAAAGTTTTATGGAGTATTTTGTGGGAGTTGTATTACTTAGGATAGAATATATCCCCCTTTTATGGGTATAATACGGATCATGTAAACCTGGCTGAAGGCCTAGTTGAATTTAGTTTCCATGAAGAGCTTTTATATATTTTTTTCCCACTTTTTTGGGGGTGGGGTATTCCCTTGCTTGTTGTGAGCCACCTTGAAATTGATTCTTTGTACTTTAGTATCTTATTGTCATCTTGATTGATCCTTTACACTGTAAGTCGTTGCAGATTATTCATTAAATTATTTGAGAGTTCATTTTTTTCTGCTTTAGCTTTTGTGATGCATTGGTGCAATTTGTCTTGTGTTTATCTGAGAGCATTTAATAGAAGCACCATAGTACTGATGTGGACTCGAAAGTCTGAAGATACTTAACATGGTTGTATGTTGTTTTGTGTTGATTGATGCAACTCTTATATTATCTTTCACGAAGACGGATATTGCTTGTAACTTAACTAGAATCTGGGGCTCCCTGCCTTTATTTAACCCTGTATGTCTTTTGAAGTAATCATTTGGGCTTGCAACCTGGACATGTTTTCGAATCATGGCCTGTGCAATTCAAATTTGTCATTAGTCAAAACTCAAAACTAACGGCTTTAGGTGGGTTTTGATGAGCTATGTGAACTCTATTTGGTCAAATTTGTGGTCGTGTATGATATACTGTACTTACTGCACCCATCCGTGCATAGGTATACAGCTTTAACAATGATAAAAGAGAGTCGAGTTTAGTCGGGTTTTGTTATCTTTAATCACCACATTCAATGGATATTTGCATGTTGCCTTTTATATCAGACTGCTAATGTGTTGTGTCTTTCTGTTCCATCGAATAAGTAGACTTTTTATATTTGCTTACACCATGTAAGAGCCTCACAGCAATCAATCCATGCACTGTTTCTAAACGCTTCCTGATGGCTTGTGTTTTGCTTCCCCTTAAGAGGATCTGGGAGTACTCATTGGTGTTGAAGCTGCCTTTCCTGTGCACCATGCAGATAACTGTTTCCCGATAATTCTTTGGGCTCCCTTATTCAGTTAGAATTTGAATGAGAGATTTGATTTGTTCTCTCTTTTTTGTTCTGCTTTTTCAGAGTTGGGATGCACTGGCGGCAAGCCAAAGTCTTTGTACGGGAGAGAAGGCCATTTGGGTATAACACTCATCAAATTTTCCAGTGACCAAGCAGGTCTTAAGGAGGCCAACCGTTTGGCTGAATATTTTGAACGGAGCAACCATGGACGCAAGGCATGGTCCCGTCTACAGCCTTTGACACTAGGAAGCAAGGATGATGAGAACAATCCAAACCTCATGAAATTCGATGAGAGAACGCGGGAGAAAAAGAGGATTTTCTATGGCTATGTTGGAACTGCTAGTGATCTGGACAAAATCGACTTCGAAACAAGAAAGAAAGTTGTGATCGAAAGCCAGAGGGAATATAAATCCTCCAAATAAATTTTGATCAACATCTCAAGGAATTGTAGTAGAAATTTTATTCACATTGACTTTTTGGTTTAAGAACACATGGTGCCTTTCTTTTTGCTGGTTGATGTGGGGTGGGCCGTCTGTGTTGGTAGGTGATTTCGAACCTTTTATGTAATTTAATAGCCTACAGAAGGTGTCATAAGGCCAACAGAGCCCCCCATTAAATGCTGCTTATAATTTTTGGAAATTCAATGACATTCTTGTGTTATACAGATTTCAGTTAGTTTCTATTGTTATTAATAGGGTTGTGTTACTACACAATTCTGCAGTGGACATAGGCACAAAACTCAACCCCCATAATCATACCAGAAATTCGACTGAGGAAGAAGAAAGCGGATTTACACTTTTAAGCTTTATATCAGTTTTCAACAGATGGTGGTTGACAAGATTTCTTGGTCCTGAAGCAATGATCCCAATGCTCTCTCTCCCCTTTTTTTTTTGGGGGGTGGGGGTTGGTGGTGTAGAATAATTATAATTCATCTGGTTTGGGTGGGGCTAAATGGCTAAGAAGGGTTGATCCTGAAAAAGTCGACCTATATTTACATGGGGGGATTGCTTGCTGCTTCAGTAATATCTTTGTGCATATGCGTCCTTGATGTGAAAGTTGAGACAACCTTGTTTAGTGTTTCCTGTGCGTTCTGGATTTGGCCACAACTTACAAACAAAGGGTTTCGCCTTGTGTATCATCATCATTTTGCCCTTACCAAATTTTGATTACAAATTGTTTGTCCTAAATATCTTTGCGTTGATTTCTACTCAATATTTGATAAAAGTAAGTTTTGACCATTGTGAGTCCCTATTGAATGCGTCCGGAAACTTAGACGGATGGATCCACTTAAAAAGGAAGCGAGTGGCGTTACAAAAATTTAAAAAAACTAAGGCCTAGGATCATCAAATGAATTTGGTTGCTGACCCCATATAGGTGTTCCTAGAATCCAATGGACTGGGCTGTTCACGTCACGTTCCAGTATTGAAACCATTGGGCTTTAAAGTGGGCCCGTGACATTACCCCATGAGGGCCCAACTCCTGACAGTTCTAGACAATGTTCCAAAACCCTATCGAGAAACACTATACCCAATTAATTGATGCCATGGTAAAACNATAAAAAGGCCTGAATAACTTAACCCCATAAAAAAGATTATATATTCAACCAAAAATATATAATAATATATAAAAATACAAAACATTGATGGGTATGTGAGTGAGTATGTGGCGTGCTCTCAAATTATTTTTTTCCCCGGTTCACGCTCGGTACAGTAGGCAGCAGTAGTAGACACTTGACACTATAGACAGTAGGCAAGTGTGGATAAATATGAATCCCACAATGTCTTTACTTTATCTGACTCCACCCATGTGGTGGTCAGTGGGCCTGGCCCACTCCACTCCACTCCACTCCCCTCCCCACCACCCAACCAGCTTTTGCTTTTTTTTCTCTCTTTGATCTGACTTCGGTTTCCGGGAAAGTGAGCCAACTAAATTTCCCTCTCCCAAACACTCCCTTACATACGTCATCATTTCGCGCTTTAGCTTTCCAAAAAAACAAATAGTACTAATTAGTAATCTTATCCTACACACCTTCACCCTACCGGCGCACTTTAGCAACTTCCCGTGCTGTTACCGCATGTACAGACTTCGGTTCTACGCACCCTTGGCGCATTCTAGAATCGCCCTCTTCGGACAACTTTTTCTCGGACGCCGCCTACACGTGTCGTCTTATCAACCGTCCACGTCTTCTTCTGTCTTCAGCTGGCTTTATCCCTGTCTGCCTTCTCTCTCTCTCTCTCTCTCTCTCTCTCTCTCTGCAATTCTAGGGTTTCAGTTTCGGTTTTTACTCTTATTTCTTTCTTTGGCTACTGATTTGACACAGTTCGATAACCATGGGGTCTATCCCCGATCCCGGCGAGTTGACCGAGTTGACTCCGCCGAGTTTCGACGAGTTCCAGAGGCAGACTTCTCTGATGACGAGCTGTACTCTGCTGTGGAAGGAGCTCTCCGATCACTTCACCTCGTTGGAGCAGAACCTCCTGAAGAAGTCGGAGGCTATCAAGCGCAAAATCCAAACTCTAGATGAGGAGACCAAGGAGTCACTCCATGAGCTCGAGAGGCGCGAGGTCACAATCGAAGGTAGTGTCAAGATCGCGCTAGGTAAGGTCGAGGTGAGCAAGGAGGCGGCGATCATGGCCTTGGAGAGAGAGACCGCCGGCGACGGCGACGAAGATGGAGAGGTCGACGATGGCGAGGGTTTGCTCCTGAAGTTGAAATGTTTTTGCCTGAAAATGGACTCGCTAGGGTTATGGAGGTTCGTGACTGGGAAGAAAAAGGAATTGGACGCTCTTAGGACTCAGATGCCTCTGGCTTTGGCGGAGTGCGTCGATCCGGCGAGGTTCGTTATCGAAGCGATATCGGAGGTTTTTCCGGTGGATAAGAGGGTGGATAAGACTGAGAGGGGTAACGATTTGGGCTGGGCTTGTGTTCTGATGCTGGAGTCGCTGATTCCGGTGGTGGTGGACCCGGTGTTCGGGAAATCGAGGCTTCTGGTGACGCCGAGCGTGAAGGAACGGGCGAAGAAGATCGCGGAAACTTGGAAAGCGAGCTTGGAAGAGCGTGGGGGGATAGAGAATGTGAAGACCCCAGATGTTCATACCTTCCTGCAACATTTGGTGACTTTTGGTATTGTGAAGAAAGAAGACGTGAATTTGTACAGGAAGCTTGTGGTTGGGTCTGCCTGGCGGAAGCAGATGCCGAAGCTCGCAGTTTCGCTTGGCCTCTCTGATAAAATGCCTGGTTCGTTGCTAGATTTCTTCTTTTTCTCATCTTTACTATAGGTGGGTTTGAAGTATTATTTGCTATCTCGATCATTTGCTTGGTGTTAAGGTCATATTGAAAAACTTCGTTAGTATTGATTTCTTCTTTATTAGTATATCGGCTCATCACCCATTTAGGAGTAGATCGTTTAAGTGTTGACCTTGTTATGATTTTTGGATTTTCCGCTGCACTGTGGACTCTAATATGTAAGCTATAATTGAATGGATTGCAAACATTTCTAATAGAGTTATCGACTTAATGAGATTTTTTTACACTTGTTTGGAAGGTGTCTGGTGCTTGGTATCAAAATGTTTTATCGGCCATGGAGTTGGAGATATGAGTATGAACTTGGTGGTGTAGGAATACTGCACATAAGTGGGATGGTGTTATTAGCTTGATGCATTCTTGTTCAAGGAAATTAGTTACCTTAAAATCTCTGAACTCGTTTATTGAAAGGAACTGTGAGAGTTAGTTACGGGCGTTGATATCACTGCCACATTTAGCTTTTTTCCCCATATATATACTCAATTCGTCAATATATCGTATTAGTTATACATGCCATGGAGCTTATGTCTTTCTTTACTCCTTCCTTCCGACACCCCTTTTCTTGAACCATGGTGTCAGTCAGTGGTGGATATTTAGTTGCGTTCGGTTACAATTTTCCATAGGAAGCTGAAATGGAGTTCTAATTATCTGGACATGCTGTATACAGATATGATTGAAGAATTAATCAGTAGAGGACAGCAACTTGATGCAGTACATTTCACATATGAAGTTGGCCTTGTGGACAAGTTTCCTCCTGTTCCTCTGCTCAAAGCATTTCTGAAAGATGCTAAGAAGGCTGCAGCCTCCATTTTGGAGGATCCCAATAACACTGGCCGAGCTGCGGTATGTCTTTCATGGTTCCTAAATATAGTTGTTACATCTCCAAAAAAAAATTTTTTTTAAAGGAGAAAAATCATCTTAACTTTCTGACAGGTAGTCATGGTATTGGTAGTTCTTGTAAGTAGCAGGCTAGTTCTTGCATTATATGCTGGTCATGCATCATATAGGTTGTTGTCCAGACCGTGAGAATTTGGTAATTACAAATTGTTGTGCATCGCTGATCTGGTCATAAATTATGATGGTTTCAAGTTTTTGAGCTAGGAAATTATACTATTGTTATTAATGATATGATAAACTGCTATTCTTTAGTTTGTTGGGTTGCCTTTTCTACTTTCATTCATTAGGAAGAATGGTTCTAGAAATGTCTCAGGATTTGTTCTATATTGGAGGAATCAGTGGAAGGTTTACATTTTCAACTAGCTGATGTTCTTTCACTTTGATTTTCCACAGCACCTAGCTGGCCGTAAGGAGCAGTCAGCACTCCGAGCTGTCATCAAGTGCATAGAAGAGTACAAACTTGAGGCTGAATTCCCTCCTGAGAATCTCAAGAAGCGTCTTGAGCAGCTAGAGAAGGGCAAGACAGAGAAGAGAAAGCCGGTTCAAGTCCCTGCCAACAAGCGAACACGAGCCAACAATGGAGGCCCTATGCCTCCAGCTAAGGCTGGCCGCTTGACGAATGCATACGTATCTTCATTCCCTACTGCTCCAACATTTGTCAGGTCTCCTTCACACGCCCAATACCCTGCTCCGGTTCCTCCATACCATTCCCCACCAAACATGTATGGCAGCAGAAGCCCACCGACAAACCCTTATGTGTACTCACCTGAGGCAGCCCCCATGGCTGGATCATACCCTGGAGCTCCCTTGACCTATCCTGCATATGGCGGTTATGGCAACGGTATGGCACCAGCTTATCAGCAGGCTTACTACCGATAGACATGACTACTCTCATTGAAGATGGTAACCACTGATATATGATATGACCCCAATCTCATCTGCTTTTACAAATTACAATGGCTTGTCTGTAATCACTAACCTTTTAATGGTAGCGATGGTCTGTGTGTTAATCTGTGATGTTTGTCATGCTTCTTGCTCTTCTCATGGTGGGAAGCTGTATTTCTAATGTTGATGATCAAACTGTAGTACTTACTAGGTTATTGTGGAGAGTAATTAGGATGACCGCAATACCACCAATGTTGTCTTGTTTAGCTCTTGTAGAAAAAGAAGACTTTTCTTACTGTTTCTGTATGCTCCTCTTGGTTCTCTTATATTTTTTCGTTTCCTGATTGTGTTCGAATCGAAACAAATGCCATCGGTAATTTGAAGGGTTTTGATTGTGCTTCAAGATCCTGTAGAAGTGGTACTCATCGGTTACGTGATGGCATTTGAGTCCATTTGAGCATTTTCATTTTCTTTTTGTTGGGAAATTTAGGTGTATTACTGGGTTACTGGTTGTTTGGAAATTTGTCAAGTCTCTAATCTCTCGTCACACCCTAAAACGGCAGCCTAATTGATTGTACACAAGGCTTTTCGATAGTTGGTTAAATTGATTTCGGAATTTCCTGTCCGTAGCCTGGCCCTGATCATTTGATCTGTTCTAATTGTCCGAGTCTTTCGTGTATTTTGTTCTTCGAGGGACGAGTGAGTAATTGCCCTAGTTGTTTTTGGTATTTTGTTTATTGGTTTGTTTGGCGCAACTCAGACTAATTAGAATTTAGTCCGTTTTCCGCCGATTTGCAACTATACACTCCAACTAATAAAATTAAATTTGAGTTATTTAGTTTTCAAATTATTCAGCTTTAGTTTTTTGGTTCTCGTTTTGGCTTAGCCCTTTCGATTTATTTATAAATAATGCTTTTAAAGATTTAACTTTTTTTCATTTAAAAAAAAAAAGAAAAAAAAAACTTTTTTTTAACAAATATATACAATCTATTTTAAACATTTTATTTGTGCTTTTCTTTTGGTCGTTTTTTTTTTCGGGCTCTGTTTGCTAATACTTGAATCCACTACCAGTTTATTTTCGGTGTATTTGATTTTGTTTTTTCGATTGTTTTACCTAAAAAAAGTAATTGTGTCCTTTTATAATTTTAATCCTATCTTTTGACTTTTTTTTTTAAAATTATGTTTCCACATTAAGAATTTATAAAAATTTGTACTCTCCATTCACAAATGACCAATTTTTTCTTTTAACTCAAAGTCAAATCCTGTTAAGAATTACCGAACGATAAGCAACAAAATGATGAAAAACAAGAACAAGTGAAAAATTCTAATCGGGAAAAATTATTAACAGAGGAGTAAATTTTACTATGTCGAAAAATAAGGTACTACAAAAAATAGTGATTTACACGACCAAGCCAAAATATATATAATCTCAAAACCCTAAAATACATATTATATATAATCTCAAAACTCTAAAATACATATGTATACGAACGAAAATTGTATAGACAAAACGGCCCAATAAAACAGGTCGGTCCGATCTCTCCCAGTTACAAAAAAACTACATATATCGCACCGTGAAATTTTCGGGACAAAGATAAATAGAATTCGGGTCACGAACTCTAACAAATCCGAATTGGAGTTGACATATTCTCGTCGTAGAACACTTAAAATCTAAATGAAATTACCTTAAAACAATAAAATAAATTGGTCAAACTTGGTTCTAATGGTTCAAAATTTTAAAAATCCTTAATTTAAAAATATAATTTTTGCATAAGCAAAAGTAGTAATAAAATTGCAGAAATACAATACGGTATCTTTTAGTAGTTGTCCTTTTTTTTTTCCTCCTCAAAGTTGGTCGAACTTTAGGTTTTTCTTTTAAAATTTTTCTTCTCTATTTTGTCGGTTTTAAAGTCCCCAATTAAGGGAGAGATTTATAATAGCGGAGTACTTTAATTCCCCTAAATTAATTGGTTTTGGTTTAAATGAGATTTTTTTTTTTTCGGTTTTATAATCTTTTAAAAGTGATAATTATTTCAGTAACCTTCTCTTTAATTAAACTTTTATATTCCTAATTATTGCTCTTTCTCCAAAAATTTCAAAGTTATCTCAATTTTTTTCAAAAAAAAAAAATAAATAAAGATTAGATGTTTGGACAAGTCTAAAAATCTCATTTATAGTTTAGGTTTTTTAAATTTGGAAGGTCTAAATTGAATTCAACCTAGAAATGATGATTTCAAACTTAAAATTAGGATTTTTCTTCCTAAAAATTGAAAATTTAGCGAAAGTTTTCGTCGAACTAGAGTCCAGTTGAGCTGGGCTCCAGAGTTGGACTGGATTTGTCGAAATGGCTCGACTAGGTCAGATTAAACTCTATTTTAGGTTTTTGCACGCTGCATCATACCAAAAAAAAAAAAAAAAAAAAAAAAAAAAAGAAAAAAGAAGGAGAATGTGAGATTTGGTGTCATGGAAACAAGTAGTTCCTTTGAAAAATAACCAAAATTCTATTATTAAATTGAAGAAATATAAGTTAGACATGTTAGTCTTAGGACGCACCGTATTCGGTACAGGACAAAACAGCTCGAACGGAAGAGAGAGAGAGAGAGAGAGAGAGGTGCAAGTGCAACACAAATATGGTGTGCATATTGTAATTGCCACATAAATTGAGGTGGTGAAGGCCCAGTCAAGGGGTTTACGTTGGTGGTCTAAGCATTTGATGGAGTTGTTTTGGACTATTCTACGGTATTTGATCTGTAGAGCTTCCTCTTGATGCAAGTAGATAGATGCCTTTAGTGGCGAAACCGGTGCTTAATACGATGCATTGCATATCAGGTGTTTGATGTTTTGCCAAAGAGAAGTTCTCTCTGTTTAAGCTTACCATCTTAATAATGTTGTTAAGGAGAGGAGTCACCTTTGCATTGAAGGTGAAACCCAACTTCCTGTCAAGCTCTTGGAGTTTTTGCTCCAAAGCCTCCTCCTCCTCCTCAGTTCTGGACAAGGAAAGTGAATCAGTTACTACTAATTATTCTACTAATCTTCGTCTTTCTCCATTGTTCCCTGATGCAAAACCCCGTGTCAGTGGTTATGATATTGAGCTCGTGGACGATTCCACTTGGCAACTTTCGTCGGGTTTGGCTCAAGCGTGGCGAAAATCGGAGGCAGCTAAGACTAGAACAAGTTCTTTGCCAGAAGAAGGGGCCGATGATTTGGGTGGTAGTTATTCACTACTTTATGGGGGTGACCCAGATTTCGATGACATTGATAACATGAGAATCCGGGGCAGCCTTTTTTACAAGATCGATCGCGATTCGAAAGAATTTGAAGAGTACAGTTTTGACTTCCATCGTAAGAGGAAATCTTCCAAGAAAAAGGATGATCCCATGGAAAGTGAGAGGAAGCAAAATGATTCAAAAGAAGGACAAAGGGAGAAACTATCTTCTTCAAAGATAAAAGGTGATTTGGATGAAAACGAAAGGAAGCAAAATGGTTCAGATGAAGCATTAAGGAACAACCCGTCTCGTAATTTGGCCTCCATGTCTGAAAAGCTTCCCAAAGTCGTGAAAAACAAGTGTGGTTTGATGTCTTCATTAGACGAAATGGATGTTGGAAAAAAGAAGCCGAGGACTCCCACTTTTAATCAGCTTACGGCTCCTTACCATGAACCCTTCTGCTTGGACATTTTTATATCTAAAGCTTCAGTTCGTGCTTGCATTGTTCACCGTGTGACTAGTAAGGTTGTGGCTGTGGCACATTCAATTTCAAAGGATATGAAGTTTGACTTAGCTTCAACTAGAAATTCAGCTGCTTGTTCTGCTGTAGGTTCGGTTCTGGCTCAGAGAGCTTTGGCTGATGATATCCATGACATAGTTTATACACCAAGAAAAGGAGAAAGGTTGGAAGGAAAGCTTCAAATCGTGCTTCAGTCGATCACTGATAATGGCATTAACGTCAAAGTGAAGATTAAGCAAAGAAAATTCAAGAAATCGGGTCCCCCCATACATAGACTCCAAACATGATAGTTCAGTTTGTATAATTGAGGCTTTCTGCTGAAATGATGTGCACTAGAAAGAGCCTACAACTCTCATTTCAGAAGACACAGAGTGAAAGCAACAAGCCTCAACGGTAAGCAGAGTTTTGGTACCTAAGAAATGATGATCTCTTAAGAAGAATTTAGCGAGTGCATTGTAACAAAAATCTTATGTTCTTATTATATCTGAATAAAAAATCAATTGTTTCCGACTTATATTATACTAAAGTCATGTTACACACGTCTCAGACTTCTCCGACAACAAGATTAGACGAAATTTCAAAACATGAGCAAAAAATAGTACTTGTTATCATATCAGGTACTCCACTTAAAAATTCCAATGCCAATTCGCATAACCCAATTATCAAAACCCAGTGGAAATCATAGGTTTGGTACTCTCCTTAAAACATAGCTAATGATTCAAAACTCAAATGTAGCATTGATTTACAGATTGAGCAAGCAAAACCAGCTCGTTAGATCTCTTATTTGTTACATCTCTGAGTTAGATATCAATTGTTTTTGTCCCGTCATGTATAATGTCATAGTACACTTGAGAGTTGAGACTTCTCACACAATATGACTAGAAAAAAAAATTCCAAAATATCACCAAAAAAACCATACTTGTTATAATATCAAGTACTCCACTTGAACAGTCCAACCTCATTTCAAACAAACACCACAAAAACTACACAACCCAATCACCAGAACCCAAAATCTAGTCTAGTCATTAGCCGTAGCTAGTTGCAGGGAAAGCAGCTCTTCCTCCGGGATGATTCTAATATGACAATCCGACGTCGGATATGCAGCGCACAACAATGCGTAGCCGCGCTCCACCACATCATCGCTCAGCATACCTTCACTTTGGTCGACCGAGCCACTCAAGAGCCGAGCAGGACAGGTCATGCAGACGCCGAGCTTGCAGTCATGAGGCACCGACAGGCCCGAGTCCAATGCCTTGGAGAGTATGGTTTCGTCGGGCTCAACCTCTAACTCGGTGGACTGATTATCGTGCTCGACCAACACTTTGTAGGATCGAACAGTCAAGGAGCGGCGAGAGTTTGGGATGGTCCTCCGCCGGAGATTTAGCTCGAAGCTGCCGGTGTATGGCTGTGTGGGGTGTCTTTGTCTTGGCGGAAGGAGGGTTGGAGATGGAGTGAAGTGAAGGGTAGCCATGGTGATGCTTTGATGAGGAAGGAAATGAATGACAGTTTCTTTGGTGAGAGCTGTGAGGTGTGTGAGACTGGGAGAGGATAAGATTTCTTACTAGTATTTCTTTTTTCCTTCTGACTACTTGCTAGTTTGAGCCATTTTTTCACAGGTGGCATGTTGAGATGTATTTAGTTGGGATCAGGACTGACATATCTGTATTTTGTCACGTTAACCCAATTTTTTTAAGGGGTAATCTTATTTTTATCTTGCTATTCTGTTCCGACACTTTGTTCGATTTATAAATTGTGTTTTAGTTATTATTAATATTGACTTTTAGATTTTAGATTTAAGATTTATTATAAATTTATATAATGACAACAGTTTAAAATAGTTAATGTACCGAAATAATTTAATAAATTTATTCTTAAATCAATTTTTATATAGTTTATTTTCAATGTTTTAAGCAATATCTCGATAAATTAATTGTTATAAATTAGTGTATATAAATTTGTAACGGATTTCAAATCTAAAAGTTAATGCTAATAATAATCAAAACACAAAGTATAATTTGAGTGTCAAAATATAAAGTATAAAAATGATTATCCCTCTTTTTAATCAAAAGAAGAATTTCATGTCATTAATTACAATATTACAATCATAAATCTAATAAGATCTCAATACAATTAATTCATCCTAGTAGATAATTAACTAAACTAAATTTTTATTGACAATTAGCGAGGAACAAGCTAGGCATAAAACGCACAAAGATGATATTCACATAAATTCACAAAAGGATATATTGGATCTTCACAAGATATATCTCTTCAACTCATTCAAATCATCATCCACCATCAGAGTCAGTCTCTTCGGCTGATACAAAGATTAATCTTCTGCAAAAAGTAACCCTTGATAATATAAAACAAAATATTTATAAACCTAGATATATGATAAAATTATTTTCACCGAAGAGAGATCTAAATGTAGATTTTCTTTCTATGATAGATTATAAATCTATAGAGATTAGAGTTTCGAAGAAACAAAGAAAAGTTATATTAAAAATGAGTTTACTATTAAAATATTGCTTAAATTGGCCCCTTACGTTAACCAAGCTAACTTGTTTATTAAGTAGAATTAGAAATATAGGATTATTAGAGAAAAGGATAATTAACCCTCGTATTTTGCATTTATATATATATGGATTGACTCTGTATTTTCAAGAAGGACGAAATTTGCTGGAGCACTAATCCTGGAAACTCATGGGTAACGGTACCAAAAAAAAAAAAAAAAGGACGGAAAAATTATATATTTTTGTTAAGGGTAATAATTTTTTTTCTCATTGACTGATTTTCTTCAAATTGATTGTCAGAAACATAAAAGAAGGGTAATTAACAAATCTATCCATTTTGAGATTGTTTATGGGTGAAAGTTTTTTTCCTTAATCGATTGTGACAAAAATGTTAGATAGGTAATCTCGTTACCATTAACAAATCTCATGCTAAATCCGAGTTAAGTAGATAAAAATGTAATTAGTCCTCGAGAAAAATAAAAGTACAAGTACAAGTATGCATAAAGGAAAACAAGAAAAGAGGGGAAAAAAAAAAAAAAGAGGAGAAAAGAAGGGGGCAAAAAAGAAAGTGCCAGGTTTTTGAAAATGGACATATAAAAGGGCTTTTTTTAAAAAAAAAAAAAAAAAAAAAAAAAAACCGCGTACTTTGATTCCTTCTGCATTGAACGTGTTGAATTCAAATTTAGTGATGTTGGGAGATTTTAGATCATTGGTGACGCACCGTTTTCAACCTATAAGAATCAAAGCTTAAATTCAGGTAAGTCGATAAAGTAAAGCCAGTTAGAAACCTCTCTTTATTTTTGTCTTCTACATCATATTCTTTGCATAGAACTGCATGCGCATTCATGCATTCAAGTTAGTCACATTTAAGATCATATGACGTGCCAGTATTGTCCACATGCTAACCAAAGCATAAATTCAGGTTTGATGCAATTTTTTGTGTAATATTCCTTTCTCACATTATTGAGACATTCTCATGGTTATATGGATTTTAAGTCATTAGTCAAATTGAAACATTGGACTGTAGACAATATATATATATATATATATACCCTTTCGATTTTGTTCATACTGGAGAAATTACATTTCAAAGCCTCATTTCATCTTAGATTAAAAAAATTTCAATTTTCTAATGGAACCTTCCTAAATCCGACTTTAGTCAAATTGGAGGCCAAATTTGAGACCATAAATGACGTATCATTTTGTCTGTATTAGGATCAAAACTAAGTGCAAGTTCGATACCACCTGTTCTATCTGTTATAATGGTTATCATTTTTTTTTGAATAAATGGTTGCCATTATTTTGGTCAGAGAAAACATGCTTAACTAATAACTGCAGCACTAAAAAAAATTGAAAGAGTAAATAATGCGAATAGATGATTGTGATGTCATATATGTGGTGTATATATATCGGAGTACTGGTTGGCTACTATAACTACGTAGAATAATTCACAAAAATATATTGTCATTTTCAGCTGTGACGAGGCGAATAGAGTTATATTCTGTGAAGGTTTTATTCTCTCCCTTAATCTATTACCTAGTGAATTTATTTATTTGTAATTGGTATTTACAGCTCCAAAAATTCTATTTTTCTCTAATCACAGAAAAATATCTATGCTTTAAACTAATAGAGATAGTCTCTTTGTTCTCTTGAACTAACTTATTTTGATATTCCAGAGCCAAAACGATGACGTAGGTTAAACCGAGTAAAAATTTTACCTGATGATTACAAGAAAGAGAGAGAAAATAAGATTCTATGAAATAAAAGTAAAAAATGAAGAATAATTATTAACATTGTTTAATATATATATATATATATATGTATATATATATGATTGATTTCAGTTTTGGTTAAAGGTCACATTATGTTTTGTTCCAGTATATTGATTTGTTTTCTTTTAAATGAAGATTGGTTCAATGTAGTTTGTGGAATTAATGTTTGATCTTTCATTGCTTTAATTGCAGTGAGCCGAACCAAAAATACAAAAAAGTAATAATAAAATGGCAGTTGAGAAATCTACAATAGCAAAAGACGTGACTGAAGTAAGTGAAGTGAAGTGAAGTTCAATAAGTATGTGGTTTGGTCTTAAAACTTTTGTTAAAACACATAAAAACCTTTGTGTCATTGTTTGCAGTTGATTGGTAACACTCCATTGGTATATCTCAATCATGTCGTGGATGGTTGTGTTGCACGTATTGCTGCCAAATTGGAAAGCATGGAACCCTGCTCTAGTGTCAAAGACAGGTTCAAGTCTATTTTTTCGACAATCCAGAAATCGCGAAAATGCTGTACTTTTTTTTTTTCCTAATTTTGTGTCTATTGATTATGACCAGTGCTTGTTGTGGTATTTTGGTTTATTGCCTTGTGATTTTCAGGATTGGTTACAGTATGATTGCTGATGCAGAGGCCAAGGGCCTTATCACACCTGGTCAGGTTAGTAAAGTCTCTACTTGACTCGATGAAATGCTTATGTTGAACCATCATTTTAAGTCTAATTTTTCTCATGAACACACCAATGTTCCTTGATTTTTGCCATATTATGATTGTATTTTGCTAGTATCAGTAAAGAAAGCCCTTTGATTTTGACTGTTGGTTGATTTGTGTTTGATAAAAGAGTGTCCTAATTGAGCCAACAAGCGGTAACACTGGCGTGGGATTAGCCTTCATGGCAGCGGCTAAGGGCTACAGGCTTATCATTACAATGCCTGCTTCGATGAGTATCGAAAGGAGGACTATTCACCGAGCCTTTGGAGCTGAGTTGGTTCTCACTGATCCTGCAAAGGGCATGAGAGGAGCTGTTCAAAAGGCTGAAGAGATATTGGCCAAGACTCCCAATGCCTACATGCTTCAGCAGTTTGAAAATCCTGCCAACCCAAAGGTACTTATTTGGATGATCAATACTTTTTTAATGAATGAAGTTGGCGTTCGGACAATTTATCGGTATGGAAATATGTACTTTTGTTATTGTAGATACACTATGAAACCACCGGACCGGAGATTTGGAAAGGTACAGGAGAGAAAGTGGATGCTCTAGTTGCTGGGATTGGTACAGGTGGTACAATAACAGGTGCAGGAAAATTTCTCAAAGAGAAAAATCCAAACATTAAGGTTAGTCTTTCATAGTTCAATAAAAAATAGAAAATCTTCAATAAGAGTTATTTATAGGCTTTAGAAAATACTAGTTTGACACAAAAAAAAAAAAAAAAAAAAGACTCAAATTTATGTGTGCAGCTAATGCCATTCTCCATTTTCTCATTTGATTTCTTATTGGTTTGGTCCTCTGCTTTTTCTTCTTAAATTAGCTTTATGGGGTGGAACCAGTTGAAAGTCCTGTTCTATCTGGAGGAAATCCTGGTGAGTGAAATCTAGTACCTTTGTGATCATTTGGATTCTTTGCATATTCTATCACTGTCTTTTACCTAAGCACACAGTTTGTCATTTTAACTGAACATAAATCTTTTTAAAATTGTAAGCTCGAAATCGACCCTTTTATATATTATGAGATCTCTGTCTTCTCGTGCTCTTTTGTTTTCAAATATATAAAAAAATAAAATAAAAAATAAAAAAAGAAAAGAAAAAGAAAACACATTGACACGTCTAGCTCTAAATATGCGTTTGACAATTTTCTTTATGCATGTCTGTACATCCAGGTCCACACAAGATCCAAGGAATAGGGGCTGGTTTTGTCCCTGGTGTTTTGGAACTCGATCTTCTTGATGAAGTAATTCAAGTAAGCTTCAAATCCTCTCTAGTACTTTTTATCTTTATTTCAAAGGAGTATATGAAATGTTTTATGCAAAATCAAGTCATTAATAATTTGTCAATATAGTAAATAGGTGTGCAGAAGAATAAATTTTACTGTTTGGTATTATGATATCATAAATTGCTATAGCAACCTCCATCATTTGATGTTTTGTCTCACAATTAAGAAAACAATCACCATAAGTGGAAATTAAGTTGTGAACAGGACGATTTCTTATGGCGTGTAAGCATACGATTGCGATTAACATATTGAACTGTGGAATTTTTCACAGATATCGAGTGACGAAGCGATTGAAACTGCAAAGCTTATTGCACTTAAAGAAGGCTTACTCGTAAGTTTACTACTCGTAGAGTCCAGTAGTGAGTTTATAACAGTGCTTTTTTTATGCTAAAAACACTCAACTTTTTGAATATACAGAAAATCTCAATCACCGTAGCTTCTTTTACCGAAATGCTATGATTGTGTGACTATCATGCGTTTGCAGGTGGGAATATCATCTGGTGCCACAGCCGCGGCTGCAATTAAGATAGCAAAGAGACCAGAAAATGCAGGAAAGCTCATTGTGGTAAGTTTGTACATTTAAAGTCCCTCTTGTGCATAAAAATTTTTGCATAATGAAATCATTTGGCTGCATAGAAATAACATAGTTCTTTTTCCTTTTTTTTTTTTTGGATCGTATTAAAGAATAATATTTTAGTAGGCTCCTTAGGCTAATTTCTGTGCTTTGTACAAATTTATGCAGCCAATTTTTGCAAGCTTTGGGGAGAGGTACCTGTCTTCTGTACTGTTTGATTCAGTGAAAAAGGAAGCTGAAAACATGATTTTCGAGCCCTGAGTTTTCCTTTTTAGGCTTTTAAATGGTGAATTACACTTTGTCCCAGTAATAATTAGTACAAAATGGCATATTTGGCCATCTCTTTTAAATATTGGAAGGGAAAAAATAAATAAAGAAATGAACGAAGAATAAATCGAGATGCAAATTATTAGCATGAACCCATGTAATAAAAGTTCAAGGAATGACCTGGAATGAACTGAGATGTTCAATTGATTATGCATGATAAATTGATTGTTTTCTATTTATCAGGATCTTCTCTCTAAAATCTTACTTGGCAATTACACGCAACTGATCTAGCATACAGGATTGGAAAATGAAAATAGATCAAGCAGAAAAATAGGGATAGACGATATATTAATTTACCTTTTTTGTTTGGTTGGAATAACGTTTGTTTGAAACATGATACATCAATAAAGAACCAAAATTTTAATGGAAAGGTTTCTCAAGAGCTCTTCTTTTACTCAAAAGGGAATTGTACTTACAGTCAACAGCAGAAACAGCTCCAGGACCAAAACAGTATTCCTTTCCAAATGTGATTTGCAGTACTTATAGGTCAAATTGTTAATAAGAATTGATGTCATTCACGGATGCTCTTAACGAAAAGACCAACTCCAAGCACACTATGCAATCAGCTTCACATTTCTGTTCAGGACTTCGTCTTCTTTGGCGTTCCTGAACCAGAAGACTCGGGTTTCCGTTTTATTCCGAGAAAATGTTCAACCTGTAAAATTGACAAGTTAGCATAGACGTAAAAAGTAGATAAAAATACATATTCCACACACATTCTCCTGCATCTTTTCTTTTGGGGAAATGAATCGAGGATAAAAACAGAAAGAAATGCTATTAGGTGGATAGGAGGAAAAGAAAACTGAAGCACAATTTACCAACTCAACCCTGTTCCATTACCATGAGCAAAAACCCTAGCAACTCCTCCAATGTGACTTAACCCATTGTAATAAATGTCAACATTATTTAACCAAAAATACTCTTAGCATATCATTAAAAATGTAAAATAACATTAAAAAAGAATCCTAACAGGAAGCTAGACAACAAAACCGGCCCTTTAATACCCCAAACTACTATCTCTTCTTTCCACTACAATTAATCTTCTTTTAGCTTCAGTTGATGCCAACGAAACAGAAGACTCAATAAATATTGGCATTATACAGGGAAAACGTATTGGAAACATCCAAAAAGATAGAATGGACACCACTATGTGGACACTCCAGACATGCATCAAGATATATCAAATGAAAATTTAATGGTTCAGAGGAAAAAAAGGAAAATGTAATAGTTGGCTGACCTTTCTATCACCGAGCATGGGAGTCAACCCCCCAGGGAGATCCTTCTCAACAGTAGCAAAACCACTTCGAGGATCACTGGTTTGCCTGAAACACGAGTACACAACCACAGAAAATTGATCACTAGATTGCCTTAAATGCAAGTATATGACCAGAAATGAAAACTTGATCCTTTTTTTTTCTTGTTTGAACAAAATATAAGCTTGGAAATACAACTCTCCTGCGACCTCTTTTAGCTACCAAAGAAAGTCATGTGATATTCATCATATAACAGTACTGAATGATCATATACATATATGTCCATTCAAATTTAATGGACTTGCAGATTCACTTTCTAATAGCTAAAATCATTTTTCAAAATCTGCTCTCTTGTTTCAAACAGCTTTAATGTTTTGTTTCACTTCTGGAAAATTATGCAATTGTTAGACACAATTTATTAAAAGTCAGTAGATAAAACAAGATAATAAAACATACCCTGGTTTGACATGACCACTGAGTACAAGATAGGGCGTCTTCAACTGAGCTTGTGCTTCCCTCATCCGCTCCACAGACAGTGATGGTGTATCTGAACTCTTCATCTGCTTCAACTTCAACTCTTCCTGGAACTGCTTCATGCGCTTTTCTTGTTTCATTTTGCCAGGTCCCTTACCATGGAACTTGTGAGAAAGAATCCGAAAGGCTTCTTTCGGAGTCAGCTGTATGAAACAAGGAAATAACTCATGAGAACAGAAATGATTCTGCATAATCATTAGAAAAGCAGGACCAAGAAATATATATTGTCACAACATGCTGAAAGGATGCAACTCCAAATCATTGTCTATAGTGAAAAATCGAGTTGTCAGTATGCATGTGCAAGTAATCAAAGTATCTATCTGTTTTACAGCATTATGTGTTTGACTATCCTCAAATAATAATTTTAAAAGTTTCACATTGTGCTGCTAATTTTAAAGAGTACTAGCCGCTTGGACAGTCACACGCACATGTTGTGAGTGTCCAAGCACGGTTGTTGATCGGCATGGGTCTCAGCTGATCAACAACTCAGATCGAACACTTGCAACAAGCACAGTGTCTGTACCACTGCTCAGATTTGAAAGAGCAGGCATTCTGGCTCAAAAATGATAAGTATATGTGCCCTTCAATTGAATATTAATTAAAAAGAGATCAACCGGCGAGAGGTACCTCAGCCACCACTAGCCACAGATTTACATAACCACGTTACACCATATATAACAGAGCATACAATAAGATCTATGGCTAATAAGAAGAAATGCTTACAATACGCCCAAATTCGTCTGTCCTTTCAATGAGGATGTCCTTTTCTTGATAGACTTTAGGTGGGGGCATCTCCTTCGAATGACCCAAATAGGATGTACGAGTTTCATCCTTCTTTTGGCGAGCTGGTTGGATCTCCTTTGGCTCATCACCACCTACGATGCCAACAAGTTTACTCTTCTTTTTGTCCATATTTCTGCCACCCCAATCAATAGTTTCTTTAAGTGTTCCTCTATCCTTAAGCAGCTTCAATGCACCTGATAATCCTTTACCAACCGCAACTTCATGGATAATTTCATCTGGAACAATGTCCTCCTCATCCTCTTTGCTAGGATCTTCATCTTTTTCAGTTTCTTTTACTTCGGTCCACCCACCAGGCTCGTGTTTCATTTCCTCATTAGAAACATCTGGTTCCTCATCTTCTTGCATAAAAACATCTTCACCATCAGGCTTATGGGCTTCTGTAAAAACAAAAGAAACAGAGTCATTTATTTCCGGTTATATACATAGCACGCAATAGAACTTGAGTCCCTCTAAATCCAAAATATGAAAATAAAATTCACTGATACTAGTTGTAGGAAATCCAGGATCTCCAACCTGGTCCAAAAGTCCATAACATCAACTAAAAGAGAACGAGATCATAGCTACTGTGAACATGCAGTAGGCTAGAAGTTGGTAGGTATGCTTTTGTGGAGCATAAATAGGTCTCTAGTCTCAATAAATTGCTTCTTAATTTTATCTAAAGTAAAAATAGACATAAAAATACCTTCTTCAAGCTGGAGACCCCAAACAAACTCTTCCATCTCCGTAAAGACAACCTTGTTTTCCTGAGACTCTCCAGTTGTAGGAAGTTGTTCATCGGCAGTCTGACTGCTGGCACTGGTGGCGGCAAGGAGTGCAACAGCCTGGGGACCAGATGGTGCCTCCTCTTGCATTTTGAGAGCTAATTTCCTTGCTCTCTCTAACGATTTGTAAAGATCCTCATCATCCTCTACAAAAACTGAATCTTCCACTGATTTGACAGGAAGAGTTTGTTCCAGTCGTAGTGATTTAGATGCCTCATCTGCTTTAGCCAACGCTGTCTTGTATGCATTATTCCTCCTTTCAGCCTCAGCTCTATTTTGCTCTTCTTTAATAGCCTGTCTCTTCCCATCATTACGAGAACCAAGATCACCAACACCCAGCCCTGCAGAGACTGCTTCTGCTTCAAGAGCATCTATGTCTAGCTTCTCCTTCTTCCGCAAGGATTTCTTTTTCTTGGGCTTTTTAAACTGAATCATTTCTTCAGGAGTATAGTAATCTGATGAAGTTTTTCCAGGTAAGTTGAGATCTTCAAAGTGATTGTTTGTAGAAGCACCCTGCAACCTTCTACGTAGCTATAACACAGGGAATGGGAGACAAACTTAATGAGTAAATATACTTTTATATAAGCCAACAAATAACACTAAACATTAAAACTCAGGGACATGGAAAATTAAAAGAGACATGTAGCACATCAGAAGAAAGCTTAAAGCCTTATTACATGCACCTGAACTCTTTTTACTTTATTATTATTGATAGGAAGCACAAAATTTGGTTACAAAAGAAACAGAAATGGAGAGGACCAGAAGTACTCAACAAACCAAGGATTGAAGGGAAAAGACCCTTGAACAATATATTACCTCCCTTTTGCTATTGCCAGTGAAAGTTACAAGGGAAGAAAATAATACCTCTTCAAGTCTCTTCTCTGCTTCACTAGTAATGCGTCCTCTTTCATCTAGAGTCACCCCCTGAATATAATTATCAATTAAGTAGATTAGCGTTTCTTATGCAGTTTGAATTTGTAAAAACAAGAAATAATTTAATGATATAGAAAAAGGTTAAAATAACTTTCAGAGTGAAAGCAAACATAATGCCGGAAAAAATTAATATTAACCTCATCTATGGCTGGATCATCATATTGTGGAAGCATTTTCTTCTCTAAATTTGGGTCATCATTGAACCTATAAAAATAGAATGCCTGTAAGAGCTATAAACTATCTAGAAAATGATTACTCTTTCAATTAAATATTATAACTTATGAAAGTACAAGTCTTGCTTTATAACAGATTATATCAAATAACATTTAACTCATTTCAGCACATTTTAAGAGACAGGGACTAGAAAAATAGTAATCTTACTTATCATCATATGTTCCCACTTTCTTCTTTGCTGCCTTATAAGCCTCATCTCGCTGCTTCTGCTCTCCAATTTCCACGTTCTCAAGCATATCAACATCTGTCACAATAGAACAAAAGTCTCTCTTACATTAAGATGTCATGCCATCAAAGTTCCAGGCACCTAGATGCTTGACAATACAGAAGATATTTCAAACTAATTTCACCTTCATTAATGTCACCATCAGCTAGAATATTCTGATCTTTCAGCGTCAAAACAACGGCACCACCTTCCATTACTTTATCAATCCCATGAAGAACTTTAACCCCTGCTAGATTGTCTGAACAAGACATTGAAATAAAGTTAGAAAAATCTCATCAAATTAGAAAATTCTGCTCATATTAGCATATCATTTCAGTCAACTAAGATACTCAAGAAACAAAGATATGGTTACCCATCACACATAGGTTCTTATATCAATATCTGTGACACCATGGTAGTAAACCATGACCAGAACTATATTCACTGAGTAATTAACCACACCAAGATATATGTATTAGGACAACCGTGCATCTTCAAATGAACTTTCAAGGTGGTTGATGCCTTATGTATTAACGCAACTCTGAAGTCCTTGGATTCCGACACATAAATGGGACTATATATAAATAGCTCCAAAATTGTGTGATCAAGTACACTAAATCCAAGACATACTAACTAAAGTTCTCTGTTATCTTTATAGGTTCTTAAATTACAAACAAGCGCACTGAGCAAAGTTTGAAGTAACATAGAAACGTACGATGCTCAGCTGTCTCCTCATCTTCGCTTTCTCCTTGAACAATGCTGTCCTGAAAAATACAATACCACATAATCGATAATAAATTCAATATATGACCAAACACTTCTATCGTAATAACAAGCAAGGAAAGATTACTAAAATACGCCTTAACCTGTTCCTCAAATTTCTTTGACAGCTGCAAAGCTTTCTCCTTTACAACAGTCTTTTTCTCCTCAAGCTTGCGGCTCCTATTAACCCAAGCTAAAACTTCCGAAACATCTTCTGTTTTCTTCTTTGATCTTTCTTCCTTCATCCTGAGCAAAAAATAAAATTAAGAAACATTAGATCTCTTACATCTTCTTGGGGAAAAAAAGAAAAAAAAAAATAGGGGGGGAAGAGATATATAGATGTGTGTGTGTGTAGATAACTGCATTCCTAAAACACCATCCACTCCAGGTTTCATGATCAAAATCAATAAGGAACTATTTTCTTACTTCAAGATGCGGTTTTCAAGCTCTGATGTTGTCAGATGTGCGTCACGTGCTACCCCTTCATCAGTTTCTTCATCTTCAGAGTACTGGGAAACCTTCCCATGCTTAACATCCCTATCCTTGTTGTTCTCATGGTTTAGCTTAGTTTTATCATCTTTTCCCCCATCCTTGCCCCGATCATAATTTTCCTCGGGGCTTTTCCTGCTCACTCTCTCTCTCTCTCTCGACTTCTCCTTATCTTGATCTGCCTCCCTATCCTTCTCCTTAATTTTCTCTTTCTCCTTCTCTTTGTCTCTATCTTTATGCTTCTCTCTCTCACGTTCTCTCTCCTTTTCTTTTGCCCTGTCCCTTTCCTTTTCTTTATCCCTATTCTTCTCCTTTCCCCTCTCTTTATCCCACCCCCGATCACTATCCTTTTCCACGTCTCTCTCCTTCTCACGGTCTTTCTCTTTCACCCGATCTTTACGATCTTTATCTCTTTCCCGCTCTTTTTCTCTGTTCTTTTCCCGATCATGATCTTTGTCTCTAGCCTTATTATCTTTGCTCCTATCCTTCTCTCGCTCGCTTCTATCATCCTTCTTCCTTTCCCTGCCAGAGCCTCCTCGCTCCTTTTCTAGCACTTTAGCCTCTTTCTCTCTTTCTTTCGAAAAGTCATCACCACTCCTCCTCGACCTTTCTCGTTCTCTACTTCTATGCTCTCTTTCTTCCCCTCGGCCACTCTTCTTCCTATCCTTGACCTCATCTCGATCGTCTCTCTCGTCACGCTGTTCATACTCAGACCATTCCATGTCCATTTTAACGAACCTGTCAATAAAAATACAGAATCACATTAACTACTACAATCATAAAATCAAAACTGTTGGCATATATATATATATATATATATATATATATATATATATATATATATATATAAATCAAATCCCAGACCAAACCGGTCTTTGATTAATCAATTGAACTCGAAAACGTATGAAACCCATTCAGTTCCAAATTTGAAAAAAAAAAAATGTGTACAATTCAGATAAGATGAAAGAATTGATTGCTTAGAGCGAAATTCAATTCATGAAAGAGGACACTGCATTCATAATCTTATACTTAGCCATAGCAACTTAACTAAAAATCCTCCTCCACTCGGCAAAAACCGGAATAACAACAAATTTCAACAAGCAATTTTATTTTTTATTTTTTATTTTTTATTTCTGGGAGCTGGTTCAGTTTCCTGGCACTCAACCGAAGTAGAATCAAATGTTCTTTCTTTCATTCGAGTAGTTCCAGAATAAAATAAATTAAATATAAACCCTAGGGCTTAAAGGAAGAAGAACCATGAAAAGTTTAATAAGAAAAAAACGAAAAACAAAACCTAAAAGGAAAGAAAGAACAGAAAAGAATGCATACCAGGTGATTGAGGAAAGGTTGGGATGTAAGCCGAGGACGACGAAGAGCGTAATAGAGTAAAATAGAATTAGGGTTCACCAACTCAAACTCCGATGGCGCTCGCTCCGACGCTTCCCAAATGATTTTGGTGCGCCAAGGATTCCAACGGAACGAAGACGAAACACAAAGCAGCTTACTTTTTACTCTTTTTCTAAGAGTGGAAAAAACAAAATAAAAAT
>JXTB01000002.1:968530-1047525 GCA_002914805.1 Parasponia andersonii | reverse complement strand
ATTTCTCAATTTTTTGACTTTGGGGCTGAAGTCAATTTAAAAATGATCAATATTTCAAATAACGACACGTCGTTTTTTTCTTCAGTTAAGAAACGACATCACTTTTGTAAAAGCCAACCCAAGAAAGTGAAACCCGGTATAAAAGGAAGGGATTCAGGAAAGCACGAAAGCCATAGCTCAAAGCTCCTCCTGCCTGAGCTCTTAACGATAACGGCTGCCCAAGATCACCACCACCTCTGTCTGCTTCCGACTCCTGTCAGGTTCTCTCTCTCTCTCTCTCTCTGAATAAACTCTCTGTATTGAAATCTCTAAGTACATATTTTCTTGCTTTTAATCGCTTCAAAATATAATTCAGATTCATATACAAAAATATTAATGGTTTCTTATAAATATAATTTTCTAGTAAAATGTAATTTAGCTCATCTAGCTTGCTGAGATACATGGGTCTTTTTTTCCTTTTTTTTTTTTGTGGCGGTAGGAAGCACAAATTTTTAGCCATAACTTGTTGACCCTGACTCGAATTTATGCAAAACTCCCATATAAATTTAGATAAAGTGATTTCGTGTATAAAACCTTTTGTTGCTAATTAAGTTTCAAGTTTGAATGACAAAAACAGCATCATTTGCTTCTAATGGTTGAGATTAAGATTGACTTAGTGACATAATTTGGGTCAGCATTATTCATAATTCAAGTATAAAATGGCATTAGAAACTCAAAGTTGGAGTGGAAATACAGTAGTTCATTTTCCAAATGTATTCTAAAGAGCAATCTGTAAGTCCTTTAGCTGCCTGAAGTTCCATAAATTAGCATCCCATTTAGAGTATTCTTTTACTGGTTTGGGTTTTCTTGTATTCAAGCTAGTTTTATTGATTCTTTATGAAGTACCTGAAACCCAAGCTAACGTCACGCCAATTACTTTTATTGGTCTTATTAATGGCTATAAGTCTCCATCAGAACCAAAAATGTCATTACTGATCAACCTTGGTATGCTGAACTCCGGCAGAAATTTTGAGCTTCATTGTGTTTTCTTTTGCTGATTACTTTGTATTAATATTGAGTTATAAGTAAAAGGGTTAGTGTTGATCAATCCTGAAGTTTTCGACTGTATTTACAGGGAAAAACAAACATGTTGACTGTGCTTTCCCTCTTTGGGTTCATAACTAATTGCGTATGGGAAACTAGTTTTATATGATTGTTTCATTTCTACAATAAAACTAGTTTTATATGATTGTTTCTTTTCGACGATACTATTTAGATACATGATGATATTTCATGTAAGCATTACTTTTGATTCTTTTCTACTATAATTGTCTGTATGTGCATGAACGTGTTGACCAAGTTTTTTGTTTGGGGTTGGAAGTAATTGAGTTAGTTAAAATACCTAGAATATTTGAGGTTTGCACTATGCACATTCATCTTTGGGAAACAGCCAACTTTATGAATTTAATATTTCATGGTTAGTTTTCATCCTATTACAAGCCTGCAAGTATTGTTTTCATGTCATGAACATTAGTTATAGCAATTGAGAGTCGATTGGCCTGATAGGAAACTGAAATTATGCATTTAAACATTCATATTTATTTTTGTTTTAAAGTCAAATTGAAGTAGGCAAAGCAATTGAAGCTAGTTATTGGGTTTCTCATTATTGTATTTCTGTTTATGATTTCAGTGTGAGATAGTATCACTTTTATACCTTGTATTTTGACACTTTGTTCAATTTATATCTTGTATTTTGGTTATTATCAACATTGACTCTTAGACTTAAAATCTGTTATAAATTTATATCCCGATACCAATTTAGAGCAGTTAATTTACCAAAATAATTTAATAAATTTATTCTCGGATCAGTTTTTATGTAGTTTATTTTTAATTTTTTTAACGGGATCTTGGTAAATAACTGTTCTAAATTAGTGTCAGATATAAATTTGTAACAGATTTCAAATCTAAGAATCAATGTTGATAATAACGAAAATGCAAGGTATAATTTGAACAAAATATCAAAATACAATGTATAAAAATGATGATATTCCTTTTAGTGTATAAATTCTGTGAGATAAAATCAAGATCAAAAGCTTGCTGTTTTTGCTGCCCTTCTTTTGTTGCTTTGTCATTTAGAAACCTTTGATGCACGAGTATAAATTGGCAGCAGACATTCAACCCAAAAACACAATGGTTAGGCTTTTTTTTTTTCCCCTCAATGAGAATTTTAAGGCCCGAAATCGTATTGGACATTCTATTGGAACTACGTAATATTCAGGATTTTCTATGATCGTGAAATTATGTCGCTTGTCTGTCCTCCAGACCTAGCTCTTGTTTTCAATAGCTATAACCTTCTGCTGAAGTTGACATTAGTTGCTCTATCTAGCATTCAATTATCATTACCTTGTAAACCCGAGCAAACATTCCCCAGCGCTCCTCCCGTCACAACTAACATAGCAGCTTACTAGGACTTTTTTTTTTTTGGGGGGGGCTCAATTAGATTCTCAAGGTCGGAAGTTGTTTCTGGACATTGAAGTAGAACAGCACATTCTGCTGGATTTTCTATGCTGGTTAAAGTTTTACTTGAGCTGTTTGTCCTCCAGACCCTGCTTTTTTGTTTTGAAGTTTTATGACCTTTTGCTGCAGTTGCCACCAGCTTTTTTGTGTTGATAGTGCTTTTGGAAGGACATATCCAGCTTTACAGACAGTGAATGCAATTAAAGTTAACTTGAAAACAAACCTCAGATATATCATATTTAAACTTATGTCTTGCTTGCATTCAAATCCATCTTCAAAGTTTATTTATTGGACTTACCTAATGATCAAAGATTAAAGAAATCCATGGTACTGGTGTAATTTTTATAGGGATACGCCATGCTTTCTCTTCTTCTAACAAGATGATCAACCCTTTGCATTCTAAACCAGTGGTTTTCCTTAACATAGACAAATTTCAACTAAATTGCTTTATGCGTGTGGACTATCTTTGCTTTGCATTGTCTATGTAAATGCTTGCTACTCTCCACTATTGTTATTTTCGTTTTCTTTTCTATAATTTGTAGGGAATCATGGCCAGTAAAGTTGAAGGAGATCACAGAGAACCAGTAAATGAACAAGTAGTCGCAAACATGTATGCTTCTCTAAGGTCTGAACTGAACCAAATATACTCGAAAATCACTGAACTAGAGATGGAAGTAAGTGAGCACTCATTGGTGATTAATGCCATTCAACCACTCGAACCATCTAGGCGGTGCTATCGCATGATTGGAGGTGTGCTGGTGGAGAGAACCATCAAAGAGGTTTTGCCCGCTGTGCAGCGCAACAAAGAGGGCCTTGAGGAGGTAATTGCTAGGTTGAATGAGGCCTTAGAAAAGAAGAAAAAAGAAATTTCTGACCTTGAGGCCAAGTACAAAATTAGGATAAGAAAGGGTGATGGTAACGAGTCCAAGGATGAAAGCGGCCGGAAGGAAGGAACTGCTCAGGGAGTCCTAGTGGGTCCCGCAGGTGGTAGTGAATGATTTGGTAGGGCTCTTGCTTGCTTTCTACTTCATTTTGTTTTTCTTAGTCAACTTAATTGAACCGTTTTAAACTTTTGTTGCAATGTCTTAGGTGTTAAGAGAATTGGGTATTTGGTTGTGTGAAAGATGCTGTCATACTCGTTTAAGATTTTCAGTGACCTGTTTACATGCAAAAGCGGTGGAATGAACAAAAGATATCTATTGATGATATAACCACCAATTTTTGTTCTTTGCCATTCTAGAAGCTCTTCTCTACGCTGTTTAGTCTTTCAAATTTTCTTCTACTACTTAAAAAAAAAAAAGCAAGCTCGGAGTCTTATGACAATTTTTGTTGTTCGCCAGTCCAGAAACCTTAATCCATGTTATGTGGTTCATACACAGTCCTTTGCGCAAGTGGACGATTTTTTTTCATTTAAAAAAAAAAAAAAACATATATGTATATATATATATACAACAACAAATTATTGTTATGGTATCTTTCTCGGATATCATTTAAATCAGAGACCTCTGTAATCTACACATGTAGACTATTTGTTATTGTGGCAGTTCTTTTTTGGATTTTGCTAACACACACCGATACACGTTATGTCATAGCGCTATCTATAGCCATCTTTTAGTGGGGATTAATCGAATCTGTGCTACTAAACGCTTTTGATGGAGCATAAAACCATATGCATATGCCATATTCTTTTTTTATTTACGAATGTCTCATTACATGTAAAATATCTTAGTAATATTAGGGGACGCACAAAATATGCAATTAATGATCGTATCATTAATTTTAACTATCTATAATTTTTAAAATAAAATTTAATGAGTTCAAAATACATATCACATCATTATTGTATATTTTATGTGTATTAGCACTATTCATTTTAATATATAATAATTATAAAAAATAATATAATCCACTTTGTTTTAATAAATGAGCTGTGTCATTATTCAATTCAATTAGTGAATTGAAATTTACAATAAAAATTCAAATATTATTCACTAATTTTATGATAATAAAGCATACGTCACACTTTAAATAGTATTAAGAAAATTAAGATATAAGACGGTATGTTTAGCATTTATTCTTCACTTTGCGTGGAATGAACTTGAACAACAATGGATTACCGTCTAGTCAAAAAAAAAAAAATCTGAAAATCACGCCAAAATTACAAATGGGCTTTTTACAGTTTCTTGTGGGCTGGGCCTCAGTCGGGCTCTCAACCCTTTTACAGGCTCAGCTAAAGAAATCCTGAACTCCTCTACCGGCGAAGAGTTGGTCAGAGAGCTCAGCCAAAACGAAGTTGAGAGTGAGCAAAACGACACTCGACCCAGCTATCACACCCAGCACCACCCACGTCGTCCCCAACACCTTCCCGAACGCCGGCCACTCGATCTCCCTAATCTCCTCCGCCACTCCCCCAAACAACCCCTCCTCTTTCTCCGCCTCCGCCGCCTTCCTCTCCTCCATAGCCTTCTTGATCCCCGACCCCAACTCGCTCAACTCGGCCTTCGACTCACCGGGTCCCGTTTCTTCGCCTTGGTTCCCCACCGTCTCGGATTCGGAGCTTCCTTGGGTCTCATCGACGGCTCTGATGGCGAGTACGAACGGGTTTCTCCTCCCACCGCCGTTGATTGCCAGGGGTGCTGCTTGGGTCGGAGAATGGCTGCTGAGAGATGCCGGTTTCAATCGGATGGTGGAGTTTGGATGACTGCCGGTTGATGGGGGAGTGACCGGGAACCGTACGGACATGGCGAGTGCCATATGGAGGATCATTAATGGCCTTTTTTTTATTTGGTGGAGTGAGTGAGAGATGCAGTGATTAATGGTGGGTGAGAGAGCGAAGTGAAATCTGGAGAGAGAGAGAGAGAGACTTGTAATCTGTAATGGAGCCTGGTTTGGTTGATTGGGCCGAACTCGGCTGTCGTTGTGCCAAAGCCCATAAAGAAACTTACATTTGGGCTAGAAATCTTTGAGGCCCAATACTGATAGGCTGGCCCACTTGCATCCTTCACAAATTGACAGACTTTTTATACTTTTCCAAATTGACATTTCACAAGCTGGGTGACGACTATAAAATTATAATTTTTTTAGATTTAATATCAATTTCCTCGTAGAAGAAAAAAAAAAATTTATTTTGAGCCCAAATACTCCTGGTGGGGTCCTTTTTAAATGAGGGAAATAACTCCATGTTTCGTAAATCTCAATTTTTTTTTTTTTAATTCTAAATTGCTGGAACTTTTTATTTTTACCCAAGTCCCGATCAAGCTCTCTACTGCTCATGCTCAATCTGTTCTTGATAAGGTTAGGCACGCCCGAGCCTTCTTTCTCCCATAGAGCCCCTACCCACCTCATTCACATCTCCTGCAAGTCCTTGTCCTTCATAAATCTATGGCATTTCACTTAGGGTTAAATATATTTTTCTACTTTGCAATTTGTATTTTGACTATTTATTTAATTTATATTTTACGTTTTGATTATTATCAACGTAGTCTTTCAAATTTAGAATATATAACAAATTTATACTTCTTTGAGTCAAATACAAATTTTGACCATTATATTTACAAAAAATGATCCTAAAAGTTTAAATATATATTTTTTAAAAAATTAAATTTAAAATTTATATAAATTTCATAAACCTTTTCATAAATAATATTTAATTTTTATAGGTTTTTCCATTTTTTAAACTATTTTTTTAATATTTTTTCTTTTAGTTAGTAATTTTAATTAATTTTAAATTTAAATTAAGTATTAAAATATATATTCTTAAAATTTAAAAAATTATTTTGGTAAACTCAACGATTAAAATTAGTGTTTGAGCCAAATAAAATATAAATTTATTATAAATTTTAAGTCTGCAAATTAATGTTAATAATAACCACAACCTAATAATTAAAAGGCAAGATATAAAAATATAATTAGCATTTTCACTTAAGTCTTACCAAGCTCGATTTCCAGTGAAGATCTCGTTGGAGTCCCTTGATAGATGACTTGATCAAATAGCTAGTAGGAGTCACCTTCTACGTGATTACATGGTAGATGACTAGGTCATAAAGATTGCAACTAGTGTGAATCATCCATTAAATAGCATCATGGTCACCCATTTAAGGCACTTGCTAGGTGCCTGTCACACAAATGTTTATGGTTACACACCTTAATACCGTAATAATCAGAGAAAAAAGTAAAGTGCACATCTTCACTTAATTTGTAAAATAATTACACTAAATCTTTTATTTGACCAATTGTTTAATCATGGTATCGGGGACAGGGACCGCTAAAATGTTTCAGAAAATTAGATTTTGTACGAATATTAAGCCTGGCAACCAAATGAAGTATGTATTTGTTTTTTCATATTTTACTTATGTTTAGGTAGATGACCACGAGTCACTTGTGTGACATAGTCACCCAGGTGATTTGGTCATTACTGCTGATCATAAGAGCACTTGGTTGTGACTTATACTAAAAAACAAAATCAGAATGTCCTCATATTTTTAACGGACTCCCTTAAATACCAAAAATATTTCCACAAATAACAAAACGAGGGGAAAAAAAGTTGATCATATAGGGTGGAACATTAATCTTAAAATAGATATGAAGATATACGCATCATATTTTTGAAGTGATACTACAACATCTAATCAAACAACCAATCAACTTGCCTAAATCAAGGATTAATAAATGGGATTACACATGATTTTGTTTTTGGAGCTTCAAATCCTAGAATTTGGATGGCGTAGTAAAAGTATGACGCTTAATTTTTTGAAACGGCTGTTTGAGCTTTGGCTCCAAAAGATAATAACTTTGGTTTGAATAATAGCTGAAGACAAATTAGTAAAATGATATTTTAAAATCTAACTTGCAGTATTATTTATATTTATGCGTTGTAATTATTTTTATTTTAAAAAAAAATAAAAATTAACTAATAATTATCACTTATTATAAATTTAAAAAAATATCACACAAATCCTACCAGAATTAGTACCTCTCGTCCTTTTAAACTCACGTACAAGTCCCTCCATCCCTTGAGCCTGAGATGGCCGAACTAGACATATGCATATACCAACGAAAACAGATAGGTACAAAAATCTACAGAAAAATGCTTATTGATCAAGTGGAGCTGTTCCGAACAATTCCCAAGAAGGAAGAGAATTGCCATGAAACTCAATCTCTGTAAACAGTTACCTGACTTCCCATTTTAGATATGCATTGCAGAGATCACGACAAACAAAGCTTGACGTCTTTTTCTTTCGTTACACTGTTTGAATGAAATAGGGTTTATGTCACTAAAGATTTCTGAGTTTTTCAAATAGCAACTATTTAATCACTGAACCAAATAAATATCTTAAAATCTCTATGAATTAACTAGTTGGTAACAATAATATTATCTTTGTAACAATTGGCCGGAAGAAAGACATGCAATGTGCACGTTCTAGATAGTCACGAAAAATCAGTTTTATTTCAGACTTGCAACCAAGTTTTGAGAATTCCGCTTATTTAAAAAATAAATCCTCGATATTCACTAGAGAAGACGTTATTATCACTAATTAATAGGTAAATTTATAAACATTTATTTAGTTTAGGAACTATATATATAGTTTCTATTTAAAGACTTTAGGGACCTTTATATAAAATAACATATATACATACTTTTAATACTTACTTTCTTTCTTGTTTTTTTTTTTTTAAAAAAAAAGAGAAATGGATGTTGAACACATATATCCTGATTTATTGTACGCTATACATCTATTGTTCATGACTAATTTTTCTGTTTGTGTAAGTTGTAATATTCCAATTTCCAAACCTACTATATATTCATCCAATTATATAGACTGCATGCTGTTTAAACTTTAAATCTCTTTTTTCTCTCTGTTTTATTTTTACGTAAAGCTTGTAGCAAGCTCGACAACAAAAACACTTTTTGTTGACACTATAAAAGCATTTTTGGCGTTTTTCAAAAAGCACAAGTTGCCCAAATTTTACCCAAAAGTACTTTTTGCGATGATCATGATCGGGCTCTATATATGTTTATATAATGTACATAATAGAAATATAATATATATTACATGCATGGCGCTATGTATAAATGATCATTTTAGGTATCATCAAAGGCATGTGTAAATGGTCATTTTAGGTGTCATCAAGGGCACAGAAGTTGGACATGTATGGAATAGGAGTTTCGATTGTTCATCTGATGGGTCCCTTCGAAAGATCACTAGGTCCAAGAAATCAGTTTTGAGTTGATTGAGATGAAGTTTCCATAACTGGCCAATGTTCACATACACTATGATATGGCCTGTTCTCCACAATTTGCATTATTTTTTTCAATTATTTGAAATGATCATATATCAAGATGTCGTATTATAATTTTCACGTCTCTTCATCTTCTTTTTCCGCTTTTGAAATGTCTCCTTCTCTCTCTCTCTCTCTCTCTCTCTCTCTCTCTCTCTCTCTCTCTATTTGTGGACTTCCTCGATCTATGGTTCTTTTTATATATTTTGGAACTTTTGCCATTGTTTATCAATTTCCGTAGGTCTTTTTTTGGCACGGGAATTAAAATTAGGATTGAAATTATTTATCGTATATTTATGTATTTTTTATGTTAATTTAAGATTGAGTTAAATAATTCATAACTCTAAAATAATCTCTCGAACGTGAGATTATGAGCCCCACACCTAATAATAGTGGAATCTACATTTATTTTCAATTTTTTTAAAGTCTTACATTATAAATATTTTTTATATTTTTTAATATTTAAATTAATATAAAATTAATTTATTACACATTTTAATAAAAATGAGTCTCACATTATAATAATAATCATAATCTAATCTAATAAGTGTAAATAATATTAAGTTTATCAAATCAAATTCATTATAATCTAATTCAATACTATAATATAATCATAGTCCCATGTATCATACAAGACCGTAAAATACTTTTCCGAACTAGCAATATTCTCTTGAATACAAGTAAGTACAGCTACATGAAATATCAATTTTCATCCTCAACAAGTCATATTTATTTTATTCTTATTTTTTGACTTATTTTATTCTTATTTTTAGTATTCAGGAGATTATATATGTATATATATATATAGTTATATACATAGAGGAGATTCTAAATTAATTATTATAAATTAATATTCACATGTCTTCCTTGATCCAAAGTCTATGGTCAATTAGCGTGCACGTTGTAGCATGTAAATTATAGTTGAATGTTATGTACTATTTTTATTACGTATTTTTTTTATTTATATATAAGTATCATTTGGTATATATATATATATATATATATATATATATATATATATATATATATATATATATATATATGGTTACCAATCTAATAGGTATTTTTTTCTTTTACCTATGGGTAGGTATTTTTTTTTTAGCCGTTGGATCATCATCTAATGATGATTCAATGGCTATAATGAAGTGCATGAAAAGACGTGCATCATTAATGTTCTTTCTCTCTCTTATTTTTTACAATAAAAAAAATATACATGTTAAATTTTCATTGGCCAAATTGATACCTATACATAGGTAAAAAAAAAAAAATACCTACAGGAATATATATATATATATATATATATATATATATATATAGATGTGTGTGTTTTCTTTTTCACTTTAAAAGTAAAAGGCCATCCTAGCTAGACAAACGTTAAGATTCTCTTGAAATTAATGGTTTAATATTAACGAATTCTTTGGCTTACTCTTATATGTCCGGTTACATCTCCAAGACTCCAACCCTGATTTGGCATTTCAATCCTTCAAATTTTTATTTTTATAATTTTTTAGTTATGTCCTGTTTTTTTGTCAGTTAAATTTGATGATATGCTTTTGTGGGTCTTCTATACTTAACATTATCATGAGTACTCCCGCCCCACATGGAAGAAATGGTGAAAAAAATGGACAAAAAAGCTTGGATATTACTTTAAAATTGCTAGATCATTATAAAGGACAACTTTTCTGGTATTAGCCTTACCTAAACCAACCAACTTTCTTATAAATTATGGTATAATAATATGAAAGCATCTAATTCTTTTGCAGTAGTTGTTGGTAATCTCTCTTTGGATCCTCTTCGTTTGTCTCACCATTCTGTCGTCTTGGCAAGAAAAGAAAAGATTTTTTTTTTTGGGAAAAAAAAAATAAAGAAAGAAAGAAACGAGTGAAACCAGGCTCCTTTTTCTTTCTTAATAGTGGTATCATCCAAATAAAGGACCAAATTCTTGTTGTCTCCCTTTGCAAAGTTTGTGTTTTCCAATGCTTATGCTTGGATTAGTGCACATAGTTAACTCCAATGTACAAGATTGAGGCTTCCAACCGTAAAGACAATGTATATCCTATGGTTTAGGCGCTTAATTAATTTAATTTATTGTTACTAATAAAGCAAATTAACCCTGTTTTGCCATTTGCATTTGAGTAGTTTTGCATGCTGTTCCAAAGTCGATCGGTTTTCTGAAACGTGAATAAAAGTTTTAGCTATTCCAAAAGGGGTCAATAGCTTAAGAGAAAAACCATTTATTGGGGTAATAATTGCATTAGGCATTAGGGGACTTAGTATTAACTTTCTGCATAATCATTCCAACTTAGATACATTAATTACTATGTTTTGGACTTCCTTTTCTTTTAGGGACTTTATGTCACATATATTAAAAGTTAACACATCTTTCTAGTCTAACCCTAAACCTTCATTTCAGCCAAAAAAGAAAAATCTAAAACCTTCTTCACTCCCTCTAACACCTCACCCTATTATTAAAAAACAAATAAATTCATTACATACTACATAATAATACTAACTTTTCTCCCCTTAAAAAAATGAAAAAAAATAAAAAACCTCTTAGCTAACAAACTAGCTACATGTTTATTTTACTTCTCTCAATAAGACTATATCCTCCTCATGGTTAAGCGTGCAAAAGCCCGGTCTCGACATGGTGGGGAGCTTTATTGTGTTTAGCAGAAGAAGAGAGGACCACTTAAGATTATTGGAGAGGACAATAAACCAAACTTTGCTCTCATTTACCAATCAAAACACAGTCGAGAAAACACTCAACAATAAAAACAAAAACTTTGTCTATTAATTAATTCATCAGTTAAGAACAAAAAACTCATATATATAATTTTCAATAACATACACAAGGACAAGATGAGAACCATACATACAAACAAAGCATCGAGACATTAACTTATCCCACGCTTTCCTTGGTTTTGTAATTATCAAAAACATCCACATTTTTCACCAATGTCCCATGCTAACCCCCCAAACAATATCAACTAAGCTAACTTAAAGTAAAATAAATAAAATAAAATAAAAACATTTAAGAATCTATTTTCTAATTTCTTACTCTGTTCACTATTTTATTATTTTTTTCTTAACAAGTAAATACAATATAATAATAATAACTTTGTTACATGCTGAGCCGCCTTACACCATTACGCCGCCGCCGGAGCTTAATTTCCCGGTGACGGCGGCCGTTATCCGGCGTCGACAAGAGAGTAACGACTATATCAGTGAAGGCACTAATGATGAACTTGTGAGTGTCTTTGGGGTTCAAAGCGAGAAAGCACAAGAGAAGCTCATGGAGATACTCCAGGTCAGTCCTCCCATCCACATTAACATCCCGAGCTTCCATCATCTCCTGCATTGACCGCCGAAAGTCAACATAAGGGTCGACGGAGTACTTCGGCACCTCGACGCCGCCGGCGCGTTTGGCCGCCGGTGTTATCCCCTTTCCGGCGATGGGGGGTGGTGGTTTGGCTTGGTGGTTGTGATGATTGTGATCTGGGGTTGACTCGATTATGGAATTTGACATTCCCGGGGAGGAGAAGAAGAAGCGCCGGGATGCGAAGACGGCGGCGAAGTCCGGCGCCGACGAGGGTATTTCCGGTATGTCGCGAAAGTCGTCCGAAGCTGAGGAGAAGAAGTCGTCGGAGTTGGAGCTGCTGGCGGCGAAGATGTCGTATACAAAGTTGTAGTTTTTGAGAGCCAGAGACGACGAGGATGATGATGATGTCGTTTGAGTGTGGTCTTGGTCGTCTGAGAGCGGTGGTGGTGGAGACTGAGTTGTTGGGCGACATTTCGATATGGAGAAGCAGAGAGGAAAGCTCTTCTTCCAGAAGATGGTGGACATGGCTGCCTGCCTAGAGAGAGAGAGAGAGAGAGAGAAAATGTTGGTCTTGTATTTGTGGGGAACGTGGGGTGTTTGTGTGGTTTTGTCTTTAATTGAAATGAGTGAGAGAGATGAAAAGCAAAGTAAAGAAAAGAGTGGAAAGTCTGGCCTTTTATGTAAGAAAAAGCTCTGTAATTAAAGCTGAGGAAGTTTAGCCTCTTTTGTTTTGGTTTAGAGGCTCTATTCTCTAGAGTTAGACCCAATTTTAAGTTTTGTAATAGAATAGAATTAGAGGTAGGTACTCCAGATTAATTGACACAAATGTTTTAACCAAAAAAAAAAAAAAAAAGATTAATTGACCAAGATGACCAAATTCATTGTTTGGATTATATTGCAAATGAAATGACTTGGATATTCCCTTTACCGGCTCTTTGGGTCAAAGTGTACTGTTTCAGAGACCAATAAAGAAATGTGTGAGCATCAATTATGAATATGTTTAAAACTTTTATTAAAAAAGAAGTACCACGTATTTGTATACCTATTAGTTAACATACCATCGATGTTATTTCTCTATCGCCATCAGTTTACTGTTTTATTCTATACAATACTCAAATTCAGGATTGAAAAATTGACTTTCTGTGCATGTGTATCACTTCACTATAAAATCACTAGATCAAAGTCCATCGAAACTAATAATTGTGGTCAAAATATCAATATTAGTGAATCAGCCACGTGAAATGAAGTACTGGGACTAACGACGGTCACTTTCAAAGAGGGTTAGATACATAATTAGTTAATTAAATAGACCTAACTAGACCAAACAAGGGAAAATGCAAAGATGAAAATATTGGGTTAAAATTAGACGATGAGTTATATACTCTTACCACGGCCAAAATTATGATTACTAGACTGCACCTATGTGGCTATGTCTTCTTCTTGAGCAACTATCTTAAAATGCCTTGGCCGACCCATTAAAAGACATACTGCCTATACTAAGATTTTTGTTTCCCTCCGTACTAACACGAAGCTTAAATAGCCTCTAAAGAAGGTAAACAATAGACATCATTAAAGAGCTCTATGCGGCATTTAGGGCCATTCACTCTCCACCTACCAATAATGTGTAACCTTGGAAAAACTTAGAAGTTCGATACAGTACTGTTCATAATCATGATTACTCTCTTATCAAAAGCTTCTTGCAAATCAATCTTATTAGGTTCTAAAATCTCATTAATCTCATAAACATCATTAAAGGCTCCCTCTTGCTTTTGTCAGCCGTTTTAGGACCCGGAAACTTCTCAGCGCCTGCAACGAACTTTAAATAAAGTTAGAGTAACACTAAAGGGCATTCGTAATGCTTACATTTACGACTAATGGAGATATAAGAGTATGTAAAATTTATAGATATGAGACTATAATTTCTTTTAGCATTATTCTTAAAATTATAGTTTGACGTGACTTTGCATATCCACACAAGAAAAGTTCTTAAACTCTTTACCACATTCAAAGACCAATAGGCACTCGGTTTGGTCCATTTGGGCAACGGTCATTTTTCCACATGGGTGCAAATGTGGTACGACCCAAAGATCTCACAACATCTTTTGGTACATGGTAAATTCCACTTACCATCACGCAATGCCCTCACGAGTCAACGCCCCATATATTCTTTGGCACATATATGTACCTGAATAAATTGGCTCCAATTGTTGCACATTACCTAAATAAGTTGCCAATCACAGTCGAGGGCCTAAATACATGACCGTATATGCTTACTCATTAGGTTTAGCAGACAAAAAAACTTACCCGGCCATTATAACAATATAGTCTTCTGAAACCCACACTACCAAGAAGACTATTTTTATTAAATTGTTGAAAGAATTTATATCTAATTAGCAAACGCACACAAGAAAATAAAAAAAAAAAAAATGCTTGAAGTACTAACTTTTGTATCAAAATTTTAATACTAACGCATGTGTCATATAATTTATCATCACTTAATTAGTAATAATATTTATTTTATTTGTAGTAAGTATTAACATACCAATTAGATGGTGATAACTTACATACCATATGTATTGATACAAAAAATTTAGTACAAAAATTAGAACATGTAGTATTATTCAAATAAAAAACATGCTATTTAACATTATTCAGTTTTAATCTGTATGTATCTTATATCCACAAGAGCTCACCAACAAGTATTCTAGTCAGAATAAAAATAATTTAAATTATATAACTTTCTAGTTGAAAGATCCTAAAATTATGCTCTACGGCTTTCACTAATCCAAAAATCTAAAAAACCTATAATTGTCTTTTAAGAATGGCAATGGGACAGATTGAGAACAGTATTTCAATTATCATCCACATTTCCGAAAGTCAATCACAATATCATACTTGTTTCACTAATCATTTTTTTAGATATGGGGTCGGTACATGTATTAATCAATGGATAACGGGGAAAATCGTGGTTATTCATTACCCATTAATAATAAAAAAATATTAAAAATTAAGATGAAAATACTAAATCTTTTTAATAATCAACAAAATATTAAACATAATAATATATTAATAATTTTCGAACTCTAAAATTTAAATATATATATATATATATAAGTACATATAACTCTTTAAATTCATTATCTTACCAAAGATATAAGAACATAATGTTGGTAAATTGACCTAACACTTAGGAAAATCATGCATGTTTGTAGATATGGAAAATATATGATCATATCATGAACGCAGTGGAAAAAAAATTAGCGGAATAGGTTTTAAAATTTTACATGAAAACAGTTTTCATAATCATATAGCACACATGCATCATACACATGATCATGTACAACATAAATCAAATCTAGATACAAAATCCTAGAGATGAGATTAGGGTCTACCTCTTGTAGTGTGTTCTTCCTTGATCTCCTTATTGATGGTGATCAAACCTCCAATTCTAGATCTTCTTGTCTATGCTCTTGCTTTTAGTTGATGAGGCGAGTGAGCACCAAGTCGAAACCTTCATTGGAGAGCGATCAAGAAAGCCTTCTTGATCCTATGGAACACCGGGACGTGAGATAGGACTGTGAGATAGTAGGAAATTTTTTCTCTCCTCTCTTTCTCAGCCTTGACCGATTTTTCTCTCTCTCTCTCTCCCTGTGTCTATGTGTGTGACTCTATATGTGTTACTTGTGTAGTTTTTTCTCTCATATATCTTATATATATGAGACTAAAACCTGTTAACCCTTGTCTAATTAGGATTGAGCATGTTCTCCAATTTGGGCTTTGGTTGTATTTTTAAAAATATGTCCAACTCATAAAACTTATTTATAAAAATACCAACTTTTGTATAAAATCATTATTTTACACAGTTTCATGAAACTAAATTTCACAAATACCACTAACCAATTAATGAGCTTCATTGAGCTAGACAAGGAACCTAATGGATCCAAATAATCTAAGCTCTAATATGATAAATACATAATAACTCTTATTATGGTATTTATATAAATATTATTAGTAAATGGGACACTCCACTAAAGTCCCAATACTGCACTCTTAGATTAAATGTCATGCCTTTTATAGAAATTTAATCAACTAACCTTAATTAACTGATCCATCTAGTATATTCTATACCATATATAGAATCCCTATACAATGCCGTAGTTGGATAGGTGAAATTACTGTAATACCTCTCCAACACCTATTTACCTTTAAGTTACCATCTTTCTATCAAGGAATAATGTTGTCGATAATTTTGTTCTCAATGGCTATTTAGACAAAATTATCAACCAATTCACAAAGTGAATACTAAGATCTTAAATTTAATTATTCTATGAATCTTGAAAGAATCTAAAGTGGCATTAATATATAGTGTCCTTAACTATTTAGTGTTCCCATTAATTCATAGGCCATAACCTCCAATATACCAGAGTTCACCTCTAATTTTATAGAGGTTAGTCTTTTAACAAATCCAAAGGCTATAACCCATGAAAGCAAGTTTAGTCAAACATCAAGGATTAAGATCTATATGCTAAGAGTTAGTTTGTGATAATATAAGAATTGAGTTGTGGTACTCCAATTCTTTATATTACCTGATCCAGTTTAATACACATAACTTGTTTATATTGTATTAGTGTTTCTATCAGAAGTCAGATACTTCAATGATTTGAGACACATCATTTTCGTTGAGATAGACAAATACTACAACTTATAGTAAATAAAGTATTCCATCTTTATTTACAGATTGTAAACTACTCCATTTAGACTTAGATAAAGAAACAACTCTCCTCATAATTAATACTTAATCATGTTTGTTTCTGTATACACATATAAAGTCATGAAATCTTTTTTAGATAAATAAACTATTCAACTAAAATAGTTTAATCTAGCAAATTTCATAATTGCATATAAGAAAAAATTGTTTATACTCAAAAAGGTAAAATTGGAAATCTGTTTTTTTAGGGCAAAAATCCCAACACATAAATGGTATAATATTAAATACATATCTATATTTTTAATAATTTTTCCATGTGAATATATGTATCGGAACAAGTACGATACGGATTATACTAATACTATCATCGTACCACATCCACATATTAACGGTGCGGTTATTCTTGACTCAATTATTTGATCTGCTTGAGCGTTTTTTTCTTCTTCGTTCGAATCAGATAACCACATATACCCATAATCGTGAGTTATATTATTACTCTTATTATCTTCTATTAGCTTTCACTACCTGCTGGAATCCAATGAGCCCTCTCCAATAGTAATAGGAATCCCAGTTTGAAGAGAAATTCTCACATTTAAGAATTCTATTCTTAATTAGTGCGTACACAACAATCCCACTCCCATAAAACTCTCCCATAATCCCAACTAGCCAAGTACTTATTAGATTAGAAATCCTTGAACTAACACTCAGACTTATCTAACGAACATTTAGATTTGACTCTACGTACCCAAACTCTTCTGGTTCACCGCAATAATGCCCACTTGTTCGACCGTTATTGAGCAGGTTTTTTTTTTTTCAATTAAATATTGGACCTCCCAAAAGGTGATTTTAATGTTGTTGATTTCTCCTCTTTTGTAATCAGTTTGGTGACGACACTAACAATTCTAACTAATTGTCCAGATTGACCTCTCAGAAGGTGATTTTAGTGTTGCCGATTTCTCCCTTTTTGTAGTCAGTTTCGCTACAACACTGACTACTCCACATGATTGTTCGGTGCCCTTTCCAAGTGTGATTTCTATATTATGTGTCTCCCTGTCTAAGGGCATATCAACTGTCGAACATATACCGCTATGTAAAAATCACAATATTTAGTCCAATGATATTATGCTGTAACAAACTTTTAGTAGCATTTTCCTAGATACATATGATTATGCATAAATACGCAATTAGCTATAAATATAGACCGGCCAGCGAGCCCTCTTTAGTCTTATAATTTGGTTTCAGTTTTGCAGTATGTCAAATTGTTCCATCTTTTATAGCTGGACACAGAAGACAGACAGTAGTAGTAGTTGTAGTTGACAGTTCATGTGACATTGGTCGACTTTTGCTCCCTCTGATTTTTAATTGATATGCATGCAACGCAGCAGCTGCTTTTAACTAGGGCGGGCTTTCATCGGCGTAGAGTGAATTCAGCTTGTTTTGCAGTGTGTTTATAATATCACCCTTTTAATTAATGTAACCGATGCTTTAAAAACAAAAGTTGCTCACGGGAGCTTTGTCCTATCCTCTTCGTGCTCTTGTGCCAAGAAACCAAGATACATAATAAGTTGACTTTCGACTTTTTTCTACTCATCAATCATCGAGGAGTATCTACCTCGCACAAGTTTCAAACTCGGCTTTTTTACTTCGACCCAAATATGACAAATTGGTCACGATCCCTCTGACCAATCTCTCTGTACCATATAAAATTACGAGTACATTTATCTTGGAATTTGAATTATATTCCAAACTCAACTCTCGTGGAGCTCATATTTGTCGATCTACTTGGAGTCAAAAAGTCATGTTCAACATGATTAAACTTCCTACTATTCAGAAAGCCGAATATATTCCTATGTTGTTATGACGTTAGACAAAACATTACACTCAAGAGAACTAAAATAAAGGGTTTATATATTCAGCAAAGCTAGCTAGCAAGCTATACATTATATATGTATACAGTCGAATACATTTTTAGTTAATTAATTATANTCTCGTTCAGCCTAGCAGCTGCCGTCACAGAAGCCGCCACTCCGCCAGGCTGTGTCGACAGATTCGGGTTGTTCTGTAGCTCCGCGCTTGTAACCCCTTCGGCGTCCTGCCGTGTCACTACCTTGTCCGCGGGCAATTTCGCAGTTGCGTCCTACATGTATACACATAGTTCCCGTTGATCAATATATATTACATACATGCATGTGAATTTTACACTAATAGAAAAATCATGCTAAATATCATTATGGGTAATATATGTAACAAATTATATACGTACTCATACGTATGTACGTTACGTACCGTGAGAACATCTCTGAGCTTAATCTTGTACTCGTCCTTATCAATCCCGGCATTAAAAGAAGCCGCAGATTGAGCCGTGGCGGCAAGCCCGCCTGGGGTTATGACATTGATACCCGTTGCTCTGATCCCCGCAGCCTGAATCGCCGCCGCGTCACTGTGGTCCACCGGCTTATCACCCGCCGTCTTCACCGTTGCTTCTAAGGCCTCTCCTATCGTTATTGCACTCACCACCGTCGCCTGAGCCGTCGGCGTCGGCTGAATATACTGTCCAACAACCTAAAAACCCAAAAAATAAAAATAAAAATAAAAAGTTGAGAAAAAGAATTAAAGATGATTGATTGCCAGTCTTTGTGATGACCTGTCCACCGACTGATTCGGTTACTATGAGGTATCCGGGCACGTCAGTCTCCGTAACGGTGACGCCTTCGACAGCGGCCACGTCGGAAACGTCGACGTGGCCAACGACTCCGGCTTCTTCGTTTTGGGCCGCCGCGGACTGCATGGTGGCTGCCTGGCCGCCCTTCTGGGCCTTGCCCGTACGGTGGATTAAGCCGTTTGCATCATGGAAGCGTCGAGCGGGGCAACGGGTCTGTCTGCGAGTTCACCGGAGACGTTGAAAACGTCGCCGTATTTGATCGGTTCTTGGCCGCTTTGAGGCCGCCGTGTCTGCTCTTGACTCATTTTTCCTATTCTTTATGAAGCGATATAAGCTTGAACTGATCAATACCGGAGAGCTAGTTCGGTGCTCCGTTGTAAGTCGAGGTTTAGGGAACGAGGTATATATATAGTTGACCGAGGTGTTGACACATATGTTTATATGAGTACGTGGCAAATGAAGAAGAGGAATAGCTTTGATGTACACGTTCTGGTTTGGGGTTTGATCTACGAGGGAGGAAAGTCCACGGATTATGAGATTGACCGACAATTGCACTTACAGATGGCGTCAAATTAAGACTAGGGTCCAGCCTGGCACCTTGTAGAGCATTATGTCACAATCCTACTCTTAAACTAGATAATTGTCTAACTAAATCAACCTACTAACACTCTCGAAAGAGAATTAGAGTAAGTTTTGAGATAAAGTGGCGAAATATAAGAGAGTTTAAGTGAATGAAAATTTTGTATTATTCTTAGGATGCTTACAACTTTCACAAATGGAACCTATGTATAAATAAACTGAAAGGGTTCTTATACAGGCAAAGCCTAAACTAACTAAGAATTATGATCGTACCAAGTGGCATGATCTTACAAAGGATCTAGAATATTCTCAAATAAATTAGTAATATCTACAAAGATATTTACATAAAAAAAATCTAGAACATGCATAGCTTAGATCCTTCTAGGAGGTTCACCCACCATCTTGACTCTTTCAAATCACTCTAGGAGCTTATTGGACCGTCCCAACCCATCTAGCATCATCCGGTCTTGTCTAAGCCTTCTAGAACTAAGTAGCACTATCTACAGTCTTCTAACATAGCCAAGAATTCTCTTGATCATTCTAGGAGTGTCCACTATGTTTATGGCCTTCCTCTATCCTTGTGGGTGAGTAGTTGTTGTGAAAATTATGAATGTAAGTGTACGCTATCGTAAACAAGTAATAAAGTAGTGAGTATGAGTATCGTCCCACGAAAACTGTTGATTTACTAAGTACTGAAATTTAGCGAACTCAAAATTTATTTGAATTAATCGAGTAAAGAAAAATTAAATTAAATTAAATTAAAACTAAAAGTAAACTAAAAGCAATAAAAATAAACGAGAATGAAAATTAAAAGCAAAAAATAACACAAGATGTGAATTAATGAAATTAAATCTAGGGTGCCCGATTTCACCATAACTAATCCACTCTAAAAATCTCTATCTCATTAGCCTAAAATTATTTCCCTAGTTGATAGTTAAGATTCCCTAATTTATTTACTATTCTCTCTCGAGTTCGAGCAAAAATACCCTTAATTACTAATTCATTATATTCCTATGTGAATTAAACTTATTAAGAATTCATTAAGATTTATGGAAACTCATATAGCAACCACACAAACCATGTACATATATTCTTATTTTACATGCAATTTATAGCTTTCAATCCAATGAACTAGACACATAAATTTCCTTCCAGTTTCATTATGATTAACAAATCATCTATTTAGTGGCCAATTAAATAGAAGCATTAAGAACAGAATTGAAAACTCAACTAGGAAAAATAATTCATGGACTAAATTGAAAAAAAAATATTAAAACATCATAGTTAGGCTACATCGTAGCCTAGAAAAGAAATCTAAAACATAATTAAACTAAGAGAAATAAAAATATTAAATGAAAACATCCTAAAAAAAATAAAATTCTAAAACTGAAAATAAAATCAAACTAGAGAAATCGCGGTTGAAGAGACTCCATTCTACTGCTCTGTCTCCCACAGACTTTCTCTCTCTAGACTACTACGTTTCTCTCTCTAAAATTGTGTGTTTTTCCTCTTCTCCCGTAGTCCTTTTATAGCTAAAAAGAGAGTGTGTTTGAGTTATACACGGATTCCTATGCTCAAATATGATTGGTAGAATGATGTGGCAATTTCCCAATTTTTCTCTTTTTCTTCCACGTTTCTATTCAAAATATGATACAAGGGCAATTATCCAGTGCGGCACAATAGGGTGAGTTCGGCACGAATCTAGGCATTTATTGGCTCTTCAAAATTTTGACTTAAAGACCATAATGTGGCATCTTTTCGTTTGAGGAAAAAACCGAGTGCGCAGACAGTGAGGAGCAACTGATCAGACACGGCTGACAATCAGTAAAGATGCGGGCCCCCCACATCTCCTGCTCTGCCACTCGCCTCTCTCCGCGCGTGACTTCCACATGCCAATCCGATCCATCTATGCTTTGATCCAACGGCTGAGATCGCGCATGTCATCACCTTCTTCTTAGACGCGAACACACGTCTGAAGCTCCATTCAATTCGTAATTTATTTCTTTCTTTTTTTTTCCTAAATCAAACAAAATAAAATAAAATAAATAAATAAACTAAATCTGATAAACATCTATTTCAAATTAATTTAACTTAAACTAATTAAATTAAAACACCTAAACCTATTAAAATGATATAAAACTAATTCTAAACCAAAATAAAATAAAACAACTTAAATTACTTAAAATCTAAATTAAAATTACTCTAGGACACACATTTTTAATTAATAAAATATCACAATTAACTCTATTTTCATAGAGTTATCAAACTTGAATTTTTCCTAGTCCTTGAGCAAAAGAAAGAAAAACCTAAATATGACCAAACAATGAACCAGTTTGATTCTCAAAAACTTGCTTCAAAGATTTCACATAATATAAAGCTCAAAGAAAAATTCTAAACACTATACAAGTCTAGAATTTTAATTCAAATACTAACCTGATTCCACTATAGATTCCTTGAGTGTACGTGTGTGAAAACAATTACACTTAATTACATGCAACTCGGATCAGTTTATGCAAATAAGTAAGTTATAATAAATCTCTAGATATAAATATATAAACTCCATAGGCCTACTTTTCATACCACTCTCAACTAAAGTAGATAAACACTGCACCAAAGATCATTAGGACTTTATTAAGCTTGTAATGTATAGCTAAGGTAACCGGTAGGATAATAGATATTTTTATGACTCAAATCACCCTAAGTACATAGTTTATTCTCGGATCTTTATATAACTCAACTCAATACTTTGTTGATAAAATTCTCCCAAACTTACTCTCCACTTTCTTCTGTCACTCCACATTTTCTCATTAAAGCACTATACTCCAAACTTATGATTTTTCAATCTTTTTTTTTTCATCACCTTTTTTTTTCATTTTCTTTTTCACATGGGTATAGTACTTTCTTCTCTTTTTTTTTCATGCCTTAACAAAATAATTGTCCTGAACACCACCCTTCCTCCTAAATTATCTCATAACTCAAAACAAAGATCATAATAATGCTCATGGGTGCAGGGTAAAATGTTGGAAATAATTTAAAAACTAGGCTAAAAATATGGGTCTCAAAGAAAAGGTCAAATTAAGCTCAAAGGAGTATACTAAGAATATAAGTGTCAAGGGTAGGCGTGAAAAGCTCAAACGATCCAAAGATAGCCTAAATCATATCTCTAATGCAATACAATCTAGGATTTCACCTCAAGTGTTAATCAAATAGGTTCTAGAGTTTATTAATGAGATTTCAAAGATATACTTAATTCATATAAACTTTCTCTAAGTAAGTAGAATAATCAAATGCAACTATTCATGTACTCAAAATTTTCAAGAAATCATACGCAAAACTAAACTAACACAGAATCAAGCACATAGACAAAAACAACATGTATAATTTTTCTAAGAACCTTATTCAGTTAAATTAAGATCTTATCATCGGCTGATGACAATCAAACTAGGTCATAAAAACAAACCTAGTCTATTAACTATTTTTTAAAAAAATTTTAATTAATTTTTTTTTTTTTTGAAAATTTTAACTTCCTACCCCCAAACTTAAAATTAACATTGTCTCCAATGTTAAAAATAAAAGAAGAGGTAAAGGAAAACTCCCTCAAATTTTCACACGAAGGTGGAGGCTTCTGGTTGAGTCGTTGAAATTCACATATCGACCCCCAAATTTGTGCAAGAACCTGAGACACATAAAAACAAAACAAACAAAATATAACAAAAGAAAATAAACCTAAAAATTCAAAATTAAAAGAAAAAAAAATAGTTCATGGGTTGCCTCCCAAGAAGCACTTAATTTATAGTCATCAGCTAGACGTAATGTCACGTTTCAACTCAGATCCACTAAAGTCACGTGGTATGTTGGCAGCTCAGGTCCACATTCAATATATGCCTTTAGACGCTGGCCGTTATCTTTGAATCTCCTTTCATCACTTTGAATCTCAACAGCTCATTGTGGAAAAATTTGAACTACTGTGAATGGTCCAGACCACCGAGAACGAAGCTTTTCAGGAAACAGACGTAAGCGAGAATTAAATAGCAACACTTTTTGACCAGGGACAAAATCGCGCTTCAAAATATGTATATCATGCCACTTCTTTGTATGCTCTTTGTAAATCTTGGCATTTTCATATGCATCTTGGCAAAATTCATCCATTTCGTTAAGCTGCAAAAGTCGTTTCTCTCCTACTGCATTGTAGTCAAAATTTAACTTCTTTATCACCCAATATGCATGATGTTCCAGCTCAACTGGTAAATGACATGTTTTTTCAAACACCAACTGATAGGGTGACATTCCAATTGGTGTCTTAAAAGCTGTTCGGTAGGCCCAAAGTGTATCATCTAATCTTCTCGACCAATCTTTCCTCGATGCATTCACTGTCTTTTCTAAAATCCACTTCAATTCTCTATTAGAAACCTCAACCTGCCCACTGATCTGGGGATAATAGGCTGTTGCTATCTTATGCATTACTCCATACTTGGCAAGAAGAGCAGCAAGTTGCTTGTTACAGAAATACTTTCTCTCGTCGTTTATTATTGCCCTAGGAATTCCAAAGCGAGTGAAAATATTTTTGCGAAGAAAATTTATCACCACTTTGGAATCATTGGTCAGTAGTGCTGCTTCTTCAACTTATTTTGAGACATAGTCAACCGCCACAAGAATATATACGTTATTATAAGAAGGCGGGAATGGCCCCATAAAATCAATTCCCCAGACATCGAATAGCTCTACCTCCAAGATATTGCTTAAAGGCATCTCATGTCAGTAGGAGATGTTTCTAGTCCTCTGGCAATGATCACAAACCATAACGTAAGAGTAAGCATCCTTGAATAATGTTGGCCAATAGAAACCCGACTGAAAGATCTTTGTTGTTGTTCTATTAGCTCCAAAGTGACCACCATAATCGGAAGAATGGCAATGATGAAGTATGTTTGTCATCTCTTCTTCTGGAATGCATCCTCGGATGATCTGATCGGCACAATGCTTGTACAAGAAAGGGTCTTCCCAATAATAATGCTTTATATCAGAAAGAAACTTTTTCTTTTGTTGTCTCGTTTGGTCAGGTGGAAAGACATTACTTGCCAAGTAATTCACGAAGTCTGCAAACTAAGGAGGATTATTGGTGCTAAGGGAAAAGAGCTGCTCATCTGGAAATGTCTCTTTAATGGGTGATTCCATATCTTCTTGTTATTCATGAGGCTCTAAACGAGATAAGTGATCTGCTACTAAATTCTCGGTACCTTTCTTATCTCTTATTTCTAGGTCGAATTCTTGCAATAGTAGGACCCAACGGATTAGCCTTGGCTTTGCATCTTTCTTTTCAATCAAATACTTAATGGCAGAATGGTCCGTATAGACTATAACTTTAGTACCAATTAAGTATGATCGGAATTTTTCAAAAGCAAAACCACAGCTAACATTTCTTTCTCAGTGGTGGCATAATTCAACTGGATATCGGACAAAGTTTGGCTGGCATAGTATATGGCATGAAATATTTTACCTACTCGATGACCCAAAATGGCTCCAATGGCGTAGTCACTGGCATTACACATTAATTCAAAAGGTAAACTCTGATCAAGCGCTATAATAATAGGAGCTGATACCAATACAGTTTTCAAAAGTAGGAATGCTTTAAGGCATTCTTCATCGATCTTGAAAGGTACATCCTTTGCAAGAAGATTGCAAAGAGGCTTCGTGATTTTAGAGAAGTCCTTGATGAAGTGCCTATAGAATCCAGCATGGCCCAGGAAGCTTCGCACACTCTTTACTAATGTTGGAGGTGGTAACTTTTCAATGGTCTTAATTTTAGCACGATCAACCTCAATGCCCTTCATAAAAACTCGGTGACCAAGAACTATACCCTCTTGTACCATAAAATGGCATTTCTCCCAGTTCAAGATCAAGTTGGTCTCCTCACAACATTGTAATACTAGGGCTAAGTTTTCCAAACATGAGTCAAAGGAAGGACCAAAAATAGAGAAGTCGTCCATGAATACCTCAAGGAAACGTTCTGCCATATCGAAGAAAATTGCTAACATGCAACGCTGAAAAGTCACAGGGGCATTACAAAGTCTAAATGGAATCCGTCTGTAAGCAAATGTTCCATTAGGGCAAGTGAATGTAGTTTTCTCTTGGTCCTCAGGAGCAATGGCTATTTGATTATACCCAGAGTAGCCATCTAAAAAGCAGTAGAAAGGATACCTAGCTAATCTGTCGAGCATCTGGTCAATGAATGGTAAAAGAATGTGATCTTTCCTTATGGCCTTATTAAGCTTTCTGTAATCAATGCATACCTTCTAACTCGTTACAGTTCTCGTAGGGATCAATTCGTTGTTTTCATTCTGCACCACTGTCATCCCTCCTTTCTTGGGCACAACTTGTACAGGGCTAACCTAGGAGCTATCTGATATAGGATAGATAATACCAGCATCCAGAAGCTTCAGTACCTCTGCTCGTACTACCTCCTTCATATTAGGATTTAATCTTCGTTGATGTTCAATAGAAGGTTTGTAGTTGTCTTCCATCAAAATCTTATGTATACATATAGACAGGCTGATTCCCTTGATGTCGGCAATAGTCCACCCCAAAGCTGTTTTATGGTTCCACAACACACGCAAAAGCTTTTCCTCTTGTTCTTCATTTAAGAAAGCAGAAATAATAACTGGAAGTGTAGAGGATTCTCCTAAGAAAGCTCGTAGATGAGCTGGTAATGGCTTTAGTTCCAATTCTAGTGGCTTGACTACTGATGGTAGTGGACAAGGAGTCTTGTGTCCCAATTCTTCAAAAGGCTTCTTGATAAAGACTGGTGGTGCAACATCTAACCTTTTTAAACATTCTAGGACTTCGGGATTGTCAGAAATGGGTGATCCAATAAGACAAGACTTAAGAGGACTAGCTGGTAGGCTTACTTGAAATACTTCTTTGACATAACTATCAGCAATGTCTATTCTCGAACAGCTATCCACTTCAATCATTGCCTTGAAATTGAAAGTGACTTGTTCTTCTTGTACTCTTAGAATGAGTTGCCCTTTCTGTACATCTATGAGAGTCCTTCCCATTGCTAAGAATGGTCGACCAAGTATGATCGGAATTTCTTGATCTTCCTCCATGTCTAGAACTATAAAATCTGCAGGGAAGATGAATTTGTCAACTTTCACTAGTACATCCTCGATAGTTCCCCTTGGATGCTTGATAGATCTATCTACCAGTTGTAGGGAGACTGTGGTTGGCTTAGCTTTCCCCAAACCTAACTTCTTGTATACAGATAATGGCATAAGATTTATGCTCACTCCTAAGTCAAATAGAGCTTTATCGAAGAATGAATTCCCAATAGTACAGGGGATAGTAAAGCTCCCAGGATCTTTCAGCTTTGGTGGTAATTTCTTCTGTAGGATTTCAATGCACTCCTTAGTAAGTGTTACTGTCTCACACTTCTCCAGCTTTCTCTTGTTGAAAAGGATTTCTTTCATAAAATTTACATAGCTGGGCATCTGTTCTGAGGCATCTGCAAAAGGTATATTGATATGCAATTTCTTGAATACATCGAGAAATTTAGAAAATTACTTATCTAATTTTTGCTTATGGAACCGCTGAGGATATGGAATTGGGGGAACATAGGGAAGTGGGTTATCTGGGAAGAGCTTCGATTTAGGCTTCTCAACTTCACTAGCGGACATCATTTCTCGAGTTTGCTCAGAAGATGGCTCAATGTTGTCTTCAACTTGGTCATTAGTCTTGTCTCTTACTTTGACAGGATCTTCTAATACTTTGCCACTTCAGAGGGTTGTAGCTTTAACATGCTCTTTTGGATTTGTCTCTGTGTTGCTTGGCAAAGCACCCTGTGGTCGTGCAGAGAGCATATTTGAAATCTGACCCATTTGAACTTCCAAATTTCTGATAGATGCATTAGTCCTTGCCATATGTCAATTTGTATTCTCAGCAAGTTATGCAAGAGTATCTTCCAAAGAGACTTTATTGGCTTGAGGTTGGGGTTGATATCCCGTTGGTAGTCTTACGGCATTATCATTATTTCTCCATGAAAATTTTGGATGGTTGCGCCATCCCAGATTATAAGTGTTGGAATAGGGTTGTTCTGCTGCCGGTTGACATTCCCCACGAAGTATGCTTACTCAAGCTATGATGTATTGAAGAAATTACTATCATGGCAGTTGTTATCGGTATGAGGCCCACCATATAAATTACACCTCTCAGAAGTAGGATGAATAGCTTCGAATCGCTTTGTTAATGCGGCAACTTGAGCTATAAGTGCTGTAAGTGCATCAACTTCATGTACCCCATAAGCTTTTTTAGGTGTAGAACGTTCAATTGGCCATTGATAGGCATTAGTAGCCATCTTCTCAAGTAATTCATAGGCTGCTTCTTCAGTCTTCCCCATTAATGAACCACTGGCTGCTGCATCTACGAGGGTTCTAGTCGAGCCACTTAACCCATTGTAGAAGGTCTATAACTGTAACTACTTCGGAAGTCCGTGATGAGGGCACTGTCTTAACATGTCTTTGTACCTTTCCCAGGCTTCATATAATGACTCTCCATTTTACTGGGTAAAAGTAGTAATATTGTTCCGCATCTTTGTTGTTTTTGCTGGTGGGAAAAATTTAGATAAAAACCGTTGAGCAAGATCATTCCATGTAGTGATGGTTCCAGGCGATAAGGAGTTCAACCAGCTTTTAGCCTTGTCCCGAAGTGAAAACTGGAACAATCTCAGTTCAATGGCATCATCAGTATCGCCATTATGTTTAGAAGTCTCGCAAATCTTGAGGAATGTGGCAATGTGAGCATCTGGATCATCAAGGGGAGAGCTGCTAAATTGATTGGCATGCACCATCTGTATGATAGTCGGCTTGATCTCAAAGTCATTGGCTTGTATGGTCGGACGTCTAATCCCCGAGAAGGTCTCATTAACTGCAGGCAAAGCATCGTCACGTAATGCTCGGTTGTTAATGATCGCTCCTTCTTATCCCCTTGCTAATTCGTTTCCATGGTCGTCAGCTATAGTATCTTGTTCTAGTCTAGAAGGCTCTTTTTTTTCTTTTCTGTTCTTTCGACACGTACGCTCAATCTCAGAATCAAAAGCAAATAGATCTTCTTTTCCAAACTTTCTTATACACTGGCCTTAGTCACCTTTAAAACAAAAGCAGGACACTAAGTAAAATAAATAAAATTCAAACTAAATTTAAAGTTGCTTAGTATCGATATTAATAAAAATCAAACAGTCCCCGGCAATGGCGCCAAAAACTTATTGTGAAAATTATGAATGCAAGTGTACGCTATCGTAAATAAGTAATAAAGTAGTGAGTATGAGTATCGTCCCACGAAGACTGTTGATTTACTAAGTACCGAAATTTAGCTAATTCTAAATTTATTTGAATTAATCGAGTAATGAAAAATTAAATTAAATTAAATTAAAACTAAAAATAAACTAAAAGCAATAAAAATAACCGAGAGCGAAAATTAAAAGCGAAAAATAACACGAGATGTGAATTAATGAAATTAAACCTAGGGTGTTCCATTTCACCATAACTAATCTACTCTAAAAATCTCTATCTCATTAGCCTAAAATTATTTCCCTAGTTGATAGTCAAGATTCCCTAATTTATTTACTATTCTCTCCCGAGTTCGAGCAAAAAAACCGTTAATTACCAATTCATTAAATTCCTACGTGAATTAAACTAATTAAGAATTCATTAAGATCTATGGAAACTCATGTAGCAACTACACAAACTATATAAATATATTTCTATTTTACATGCAATTTATAGCTTTCAATCCAATGAACTAGATACATAAATCTCCTTCCGGTTTCATTATGATTAACAAATCATCTATTTAGTGACCAATTAAATAGAAGCATTAAGAACAGAATTGAAAACTCAACTAGGAAAAATAATTCATGGACTAAATTAAAAGAAAAATATTAAAACATCATAGTTAGGCTACATCGTAGCCCTAGAAAATAAATTTAGAACATAATTAAACTAAAAGAAACAAAAATATTAAATGAAAGCATCCTAAAGAAAATAAAATTCTAAAACTGAAAATAAAATCAAACTAGAGAAATCACGATTGAAGAGGCTCCATTCTACTGCTCTGTTTCCCATAAACTTTCTCTTTCTAAACTACTATGTTTCTCTCTCTAAAATTGTGTATTTTTTCTCTTCTCCCGTAGTCCTTTTATAGCTAAAAAGAGAGTGTGTTTGAGTTATACACGGATTCCTATACTCAAATATGATTGGTGGAATGATGTGGTAACTTCCTAACTTTTCTCTTTCTCTTCCATATTTCTATTCAAAATCTGATACAAGGGCAATTATCCAGTGTGGCACAATAGGGTGAGTTCGGCACGAATCTAGGCATTTCTTGGCTCTTCAAAATGTTGACTTAAAGACCATAACGTGGCATCTTTTCGTTTGAGGAAGAAACCGGATGCACGGACAGTGAGAAGCAGCTAATCAGACATGGCTGACAGCCACTAAAGATGCAGGCCCCTCATATCTCCTGCTCTGCCACTCGTCTCTCTCCACGCGTGACTTCCATGCGCCAATCCGATCCGTCTGTGCTTTGATCCAACGACTGAGATCGCACATGTCATCATTTTCTTTTTACACGCGTCTGAAGCTCCATTCAATTCATAATTTATTTCTTTCTCTTTTTTTTTCCTAAATCAAACAAAATTAAATAAAATAAATATAAAATAAATAAATATGATAAACATCTATTTCAAATTAATTTCACTTAAACTAATTAAATTAAAACATCTAAACCTAATAAAATGACATAAAACTAATTCTAAACCAAAATAAAATAAAACAACTTAAATTACTTAAAATCTAAATTAAAATTACTCTAGGACACACATTTTTAATTAATAAAATAGTACAATTAACCCTATTTTTATAGAGTTATCAGTAGTATATATAGAGGATCTTAGAGTCATGAGCAACAACATTTGGATTTTGTGGAGCCGAATGAGCAGGGCGTAACATCTTCCCCCACTCAGGTTCGCGACGTCCTCATCGGGCCATCGACTTTGAATTGCTCGATATGGTTTTTGAATTGCTATAAGGCTTCCTCATACTCTTAGCTAGCCTTAGCCTCGGGTAAATTCTTTTATTTTACTAGGTATTCTCGGCAATTAGAAACACCACATCGACGGATCAAGTGATTAGCCAGAATACACTCTATCTCTTTATCAAAAGAGGTTACCACCGCAGTAGGAACCCTTTTGGACTCGCCCCTTAAAGGATCTTCCTCATCTCTATGATAGGATTTTAGCATGCTAATATGGAAGACGGAAAAAATCTTTAGTTTAGTAGGGAGTTGAAGTTTATAGGAGGCCTTATCCACATGCTTGAGTACCCAACAAGTAGTACCGCCACACTCTTAGGCCACGGATGATGGCAGTCATCTCTTTTTCTTGCACCGTGTAGCGTCTCTCAGTGTCATTGAGCTTGTGACTTTCATAAGCAATAGGACGTCCTTCTTACATTAGTACTCTACCAATAGCGAAATCAGAGGCATCTGTATGAAGCTCGTATACCTTAGAATGGTCAGGCAAGCTGAGAATCAGCTCAATGCTTACTGCCTTCTTCAAGTCTTCGAATGAGACTTGACACTCAAGTGTCCACTCCCAAGACTTGTTCTTCTTGAGCAGGTTAGTAAGTGGTGCTGCTTTTGCTAAGTAGGACTTGATGAACCGCCTATAATAGTTCATAAGTCCAAGGAAAAACCTTAACTCTAGCTCCTTAGTAGAAGATTCCCACTCTTGGATGGCTTGTACCTTAGCTTCACCCATCATAAGATTCACATCCTTTATGTTATGCCTTAGGAACATCACTTCCACTTAGGCGAAAGAGCACTTCTTCTTCTTGATGAATAATTGATTCTCCCTCAAGACCTCGAACACTTTCCTCAAATATTCTAGGTGCTCTTCTATGATCTTGCTATAGATGACTATATCATCAAGGTAGACTACCGAACTAATCGAGGTAGGGATGGAATAGTTTATTTATGAGGGTACAAAAGGTAGCACGTGCATTAGCAAGACCAAATGGCATGACTAAGAACTCGTAAATACCATACCTTCTCACGCACGTGATCTTGGGCTCATCTCCCTCTGTTATGTGCACTTGGTAGTACCCCGAGCACAGATCAAGTTTTGAGAAGTATCTAGTATTCCTAAGTTGAACGAACAAGTCGGCAATTTATGGGATGAGATATTTGTTCTTCACCGTCACCTTGTTAAGAGCCCGGTAATCAATGCACATCCTTAGTGAGCCATCTTTCTTCTTCTGGAACAACATTGGGGCATCGAAAGAAGTTTTGGAGGGCCTGATAAAACCCGCATCAAGCAACCTCTTTAGTTGTTTCCGGAGTTCCGTTAACTCCAGAAGGGCCATTCAATAGGGACTCATCGTGGATGGCCTCGTGCCTGCCTCAAGCTCAATTTCATGATCCACCTCCCTCCTAGGTAGAAGTTTCTTGGGCAGGATATCAGGCCTCACATCTTGGAATTCATCCAAGATAGCTTGCAGATCCATGGGCAAGTCATCTTGAGGTTCCAACTCTTCCTCATCGTGATCCTTTACGACGATCAAGTAACTATCCTCTTCCCTTCTAAAGCCCTTCTTGAATTGAAGTGCAGAGAGTATTTTGTTTTCCACTTTTGTGGACCGCTCCGTTAGTACCACACAAGTCCTTTTACCATCCATGATGCATATAAAGTTGGCAAAAAAAATGGGGAATGCCCGCACTATATCAAGGAACTCCAAACCAAGCACCACTGCAAAGTCGTCCATTGGCACCACTGCAAAGTCGTCCATTGGCACCACTGATAAGTCAAGTTGGCTAGCCCATGCACCTAGGTTAGCCTTAATACCATGAGTAACCCCATGGATGGTGCGCTGATGAGTTTACTATATTGAGGGAGTCTCCTCTATTGGACACCGTCAAGCTCAACCGCCTAGCTTCCTCAACAGAAATGAAGTTATGGGATGCACTTGTGTCAACCAAGGCTTTAGTGGCCTTACCATTGATTATTGCATCCACAAAGAGTAGGCCATTAGCTTATGACTTAGGGGCTGATTGTAAGGCGTTAAAGAGTTACAAGGAACCAACATGTATACCACCATCTTCTCTATCACTTCTTTCTCGGCTTAGCTCGAAGGTAATTAAGGTTTTGAGAGCTTTCTTCTTGGGACACTCGTGTGCCTAATGTGGCCCATCACAAAGGAAGCACTTGACTCTTGGCTTGGAAAAGTCATGATCTTCCTTCTCCTTACCCTTGCCCTTGTGCTTGTAAGAGGAACTATCTTTGCTCTATTTTCCTCCTTTTTTTTGCTCTCCCCTACTCTTTGCTCCACTACCTTTCTTTTCTTTGGCCTTAGAAAGGTCCTTGTTAGTAGAGTAATCAACAAAGCTCTCGTTTACTGTAATAGCATTGGCCAAGTCCTGGACACGATGCTTAAGCTTTAACTTGGCCCAATTCTGAAGACCATCTATGAGCAAGAATAGGGTATCTTTATCTAAAGTGTTAGGGACTTCAAGCAAGAACGTGGGAAACTCTTTCACGTAGTCTTTCACACTACTAGATTGCTTGAGGTGGCGAAGGTGGCCTCTCACCTCCTCTTCGGCATTCTCGGGGAAGAATGACCTCTTTACCTCTCTCTTGAAGTCATCAAAGGTGGCTATGGTGCATACCCCTTGTTGCATCTCCCTGTGTCTCCGCCTCCACCTCCACCATAGCATAGCGGTATCGGTTAGATACAAGGCAACATTCCGAATTTTACCGGCATCATCCATCACACCAGTAGCCTTAAAGTATTGCTCGAGTCCCCATAGGAAGTTCTTAACTTCCCGAGCATTTTGAGTACTATTGAAGGTCTTTGGTTTAGGCACATCAACCTCTCTGACCTCAATGGTTATTGTGGTGGTCACCATTATGGCCACCGCTCACTTACACAAAGCAAGATCACCACCCATCTCATCTACTCTAAGTAAAACATTAGTGAGTTCTCTTTGGAAGAGATCTCGTACCTTGGCAATCTCTGAATGAAGGGACTCGATCTCGCGCCTTAAGTCAGCCTCTAGCCCACCAAGTGCATCTTTGATGCTGCTGTAGATCTCTGTATCTTCGGTCTCCAAACTGTCGCAACGGCCATCTAGATCATCTACTCGCTCGCCCAACGTGTCTAAGTTAGACTCTAGTCAGGACACTCTAGCCTCCAAGCTAGTTACTACATCCCTTGACTTGCCGGGGGTAGCACCCTTCTTCCCTTCATCACGCCCACGTTTGGAAGCACCAACTTCAACGGGATTGGGAGTTGCAGTCATGGTCTTCATATAGACAATGGAAACATCAAGATATAACGAGTAACCAAAGCTCTAATACCACGCTGTCATGTCTCTAGCCTTAAATTAGACAATTATGCGGCACTTAGTACAGTCTGTTACACTAAATCAGCCTACCAACACTCTCAAAAGGGAATTAGAGTAAGTTTTGAGATAAAATGGCAAAAGATAAGAGATTTTGAGTGAATGAAAGCTTTGTATTACTCTTAGGATGCTTACAACTCTCACAATTGAGACTTATGTACAAATGAACCTAAGAGGTCCTTTATATAGGCAAAGCTTAAACCAACCAAGGGTTATGGTTGTGACAAATGGCATGATCTTACAAAGGGTCTAGAATATTCCCAAATAAAGTAGTAGTATCTACAAAGATATTTATATAGAGAAATCTAGAACAAGTATGACCTAGATTCTTCAAAGGAGGTTCACCCATTATCTTGGCTCTTCCAAGTCACTCTAGGAGCTTATAGGACCGTCCCAACCCATCTAGCACTATCCGATCTTGTCTAGAGCCTTCTAGGACTTAGTAGCACCATCTAGAGTCTTCTAGCATGGTCAAGACTTCTCTTGATTATTCTAGAAGTGTCTACCACATTCTAAAGTCTTCCTTTATTCTTTTGGGTGAACAGTATATATAGAGGATCTTAAGCAACAACATTTGGATTTTGGAGAGCCAAATGAGTAGGACGTAACATTTAGCCCGTGAACTCACCGGCTCTAGTGTTTTCTCTCAAGTTCACGCTAAAGAAGATAGGGTGTTAAATATCAAAACGAGACGACAACTACTAGTTGGGAAACTTTTAATACCTAGTGTTTGTGGTACTACCACACGTAATGGTGTAAAATTATGTAAGTTCCATTTAACACCCCCTGCTAATAAAGTTAGAGAAAGTTTTGCATTTTCCTAAATCAAAATGTCCCTGAAAATCTTTATTGGACTCTTCTAAATCTAAAATCTTTACTTATTCCCCATGCCATTTCCGCCTATACGAATATGCAAATCAAGGGCTTTTTTTCAATATCCAAGAGTTCAACTATAAAGCCAGTATATTACTAATTTGTTTATTTTTGAAATGATTAATTTGTTTGGTTACTTCAAGAGCTTGAGTTTTCTTTTCATTTTTTATTTGTTTTTTTTTTTTTAAACAACAGCGAGAAAAAAAATTTCCCATTTTATCTGGCTCTTCATTTTCCTTTTTGGTTTTGATTTCAACTAAGAATTGAATTAGTTGTTATATAGAGTGCATATGGTCAAACTAGAGAACCCTTGTACAAATCCACATCGCACAATCTACCCAATAACAAAACAGGGCAATCCAACGACTGCATTCAATTAAGTACATCAAATCTATAAAATTTAACTCCAAAAGCTAATCTTTAATCAAACGTATCATTTCACTTGTCCCCACCGCAATGGGGGGAAACAGATTACGACATAGTTGAGAATTATCACTCATCACCTAAGCTAATTTATCATCAATAAAAGGCATGATCTATTAATATAGATTATAGAACAATGTTATATCTAGCGCACTTACGTTATGTGTCACAGTACTAATAAAAACGTACGACCACTACCAAATTTACATACAAATTCTACATCTCTATTAGCCTATATACGGAACCCATAACAAAAGAGCCAAGTTAAGCAAATCTTTCAACACCAAACCAAGTACTTTAAAAATGCTTCGACTACAAGTTGTGTATAGCCAAAACTAATACATCAGTTGCATAACAATACACAAGCAACCCTTATCGAATGTTAATACACCAGTAATTCATAACCCCAAAATATCCACCATAACAACCATATATGAATATGACAGTGCCATTTTCATCGTCTCCACAAAATTTTATTGACCAGACAATTGCAACCTTTTTATAGAGCTCTCCTTCACTGCTGCGGCGCCCCTTGACTGGCTACCTCCAGTCCATTCCCTGCACATACATTATATTACAGCGTGAATATAATTTCACCTTTACGGAATGTAATTCAGACCGTAACTATGTAAAACCATTCATGATCAAATACACAATAGTTTATTATAAATAAATATACACATCTTATACAATAAAAAGGGAACCGAAAAAAAAAAAAAAAAAAATGAAGTAAGCTTGCCGTCAGGGTCAAAGAAGAAAACTTGCTTGACTCCACGATTGGGTACAGAACTCCGATAATTCTCAATACCCTTTTCCTGCAAAAACCCAAATTTTCATTCCATTCAAGCAATTTGGACAAAAAAATTCAACTAAATTTTTTTTTTTAAAAAAATAATAATAATAATAAAAACAGAGATAAATACCTTGAGGGTGTGAACAAAAGATTCAAAATTGGAGACGGAGAAGCAGATATGGTGACCTCTGCGGATATGGCTTGGGTCCAGAACGGGTGACGTGGCACTCCATGGGCCTTCTGGAAGTTTGGTGATGGGGTTCCTCTCGATGAGGTGGAGAGTGAAGGCTGAGGGAAGATTCAGCCATATAACCTTGAAATCCCCAAAGTCGGGACTCTCTATCTCCTCGAACCCAAATATCTGCAATACAAAAGCAACGACTGTAAACTGAATACAAATTTCAATGAAATGAAAAAAAAAAAAAACTAAAATTGAAGAAGAAGAAGAAGAAGAAGAAGAAGAAGAAGAAGAAGAAGAAGAAGAAGAACCTCTTTGTAGAAATTAGCTAGGCGCCTAATATCAGATGATTCTCTGGAGATATGGTTGAGGCTCACTCCTTTGGTTATGGCCCCTCCCCCCGCTTCAGCCATTTATTTATTTATTTATTTCAATTTTTTTTAAAAATTTGCCTGTAGTGTGCTATTATGTGGTTTGGGGGTCGGAGAAGATGAAATAAATTCAGAAATATTAGTTTGTGATATTCTGTCGTGTTAGTTTTTCTGAATTACGCAGTGAGTTTGTGGGGTTTTTATTTTATTTATTTTGTGTATGTGCTTGCTGTCGTTGAGATTGGCACGTGTGACCACGCGAGTTGTGCTTGCTGTTGTTGAGATTTGCTCGTGTGAGAGAGAGAGAGACTGTGTGTGTGTGTCATCTATTCGTAAACAAGGTTATATTTGAAGGTTATATTTGGTAGAGCGGGAAAAAAAAAAAAAAAAAGTGAGAAGGAAAGAGGGAGAAAAAATATATAAAATGAAAAAGGAAGTGTTCGTCTTTATAGATTTTATTTTTTATTTATAGAAGAAAGGGAGAAAAAATATATAAAATGAAAAAAGAAGTGTTTTTTAATAAATTTTATTTTTTTGAGAGATTTTTTATAGAAGTTTGATATATAAAGAGAAAAGAAAATTATTTTATTATAAAATGATTATTTTACTTTTTTAATTAATATTTTGAAATTAGTATATAAATATATTTTTGTAACTTAATTTTCACTCATTTCTAAATACTTATTCTTTCCCATTTTCTCTCATTCTTAAGGGGGAAACTTTTGTGTGGGTGCTATTTTTTTTTTTTCCCTTTATTTTCTTCTTTCCATTTTATTCTATTCTTACCAGATAATCTTAATTTTTTAGATAATTATTATCATTGGTCCTCGATGTATTACCATTTTAGAATATTGATTCAAATCTTTTTTTTTTTTTTTTTCGGCAATCAAGTACCTCAATGTATTATCAATTGCACTTTGGTACGATAGCCCAGACAAAAAAGGGAAAAAACTTCGACACAAAAGCCTAACAGAACTGCTGACCAATATATATATATATATATGTACATATCTTTTTAGAAGATAATATTAGTGAAGACATCTTAGAGACTTGATAATGTGTAATACACAGCAATATTATTATTGTACAGGACTAATCTCCTAATCATCAAAACGTAAATTTTTTAAGAAAAAGGATTGATAGAGAAAAGAATCAAAAAGAAGAAAATCAAGAAATGCCTTCCCCAATAACTGTAATGTTTGGATTAGTCTTTAGAGCACAATAAACGTTGTACAAGAAGCTGCACGACCAATAAGCGTTACACTTGCAGAAATAAACAATTGTGTACAAGGCCACACAAACTCAATTTCATACTTTTCAAATTCTGTAGCTCTTATAGAGTATATTTTTCCATGAAATTGAATAGGAAAAAATAACAGGGCAGAGTCAGTAATAATCAATTACCTTAGCTTGCTTTTCTCATGATTCAAAAGAAGTCAATCTCGAGAGGAAATAGAAGTTGATAAGAAAAATAAGAGGAATCATAGAGAGAGAAATCACAAGATAAGGAAAAAAACTCGAGAAGCACTGTAAATTCAAATAAGAAGTCTAATAATACATGTTTGTTGCTGCTGCATTTTTCTTACGACACCCTTCTGTTCTATTCCGACTGCCAATCGGAAAAAATAAAAGTAAAGCACCAAAAAGCAAAAGAAAAAGCTCTCCCTGAGGATTAATAATTGAGTGTATAGACAAGATTAAGAAAACCAAATAAGCGAATAGCTCATTGAGCTATCATAAAACATATCATGAAAGAAAGGCCATGAAGACATCTACTCATCATTAACTAAAATTGAAAGCCCAAACAAGAAAGAGTACAATTGGAAAACTTGGAGCAAAAAATCCCACCATTATGATGAGGCTCTGGTCAGTCAACTATAGCAGCATGAACGAATGTAGTGAAATCAGCTTTTACCAAATCCAAAATTGAGTGGAAGAAGCAAAACACCACTGTGGGAGTTCATAAAAATAACTAAATTATTCAATACTTCAAAATTAGCTCAAAATTATTAAATTTCAGATACCCAAAAGAAAAATCATCTAAAAATTTGGAGGAGGACGTGGCAAAAGAATCAGAATCTAGAACAATGAAATTTCTCCAAGAGTGGAGCACGGGAGAAAATAACACTGATAGCCATGTGCCCATGCCTCTGTGGAGAAACATATTCTCATTGTGACTAAAATAACATTCACATGGTCTCTTTGTAAAATAAAACAGTTGCAGTTAATAATCTCAATCATCACACAGAAGACAGTTGTATGATGCAAGATGGGTTGTATAAGCTAATAAGAAAGAAAATCTAAAACTACGTCAATCATAAAAGGACAAAACTCTGCACTTGCTTTCCAAGTATTAGAGTGCAATTAATCCAAAAATCCCATTGTGTTAAATTTTATTAGTAGAAGAAAAAGTTACAAATTTTGAAATGAGTTTCGATTAAAAAAAAACAAAGTTTTAAGGTTTTCAACAGTGTTTTCTCTACAAATAGAGACAGAAACTTCTTATTCAAGTTTTTTAAATTTCCAACGAGGAAACTCTATTTTGATTTTTTAGCTTGACTCATTGCAATATGATTTGCTTTAGAGTAGATAATTTTGTTGTACATTCATCTCCATATAGTCTAGTTTTTTCAAGGTGAAACTGAAAGTGATGAATCTAGCTAATGTATTTGTAAAATCTACAAAACCCATCTGGAAAATGAACTTTGATCGGATTTTGATAAGTATTTAGTTACCGGCCAGCAGCAGCAAACATATCAGCTGCAAGCTTCCTTTAGTTCTGGCTTCCTATATATTTTACAAGCTCCAAGCAGAGCCCCTCAAACTGAAATTGTGGGCTGAATTGGCAGCTTCTCGATAAAATAGTATGCACGCTCTACTAACCCGGCACATCCAGCAAGTCCACAATACATGCATAATGCTCTGGCCTTGGTTCAAGCCCAAACCTCGCTCTCATTGACTTGAAAATATCCATGCCCTTTTGCACTGCCCCTGCTCTACTGCAAGCGGATAGTACACACACTAATGTGACATAATTTGGTGTATTCTTGCCATTGCTGGAGCTCATTTCCTCGAACAATGCCAAAGCCATATCAGGATGCCCTTGGTGTGTGTATCTTCTTATCATCGCATTCCAAGTTATTGAGATCCTTCGAGCCATCTTTTTAAAGACACGTTCTGCATCAGTTATACTACCACATTTTCCATACATGTCAGCACTCCCAACAAAGATGTTTTCCTAACGCATGCCCTCACAACGACTGATTTACCAAATTCAAACCTCGAAAGCCCAGCACAGTCAAAACCATTAAATAAGTAAGCTCAATTCCTACTTTTCTAGACTGCAGAAAGACCTCACAAGACTTTTCCTCCTCACCATTTTGCACATACACAGACATCATAGAGCACCGAGATACATCATTTCACAGACTAATTCTATCAAAAACTATAGCAGAAGAAGCAGCATCTCAACACTTACCGGGACCCACACTCAAAGGGAAAATGCTGACACTGAACCCACATGGCGCAGGTTGGACCACAAAATTTGGGATATGCAGCTTTTTAATATGACTAATACTCTCAAGTTACAAGTCACAACTGAGTCACTCAGTTTATCATTTTCCAATATCTAGAGAAAAGAGAGAGACAAAAAAAAATTGATCTGTCACCTTAGAAAAAAAAATCATCCAATCATATCAAGCCATAAATTTAGAGCTGCTTGACAACATTTTTAGTTTCAACATTTTGAAGATCTCCGCATTGTATTTTACTTAAAAGCTTTAAGGACAAAAATATAAAATCGAATTTTGCATAAGTCCTAAAATTAATATGTGGAAAATATGTAGTTAATTGTGGTGATTGGAGTTGGGGGTATTTTATCCGAACTAATAAGAAAATGACACGTGACTTGATATGGCCTACATGTTATGGCCTACACATGAAATAACACCAAACTCATTATGGGCTGAACATTTCAATGAAGACCAAATAAGTTTATCACTTATAGGGATAGTAGCCCATTGAAACTCAAATAGCTTGGTTGGTTGGACGCTAAAGGGAAAACCAAGTCCTAATCTTATCTTATAACCCATAGGGATAAGACGAGCAACTCTTGAAAGATAAAGACTTGGTTAGAATACCAAAAAAACTAAATATATGAATGTGAAGACCAACACATGGTTAGAGTTTATAACTCGCGTGAACTAGCTGAACACCTATAGTGGAAGATCAATAACAAATAACTGGAAAAATCAACTGGCCATTTAAGTAACAATATAATTCCAACCAAGTGACAAAAATAAAGGACGACGCAAGCTACGGAGTGGTTGATACTTGGCCCAATCACATGTTTTTGTCTGTACAAACAGATAGATGTGATTCTTTTCTATCTTTTCAGGGATATATGGAGATCAATCTTAGCATTTTGGAGACCACAATATTACTATAAATTGTCTCATATTTACTAAAAAGAGGTAAGCCGTCACAAATCTGTAAATTTCTATTTGTCTTTTTGCTTTTTCCCATCTCCTCGTACATTTTTATTACCATTTATTTACTATTCATTGAAGATATAACTAACACCTTTTGTAAATCAAATTTAGCAGGCCACACTGGTATCACTCTATTAGTTGGTGAAAAGTCCATTTATAATTTTTTTCAAGATTGTACAGATTATACTTATATCAAATTTAGATTTTAGCTTCTTTCGAAAAAGAACAACTCGAAAGCGCGTGGTGCACCTTAGTTTATGGATCAAAACTAACACCAATAATTGGTATGGTCTACGCAGTGGTCTTACTTTAATTTTGTTGTTATTATATGCAGAGACATGTTTTATGATAAGCATTTTTTTTCTTCGTTCTATGTTGATACCAGATTTTGGTATGACAATGAGATTAGTTAAAAATAGAAATAATGCAAAGACAATAAGAAACTTTTAAAATGGTTAAACTTTTCGAATTTAGATTATGTAAATAGTTGTTTTAATTTTAACAGAGTTTTAGTACTCAGAATTAGGATCATTAGCCATGTATAAATAGGTTTTTTTAGATATGGGATTTCTGTTACAAATTTTGGTGATTGAATATTTGAATAGATTACATTTGATTCGTATTTATCCCATAACATTAGGAAATATCTCAATGAATTTATTTTCCGAAATTCCCAAAATTGTCAATAGTATCTGGGATTTTGGGGTGATTCAAACGAGGAAATCTGATTAAACTAATATGCTTACATATTTACATTGCATGAATATCTCGATTTTGACCCACTCCAAATGAACTCATGCTTCTTTGAACAACTCGAACCTAACAAGCTTTGAATCAGCTCGTTAAACGAGAAATTGCATACATCAAGCTAGAGAAAAGTAACGAAAATCCAATATGCTTTTGTATATGTTGATCACCACTAGTGGTAAGAATTTCAGCAATTGTACCAAAGTTTGAGTTATTAATAATCATATCTCTAATCACTGCTACATCATAACCATCCATTTTTATGAGCCTAATAAAATAAATAATTGGTTAGACGTGTCCCGTCAAAGTTAAGCCTTATAAAAATTCCATTGAGCCAAAATGTTACACTCTCCGTATGCCTAGCTAGTGGGGAAACAAGCTGGGCTAGTTTAGTTACTCTAAAGTTTGAAGGACGTGTGTATGAATTTGGAGGAGTCAGGAGTTTAAACTTTGATAGAGTGTATATGTATTTTTTTTTTTTTAAATTTGTAGTAAGTGGTGGTCATTAATTAAGCTCCACTTTTAAACAAAATTTAACTAACATGGAAATAAAACTCCACTTTTAAAAAAAATTTAACTAATAGGGAAACAAAAGATAAAAACGGTATATCTATGCCAAAATGGTATATATTGGAAAGTTTTCTAATTATAGCTAGGTGAAGCTAATTTTTGTCCACAAAGAAACGTGCATAGCACATGAATTCTTAGATCTTATTACCAACTTAGACCATGGGCCAACTCACGCGCACCCTTACTACCTTAATAAAGCCTTTTGGTTTTGCTTCGTCAACCTGAGTCTCTCTCGTCCACCAAACTTTCCGGCTCTCTCTCTCTCTCTCCTCCATCGTTATTGTCCCTAGACAAAAAGATACAGAGAGAGAGAAAGCAGTAGTGGGATTTCTTAAGGGGTTAGGGTAGAGAGAGATTTCCATGGAATCCATGAAGGGAGGAGGACGTGGTAATACCACTAGTACCCTTCAAAAGCCAGATCATCGTGATGACGTGGCCACTGTCGCCGGCGGCCAACACCGCCACCTACTGGACGGCATCGCGACGGTTCTTTCGCGATGGAACGGCCTCCAGATGGCGGTGAACAACCACTGGGGTGGACCTGACTCTCTCCAGAAATCCCATAAACTCGCTTCTGATATCTTCTCCTGCTTCTCTCAATCCAAAGGTACGTACGTACTTGTCACCTAATTACTAATTAATCAAGTTATATTAATGTTAATCCTTCTCTTAGTATTTTCAAATCTTAATCAAATTATAATATGTATGATTATGCTGATTAGTACATTATATTGTGAACAGCACCGCTATACGTGGAGGATGTAGAAAATCTACTCCACGAGAGCTTGCTTCTCTCCTTTAACACAGAAATAGAAGATGGCAGCATCGAAGAGGTATGCATATATGTTCATTTATACATAAAATATACACACATATATATATATAAATAAATATATTATCTATGTGTATATATATTATATATGACTATGTGTTACATCATTTTTATATATGATTAATGATTTGAAGCATTAATGTTATAAATTATACAGGTGGCAGAACAGTTGATGATTTTACATGAAGAATTCTTGCAATAATGCGTGGAAACTGGAATATAAGTTAATGTGAAGACGAAACTACAAAATTTTTGTATCAAAAGAGAGTATAAATTCTCTCCAAACAGAGCTAGCAGCCTAGATGAAGTTGTATGTTCAGTGGCCATTGAATATGTGTATGTATATGTGTGTTTTGAAATTGGTTATTTAGGCAAATAATCTACTTTTAAATCAGAAACATGTTAAATATTATTTTTGTTTATATTTATCGTATTGTTTCACTTGCTAGGAATGCGAAAAGAAAAAAAAAATATATATATATATATATATTTATATATAGGACACCAATCCAATGTAGCAGCTCTTATTTTTTTTAACCTATAAATAAATATCAATTTGGATAATGAAAATTTAACATACACATTTTTTTATTGTAAAAAGTAAAAAAGAAAGAGTATTAATAATGTCCGTCTTTTCATTTATTTCATTATAGTCGTTGGATCACCAACGATTAAAAGAAAATTATCTATCCATATCCATAGATTAAAAAAAATATATCTGTTGAATTAGCAACCATATATATATATATATTAAGTGTGATCCGTCGATTAAATCTTGTGATGAATTCCACACTTCTAGCCCGATAGTGTGGCTCAATGTTATTCTAACACTTGGTTACTTCTAGCCCGATAGTGTGGCTCAATGTTATTCAACACTTGGTTAGACAAATGTGAATGATCTTTAACAGAAAGTGAAAATAATTAATCATAACTCCAAAAATTACATGTAATTCTTGATTTGACCCTTAGAACAAGAACTGCACGAATGTATGTGCAATGCATCTGAACTTTGAAGAATTATATGGATTTAATTTTAATTGCAATTCTGTAATTAGTTTTAATTAACTCAATATATGTTGTTTGATTTTCAAGATCTTGGGAACCTTTTTCGAGACCGCACGATACTACTGTGCTAGTTCTTAATTAAAGAGAGAAGCTCAGTCCCGAAAGTTTTAACTTTTAAGCCCTCTTAGGATTGTCAGTTGATGGTTGGCCTCGGCCAATACTATTGTGTGTATTTTTTTTTTCTTTTTTCATTTACTGTTAAGTTATAAAAATTTATAGAACTAAATGTAATTATTTTATATTTTGTAATTACTTTAATTGAAAAATGGGTCAAAATTTGGCTCTATATGAAAAAAAAATAAAAATAAAAAGACAAAAAGAAAAATGCAATGCTTCCGTTGGCCTTAGTACGAGGGAAATAGCTCTCAACGTCAAAAAAAAGGGACGGTCGTTCCTTGTCAAGCTGACATCATATGATCCGGGAGTCACCACGGGACCACGGGACCACGACATCAGTTCCTTGCCAATAACAACACATGTACTACATTGCTAGCAGGGAAAGCTATGTATAAATATGTGGCATACGTTTGATACTAATTTTCATATAGTCATGCACAAGTGACAAATATATAATAACAAGTGTCTCTATATTATGTTTGAATCGGGCTTATAAAATTAGAACAATGCTACCCCCTAGTACTTAATGTACTATTAGATGAACTTGTAGTATTAGATGAACTTATGGTATACCTATTATTATTATTATTATTAGAAAATTTTATTATCTTTTTAGCTATGTCGCTCCGACCTAAATCACCCGAGACAAATTAGGAAGCTTCCTAATTCTGGTTAAGATGGCAGACTTTATTTTATTTTGTTTTTATAATTCTCAGGTAAATTATTATTATTATTATTATTATTATTAGAAAATTTTATTATCTTCTTAGATATGTCGCAAATTAGGGAGCTTCCTGATTCTGGTTAAGATGGCAGACTTTATTTTATTTTGTTTTTATAATTCTCAGATCAACTATGGAAAGTTCTAGAGCAAGCTAGGAATATTTACGAATTTTATTTAATTTTATCATAATTCTTATGTCTTTAGAGCCATTTAGAAATATCCATTTTCGTTTCGCATTTATAGCTTATTTCCTTTTTAAGTGCATTTTTGGGATTTTATTTTAATTTTTCATTTACGTGTGTGTGCTAATGTACTCTCAAAGATAAATAAAACTGAGAATTTTCTTTTTTTTTTTAATTTTTCAAAATACTCAATATTAATGAGTTTTTGGTGCTTAATATTTCATCATTCATTAGAAAGGTTGTTTACGTGCGATTAAGCAACTGTCACACATTGGGCGTTTTCTTAAGAAATAGACATTCGTCGTCACATACGTACATCCTCTAATTACCAAGTTAGAGTTCTCGATCATATTGTTATTATTATCATACTACGCTAGATACGAACAAATCTTATTAATTTTATAGGTTAACCGCAAAAAATATTTTGAAATTTGAATGTTTTGTCATTAAATTCTGAAGTTAATTTAGACTCCACAAAATAATACTAATTTCTAAAAATTAATATTTTGGATTAATTTTTTGACTAATTTTAATAACATAAAAATAATAATATCCTTCATTAAAACCACACTAATCCTTATTATAAAGATATTATTGTCTTTTATCAGTTAAATTTATCCAAAAAATCAACTCGTGATATTAGTTTCCTGAAATTTTTAATCTCGAAGTATTATTTTACAAAATTCAAAGTTTAAATACAGAATGTTCAAACATCAAGATATTTTTTTTATAATTTACCCTTATTTTTATTTTTAAAAGCATATCGATTATCAAATTGTGAATGTTCAATTTTTCCTTTAACGAAGGTTTTCTCTTTTATGGTATATTTTTGTGGCATAGTTTTTATTGTCAAAACTTTCAAAATAATTAATCATTTTGAATTTGCTCACTTACTTCTGATTTTGTATTGTTCTTCTATTGCTTCCTTAACACCAACATCATTAGGGGATGTTAAAGGACTCTTAAAAAAGTAAGAGCCAAATGGTTTTTCTTCCATACTAGTTTTTTCTATTGGAAATTTCCAAATAGTTATTTTTTCAGAGACTAAATAAATGAAATTAATGAAAAGATGCATAATAATTAAAATATATTTTTTCTTTAAAAAAAGGTGAAAAAGAGGTAAACCGTAAACACTCTCATTCCTCACCAGTTTTTTTTAATTAAAAAAAATTGATATTTCCAAATAACTATTTTTTTTTATAATTAAATAAATGAAATAAATAAAAAAATATGTAAAAATTAAAAAAGAAAAGAAGAAACATAGTTAGAAATATTATATATACATATATATATATATAGGCACCAATTCTAGGTTTTTTTTTTTTACCTATTAATAAGTATTATTTTGTCTATTCTTTTATGATAAAAGTTGAAGAGAGAAAAATATTAAATAATAACTATTTATTTTAATTACTTTTTTTCAATACGATAACCCTGAAATCATGATTCAATGGCTAAAAAATTAGGTAAAAAAATACTACTGGATTGAAAACCTATATATATATATATATTATATGAAAAGCTATATATATATATAATATAACAGTTTTTGCATTTATTCATTTGTTTATCATTAAATAATTTTAGAAGTCATATCAAAACCGTGGTGAATTGATTAATTTGTCCTTGTTAACTAATGTATTTTTAAATATATTAGCATTAATAAGGAAAAGACAAAACACATATATAGTAAAAAATAAGAGATCAAAATCATACTAAGGACAAAATTTTGTTTTGGGACAAAACTACTAATTATTCAGACTTTCTTCATATCCCATTTGATATGTATTTGTGATAGAGAATTTAGGGTAGGTGTCCTTTTTCTTAAACTCCATTCAACAAATGACCTTTTATTTTTACTAACGTATAGCTAAATAACCATTGTATTTAGGAAAATGGTGTTTGTTATTTAGTTATAGATAAATCACCTTTTAGTTTTCGTTAAATGATCATTGTGTTCAAGAAAATGGCTGATTGTTTTAGGTTATAGATAAGGATAATGCTTGAGGTACCAACTTTTGTACCAAATTTTTAATACCAACATATGTGGTATATAATTTGTCACCACTCAATTAATAATAATTTTTAATCTATTTGTGGTAAGTTTCAATACACCAATTAATTGGTGACAAGTTATATGTCACATGTGTTAGTACAAAAAAAATTGGTACAAAAATTGAGGTATGTAGTATTATCCTATAGATAAATGGTCTTTTAGATTTTGTTTTATTTTTCAAGTTTTGGTACATTGATTTTTTTGTGTTAGTATATCCATACATCAGAATGACATATTTGAAGATGTAGCAATTTTATTATACCAGATTTTAGCTACTTTTGTTATCTGATTCCAGGTTTTGATATTTTAATTTTTCTTTTTGGTATATTTATATATATTGACATAGTATGTTTGAAAATATACGAATTTTATTTGACTGAATATATGTTTTTTATTGTGTACATTGATTTTTTTTTATTGGTATATCTATACATTGACGTGCCATGTTCAGTTTGGATTCAAATTTAACATGCATCAAGGGTATATAGCTTCAGAGTACGTAATCCGCATCTGTGCATATTAGATTGAATTGAATTTTAAAAATCTACACTTAGGTGCATATTAGATTGAATTGAATTTTAAAAATCTACACTTAGGTGAATCAGATGTACTTTTTTAATTCAAAGTAATTGTTCTAAATTAATTTGCACTTAAAATATATATAATATATGATTTATCACGTATTTTTATAATCCATATATATTGTAAAATTTTATATTATTTATAATTTAAAGTGCAGAGTTTTGTTATACAATTTGACATATATGATTATTATTTTTTAAAATATAAAGGTAAAATAGAGTCCTATTATAAGAACTTATTAATCAAGTCTAAGTAATCGTTTAAAAGTTACAAATTTAATGTATACATTTTATAGATCGGATTGGATTGTCAGAATGTTTTATACATATTGGATTATATGAAATTTTTAAAATTTGGTATTTAGTGTGGATTAGATGTAATATACTTAAAAAAAAATGCAGATTAGATTAAATTAACGCTCCCAATTGAGATAATGACAGGTTTAGAGGTGACAATAGTGGAGACATTCCCTGACCCTATTATTTACATCTTATCCTTGTGCATAATGAATCTCGGGGTCAAATTAGTTATTTCCCCATCCATGCACATGAAAGCTCATACTAAGCTTTGGTTTTATAACCTAAACGGCAATGTACCTTTTTTTTATTTCAGAAATATTTTAAAGATAAGTCCTTCTAGTATATTCATAAACTAGGGAAGGGTTTGACAAGTCCATAAATTTTCAAAATTAGAAAATCGATATTACACTTTCCAAGTTTTCCATTAGAGAGTTATCCTTGACTTAGGATATCACTATTCAATTGTTGAAAGAGAAAATGACGTGGATAGGAGCCAACATGATTTTTTTTTGGTGTATTTTTCTAAAAATGATATTAAAATATATTTTTTCTATATATTATTTTAATAAATATCTATTATTTTTCTTTTTATTGTTAAATGGAGTATATGTATCTCCACACTTGGTTATCTATTTATACATAGTTTTAATTTATTTATCAAGTATATAAATTTTATACTTGTTATATCATATTTTACGCGTAATATATACACTAATATACTAATGTGGTTATCTATTTATACATAGTTTTAATTTATTTATCAAGTATATAAATTTTATACTTGTTATATCATATTTTATGCATAATATATACACTAATATACTAATCATTTTAGTATAACATCTGAAAAGAAAATACAATTACTAAAAATGAGCTAAAAATTTGGCCATTTTGCTAAAATATTTTTTTTATTTTCTTGGGTTTGGTGACTGAGGCCTAACCCAATTCAGAAAAAATGATATTAAATTTAGTTCTTCGTTATGTGAGCCAACCTATTTTAACTAACTATAAGAATAATAATAAGACAGGTCAAGGATGATTTTTTAATTATCATCTCATCCCTTAAGCTTCAGGATACTATCATTCCTGCTATATTCATCATTATTTTAAATACGGGTACGATGTGAGGAATGATCAATAAATAATAGGAAAAATCATAATTTTCCATTATTCGGTAATCATGATAAAATAAGAAATTATAAAATTAAAATTCTATATATACATAATCTTTTAATTTTTTTGAACATAACAATGTACCAAGTAGTTTTGAAACTCTAAAATTCAATTATATAAGTATATATAAATTTTCAAATAGTGTTATATAAAATTTATAATTATATGTGTAATAATTTATTGTATGATAATGTATTTCGGGACAAATACTGTATAGATTATATTAATATCGTCTTTATACTATATCCATGTGTATGTTTCTTTCTAAATCATTTCTCTAATAGAACGATTTTTCTCTTTTTCATTCTGATTGAATAACTATGAATATCCATAAATGTGAGTTATATTTCAATCTAACTACTGAGTTAGTGGAGCTAGGCCAACTTAATCCAAGGCCCACCAAGGATATCGAAAAATCAAGTAGTGCAAACCTGACATGTGCCAATATATATCTCTACATTACATCAGACTGTATTTAGGCTTTTATTATATGAGCCAACCTGATTTGATCAACAATCATGCTTAGTCGGACGAACCAGAACCAGAACCAAAACTCAGCACAAATATTGAAAAATAAAGTTGGGATGGGCCGACATAGCCCAACTCATATCTCTATATAAAGTGGGATGCAAAAACAAAAATCTTTGCTTCTATGCCCCTTTCTTTCCTCGTTGAGTAATCATCCCTTCATTTAGGAAAGCTTATTCTTCTCCTCCTTTCCTCTCCGCCTTTTTAGATCATATTTGAACCTTGGCCATTACCAGAGAACTCTATCAGATTCAAAAACACTTGCAACATTTTCAATCTTCTGAAACTATATTCTCTCTGCCCTCTTATTCCCTCTCTATCACTCTTCCATGCAAAGACAATCTCTCTCTTTCACCTTTGCTTTTTTCCCAACTTGTACAATCTCTCTCTCTTGGGTTTACTACGTAAACTCGAGAAAACATAAAGAGCCACTCAAGGCATAATTGTCATTCTTGTTGCCTATCTTTTTCCAATCTATTTATTTTCTACTTTTTTTTTTCTTGAAACAAAGTTACTTTCTATGAATCTTTTTCCTTGTCACAGTCGAAATTTGACTCGTCTAATTAGAAACCCTAAGAACAGGTTTGGTATCAAATTCATATATACTTTTTTAAACTCAAAAACTTAAAAAAAAAACACCAAGTACAATAAATACTTGTTTTTCAGGCTTGTATCATAAAACTATTTCTAAGACTGTCTCAAAAAAGTAGACTGAAAATTTGAGATGTTTTTCAGGCTTGTATCATAAAACTATTTCTAAGACTGTCTCAAAAAAGTAGACTGAAAATTTGAGAAATTTAATAAGATGATTAATATTTTAAATTTGATTAAATAGATGTCTATTTTTAAAATTTGATAACTAAATATTTAGTTATATATATTTTTATATTTAATAAATATATTTATATATTAATTATTATATTAAAATATATTGAATATATAAATTCTTATACTTGATAAATAAAAATTTACGCCCAATATATAAATATATACAGCGCATATTTATATACCGGATACTTCAAAATTTACTTAAATTGTCCAAAATTTGGTTAGCCCCCAAAATTGAGAAAAACGATTTTTTATCGTTTCGGTATATTACTCAAAACTCAGACCCGTGCTATTTTCTCCTCTGCGCAGCCATTGACGATGCTCGATCCAATCAGCTCCTCTAACCGTTGACGAGCTCCAGCCATGGACGAAGCTCGAAGCTGACTCAATCAGATTCCTCCTCTGCCATCGACGAGCTCCGGCAATTGACGAGCTCGACTCAATCTATAGCAGGTAGCCTCGAAATTTCCTTCTCCTTTTCTCTTCTCTTGCATCTGCATTAGTTTTATTCTTTTTCCGAAAAAAAGTTCAAACAATTTCTGGGGTTTAAATTCAAACAATTTCATTTGCATCTGAATTGGAAAATAAATTAGGGTTCTCCCTCGTAGACAATTTTTGAGTGTCTTATTACTCTCATCCAACTAAAAATGATTTTTCTGATGAGGAATTTTGAGTATAGTTGTGAGACTTGCATGCATAGTTGGATTGTTTTATTGGGTTGTTTTTTTAACTTTTTTTAACCTGTTTGGTTGCTGAGAAAATAGAGGGATAGAGAGAAATTTCATCGTGATCAGTTTATTTATTCTTCTTTTTGTATAAGATGAAAAACTCATTACTCTTTTTTTGTGGTTGAATAGGAAAAGAACAAATTATTTGCTTTGTTGTTCTCTTCCCCTTAAATAATTGATGTCCTGGTCTTATTGATCCACTTTCCCTCTTAGTTTTTGTTCTCAAAATAATTCAGTACGAATGAAGTTTGCTAGATTCTTAGTTGCCAAACGTTGTTTTTCTACTTCCCCTATTGTGGGTGCTTATTATTTGATTGAAGTAGTTGTATCCTAGAATTGAGTTAAGGTTCAATACTTGTTTTGTACACATCGCAATTGATTTTGCACCATTGTTGTGTCTGGTGAGAAGGGTTTGTTTTTACTTTTTGTTTAATTCGTTCTTTGAAATGTTCAAAATCCTGTAGGGGTTAGAATACAACTTTATTGCAGTTACAGATATTTTAACTGATTAGTTCCTTTTTTAATTTTCAAAAAATATTGTTTTCATTCAAATATGTGATCAAGTTCTGTATCTATAATGTTTTGGTTTCGTATCTATATTGGGTCACAGGAACCTTGTGTATTATAGGGAAGTAGTATTTGTAAACAGATCAAATGGATTTATAGAGTGACATAACCAAAAAACTAGAGCTTATTCAACACATGTTATTTCTCTCTCTTTTTCATTTCTCTTTATGTTTTTATATTTTATATATATATAGAGAAAGAAATAGAGTGAGATGGCTCTGACATAGATCAGATGTTGGATGCATATGATAGATGGATGCATGATGTGCAGCCTTTTTGATCTATCTAGTTTAGATTATTACATGAGATCAGATAAAGATGTTGGTTTTGAGAAGAAGGTTGCAGCTGGTTTCAGTCGCAGAATATGCTTGGCATGTGATAATACTACTAGTGAGTGACAAGGAAAAAAGGAAAAAGAACAACAGAACATATGCGAGTTCCTTAAATTTTTAGAATATCTTAAGTAAAATGATAAATGAGGAGCGGAGGGATATTTGTGGGACTTTTCCAACCACATAACATGAACACATGACCTGTCCAACATGTCTTGTAACTGCAACTCCAAGTGCTTCAAAAAGAATATAGGCCGCTTTGTTGTTCTACTTATTTTTGTTTCTAATAAAGTAAAACAAACATATCTTGATTATTACTTACAGAGAACCTGATTCTGATATTTAAATCAAAAGATTAACGAGAGGGAGAAACTTATTAGCCTATATGACTTCCTAATATCAGGTATCTCCTGTCAATTGATGTACATGCACTTGGATTAATAACAGTTGTTTCACAGTTGTATTTTTTAATATTTCTCTTTTTGTTTTAAAACTTCATAACCGGTGTTAGGTGTTTCTCTTTTTGTTTTAACAGGTACAAAGGCAAAGATATCTCTGTCATCGCAGGTACTCTAAATACCATTTTTAGTTTACTTTGGGAGTTAATAGAGTTAGTACTTTTTATTTGTTTTGATTATTTAGAATATATCATAATAGAGTTAGTTTCTTGATTTTAGCAAACACAATTAATATGGCACCTAAACTTGATGATTATGGCGATGGGGGCTCAATGGCCATCTAAGGTAGAGAGCTATTTCATGGCCATCTAATTTAGGAAAAGTAGAAGCTGTTTTCAGAAATTCTCAACCAAACACAAATTCCTTGTTTTCAAATTCGAAAACTATTCGAGCATACTTGTACCAAACGAATTTTCAGATTTTCAAAATTTTGCGTACAACCCTTGTTTTTAGATAGGATCTTACTTTTTGAAAACTTTGTTTTCAAATCCTATACCAAATGGCCCCTAAGTTTCTCCGCTTGAATGCAAAGAACAACATTGGTACGAGGTTAGCGTCTTCCTCCAATTATTCATTCTTTCGAGATTGATTTTTGTTTTGAACCTTAAATATTGTTTCATGGAAAAACCTTAAAATTCACATTGCATATAGTCTTATGTTAGTGTCGATTATAAAACATGTTTTTGATTCTGTTATTGATTTTTTTGTGTTCTGTGAATAATCTATTTTTAGCTGCTTAGGAATGGTAGTTTGTTTTTACTGTCAAAATTATGTCGAAATATTCGCTTAACATGAACAAGATCAATGTGCCCGTGCCCAAATTTTATATAGTAGAAAATGACATCAGATCTAACTTTTGTTTTTCTTGAAAAATATTTCTATCTTTTTTTGTTACAATCCAAATAAGAGAAAATAAAATCCCTTGTAATTTTTTTTCTTTCCCTCTAAAAATCCAGGTTCCACACGGAATAATTATCTTCAACTTCAGGACTTGCTTGGCACCCCCTTTTTGTTTTTGTTTTTTTTTGCCTTTCAGTAAAGTGAAATGAATGGCGAAGATGTTCTCAAGATGTTGTTCGAGAAAATTTTGGTCATTCGTTTCAGTTTAAAAACAAAGAAAGGAAAAATAAACATAAATGTTTCCCAGCAAGACCTGAATGTTCTTACTACTTGGTAGTCGTTATAGTTATAACAAAATGTCACTTAATTGCATTCCATGTTGGGAAGAAACTATGTGGCAATAGTGAATCAAATTTTCAGCAGGGAAGATGGAAAGAAAGTCCAATTTCATCGTTACGGATTAAAAGTAAATTGGAGGGACTATCTGATATTTATCAATTTTAGCTTTTTNTTTCATTTTTAGCCTTTTGTTTTGTTTGACGCAGTTTACCTTGTAAATACGTTGCTAGCGTATGCGTAAACAATATGATACTACAGTTAGCAACTCAAATCTAAACCTTTTTTTTTTTTTTTACTAATTGATGTGGTTCTTGACTTGTTATTTTGTGTTTGGTAAAACATACTGTACTGTAAATGGCATTAATGCTATCTTCCAATTTAATGAGCCAACTAAACTAGTATAATCCAATTAAATAATGAAAATTCTGCTGGCAAAAAAGAAAAAAAAAATGGGATTAGAGTTGGTACTTATAGAGGGAGTTGAATTTTATAGTGAAATCTGGAATTTTACTCTTGTATTCTCTTGGTATTGTGTGGAAGTAATGAGCGCTTGATTCTTTCTATATATATTTATATATATTCTTTTTGGTTATGTGCTATTCAGTAAATTTGTAAGAGCTTGGTATTTTTGGTAAAAGCAACACATTTTAGAATGAGTATTTTCACTATGAGAATTGAGGATTGATGAGTTTTTTCGCTTGCATGTGCCCCTATCTCCACTCGCTGATTCACAATCCATATTTTGAATGGACTTATGATGACCTTTATCTTACGTACACAAAACGATAGTACTGTGCATTTCATATGACTATGTAACTTAAAAGAAAATTTAATAATTTCACTCACCAATTAGCATATTGTTCAATTTAACATTTTCAGTTCAAAGCTAAACCAATGCTGTTGATCCTCAAAATGGTTTTGCACTCATGTTTTTTGTAGGTTAGAGTACTCCATACGGTTTTTATGTACATGAGATGGCACTGGCTACAGTATACTAGCCTCACCCATTTATCAGCTGATTAACCAATTAATGGAGATAGAAGTTCCCGAGGAAACTGAAGGAAGCATGCCAGGCATTAAGGAAAATGGCTTTATTTTAAAGCCAGTATCCCCGGAGGAATCTGGTGAGGGTCTGCCGTATGGTCCTTCAAATTGGCCTAATCCTGGAGATAATTGGGGTTGGCGAGTGGGAAGGAGAGTTGCTCAAAATGGGCACTATCTTGACAGGTACCTGTATCTTCCTAAGCGTCTTCGCTTTAGCGAGGGTTCAGCACGTAAAGTAGGAGGTTTTGCAAGCAAGCTTTCAGTTGAACGCTATATCCAAACAAAATTTCCTGGTGCAGATATCGATGCATTTTTTGCATCATTCAGTTGGAAAATACCAGCAAAAAGAGCTTCATTGGCAAATGGTCAGCTGTCATTCCTTTCTTGCTATTCTTTATGAATATATTAACATAAGCTTTTTTTGTGTGTGTTTTTATGAAATATCTTACTGTTTTATAGTCTTCTTCTCCTATTACTTATTTCTACACAGTATCTTCTTACCTTATTATAATGAGATATCAGTTGTTTGCTACCTTAAGATTTTGCAGTATGAGCATGTTTAGTGATCCCCAATAAAAAGAATTGTAAAGGAAAATGATTTGGAGAGGAATGAGAAGAAATAATTTTAAAGTTATCTCTTCCCAGTTTCACTAATTTTGTGAGGGATTTATTGAAACTTGTGTTTTAAATTCGTATGAAAACACATGAATGAATGGGAAAAGAAACACTTCACTTATTTATATTCCGTTATGGCCCATTACGGACTAGTAAACATGGGCTATATGTTTACCACTTGTACCACCATGAAATGAATGACTGGCTTGGTGGTGTCAATTATCAGAAATCTCAGTTACTAAGGCTATGCTTAGTGGGAGGGCAGGAAGATAGGAAGGATGAGACCTACATTACTTAAGGAAGGGAAATGAGAGAAGACAAGGAGCACTCTTCCCTTATTGTGTTTGGTATGAGAGGAAGGAGAGAAGGCCAAAGTCCTCTCCCTTGTTTGGTAAGAGGGAGAATTGGAAGGAAGAGTAAAACTTTTAGTTAGAATAACCACTCTACCATTTGAGTGGGCATCTCCTTCCTAAAATCTCTCCATTTTAGAGGAATTGAAATTTATTTAAAATTAAAGATTTGAAATCCCTTCCCTCCTAAAATCTTTTCTACCAAACAACCATCATATCTACTTTCATCCAATAATTCCCCAACCCTCTTCTTCCCTCCATTTCCCGCCTACCAAACACACTCAAAAAGTTTGAGTCATGCTAGTTTCAGTTGTGGAGTATATTATGTTCTTTGTTCCATCCATGATGCTATTATGAGACTTCTGAAAGTTGAGTCATGCTAGTTTTCAAACTGGTACATCCTAACTTCCCCAAATATTACTTCCTGCAACAAAAGTTTTATCATAATAAATTGATAACATAGGGATCTGTAGAGTGCATACTTATCTGGTTTTAGACTAGTTATATTGATTAGACTTTTAATTTTAAAACGCAAATCTTTTATGTTGCTTTCGCTTTTCATACGTTTGGTGCTTCGACATTCAATTTTTATGTCATGATTGTTTTTGTATTCTTCTCTCCCTCGTGAAGGGTCCACTTTCTGACATGATTATCTTTAGATGATCTCCGTTGTACAAGGTAATTTGTTGCAAAAATTCATTAATTGTCTGACATGAGTTTTTTAATTAACAGGTACTGTGGTATGGAAGAATGGTATGCTTGCTCCACCTACTGAAGAGTATACAGAGCAATCTGTCTTTGATTCCAACTCTGATGCAGGGGGTTGTAAGGCTGGAAATAAGATGTGCAACAGCCTAGTGGAGCAAGTAGAAAATTCTACATTAGCAGTCATGCCTTGTAACATCTGCTGCAGTGAACCTCGATTCTGCCGTGATTGTTGTTGCATTCTGTGTTGTAAGACCATCGATTCTACCTATGGAGGCTACAGTTTCATCAAGTGTGAAGCAGTTGTGGAAGAGGGTTATATATGTGGGCATATAGCACATATTGATTGTGCTTTACGATGTTACATGGCCGGGAAAGTCGGAGGAAGCATTGGATTGGATGCCGAGTACTATTGCCGGCGTTGTGATGCAAGGACAGATCTGGTTCCACATGTTACTGGGCTATTGCAGACGTGTGAATCAATTGATTCTCGGGATGACATTGAGAAGGTCCTAAAAGTTGGTATCTCCATTTTGCGTGGTTCCCAGAAAACTAGTTCCAAGGGGTTACTGAACCGTATTGAGTCAGCTGTTACAAAGGTAAAATTGAATTATTGTTTTTTATTTTTAGGTATAAAGAGTTGCTTTCTTGATTTAGCAGCTAACCTGCACCATTTTAAGCTCCTGAAGCTATCAGCTTTGACCATTTAGTTTTTGCATCAGCTTAATCGTGGGACTTCTCTTGAAGATATGTGGAAGGTGGACAACAACTTGCTAGCTATTTCCGCAGGTTAATTTCTCATAAGTCCTATATCATTCCAAAATAATCATAATATATCAATCAACGAGTTTGAGCTGTGGCATGAAGATATGTTTTGTTTGCTTCTAGTTTCATGTTTCTTTGTATAATAATGGTCTCGTAAGATTTTTAGGAAATTGTCTCTCCGTTATTAACAATTCCCTTACTCTCTTCACTGTGACGAATAAAAGTTTTTCTTTCCCCTAGATAACAGATTTTCATGCAATTTGGTCAATCCATAGGAATTCTAGAAAAATAGTCACTCCATATATAGATGTTTTTTTATGCAGTTGGATTAACGTAGATATACATGCACCTCCAGCTACCCGTGATCGATGCTTTGCTCTCAACTCAAGATCATGAACATGGGGTTACCTCACATGATTTGTCATATTGTAGTTTTAAACACTGGTTTTTCTGCAACTATCACTAAGCAATATACTATTTCATTGTATATAGATGCCTCACATCATGGAAATGCTGCACTGGAAGTTGTAAACCACCAGGAGCCTCTGGATATTCATACAGACATGGAAAACGTGCCTACTTCTTTTAATTGGAAAACTGAGTCCCTCAAGCTGGAAGAAGAGATTGATCTAGTTTTGCAGGCACTGAGAAAGTCACAAGAGATTGAATACGAATTGGCTGAGGAGAGGCTTCATACCCAGAAGAATTATCTTTCTAATTTGTACCAGCAACTTGAGATTGAGAGATCCGCATTGACCCGCCATGTATCATCAGCTGACCAAGATGACTTGCTGAGTGCAGTCTTGAACAGGGTGAATCAGATAAAACGGGAACTCATGAAACTGAAGGAAATGGAAAAGGTGGCTAGCGGATTTGGAAAGACTGCTAGAGGCATCCTGGAGGAGCACTTTGGTTTGGAAATTGAGGGGTGAAGTGACATGAATCCTTGTCAACTACAAGGTTGGGATTCATTAGTTCATCAAAATTCGGCCCTGAACTATCTTCCATTTTTTTAAACTGAATCACACATGCAACTGTCAAGTATGTCCTGCGTCACTTGTCCAAGCTCTCAACTGTCTGATACATGCATGAGCAATCATCGTCAACGGTGACAAGAGTTGTGATCAACAAAACTAAAGGGTGAACATCTTGTGATGAACCCGGATGCCGCCCTGTGTTTTCTTCTGTTGAACTAAGCGAATCAGGTAATTGTCGAGGTTGTGTGGACTTCAGTACTTTGGAAGAATTGAAACCTAAGGGTTATGAAAATGCTTGCAAAGGAAATCCAAACCCTTTTTCAAGTATAGAGTTAGCCCAAGTGTTTGTATCCGTTTAGCTTGGCTCATCAATTTTGTCCTTTTGCTATGTGAGTCAACCATTGCATTTCTCTATCCAAAGGAAACAGTTTAAATCAGGAGAACATTTTCTTCTGTGTTGTATTGTTTGAAGATTTATGGACAATTATGTTCATTTGTTCATGTTTGTCACTTCCCATTTGTTGGGTAGTCCAATTCAAGTTGAAGCCTCTTTTGTTCAAAAAAGAAATTTGCCGATTTAGGTACAGAACTGGGCAAAGGATTCTTGTCACATGACTGGTCTCGTGATATCATTTAAGACAATAACCATGAGAAGTTGGTAGTGACTTGCCTCTTTTTGCTTTTGGTTAATATTGCTTGTGTGCTTCTGGTTAACCTCACTCGCATGGAACTAGGCAATCAAATCTTCAAATTGACACTTGAGATTACGAAACGTTGCCTCATGTCCAATATGTATCTGTATGATTGATGTTTCCTCCATGTCCAATATATGTATGATATCTACACACGTGTAAAAGCCTAGCCAGCCAAATTTCTCAAATCTAATATCTCTAGGTGGTGTCTTTGTCTGTCCATTCCTGTCAAAGTAAAAGTAATTCATCCCTAGTTCCACACGAGAAAATAAAGAAAAAAGAGAGAAATAAAAAGAAACGAGACTCGTTGGATGGCCTTGGAATAACTTTATAGAGGCAAATCCTATTCATACAAATCATAAAAGAGAAACCCCATATACAAATTCTCCCCCATTTGAGTGGACATGACATAAGTTGACGACTCCTTTGTAGCAAACAGCCTCTTCCTTCCTCTCCTTTCACTACTACCTTCTTTTTTCTCTCTTTTCCTTCATTGCAAGGTCTTTATTTTCCGTTAAAGTTTATCCTTATATTTTCAATGGCTTCAATCAAGTCCTCGAATATGCGTTGTCATAATCTATTAATCCCCTGTTCCACCACAATTGCCAAAAGACACTTTAAACTAGATAACATATGACTATGACTAGATCAGAAAGACCCTGAAATGTTATACATTTTCCAACTTAACCTGTATATTTATTCCCTTTTTTTTTTTTTGGTGGTAATGAACCTGTATATTTATTCAGAAACAGATAAAAGGGTCCTGCTTAGAAAGACGATAAAACCTCTATAGCAACCCGTTCTAAACTCTATTGAAAACAATCAATGACACACTTCAAGAGAAACATCTATAGAAAACAAAACCTCAGAGAGGTGGATTCAAACATATCCTCACAAAATTTATCAAGAGCTCTTCCTAATTTTGTGATGATTATCAGATGTCAAATCCCAAAAGAATATTTTCTGATGCATTGACAAAGAAGAGGGCCAGGGGGGCCCAGCTGGAGAATTGGGTACTACTAACATCATCATTAATGGTACAGTTATTACTCTTCTGTATAAAGACTGATAAGATGCATCAGATCCAACAACAAAATCTCGTTTGGTCTTATAAAAAGGAAAAAAACCAAAAAACAAAAAAAACTTCGGATAATGAAAACTCATGAGAGCTAAGACACAAGAGAGACTTTCTCATTAAGAGAGAAAATTAAATTAACAAAGCATAANATCTTAACGCCAAAAGTAAACAAAAAGGCTGGTTCTTGTCAATAACAAGTTAATGCGGACCTGAAACGCTAAGATAACTAATTTATTTGCTAAAAGCAAAAGCGTGATTTAATTAATATTAGCTCAAGTTGGACTATCACATACGAATCCACCAAAAAGACAAGAAGACCTATATAGACAACCAAGTGGACCGCTATACCTATAGACCCACTAGATGAGTCAAAAGCATATATTCTAACCATAAAGAAAAAAGCGAACTAGTTCTTGATGTTTGAACAATAATAGATGGTTTAGTCTCGCTCCAATTTCTGAATTAAGTTATGTCAAAGGGTTCCAATCAAGAAATGCGGTCAATTGAAAAACAAAATCAACAAGACTTGCTAAAGGAGAAAAAAATAAAGGAAAAATGAAGGCTAAATCAGACCAATGAATGCAAGATTAGATCATTATGCCACGATCAAGTATTGAGAAAATGAAAGAATGGGGATATAATTACACCTTGAATTATTTCAAACGACTGCATCTTGGGGCCAAAAAAAAAAAGGCCAGAAAATCTACTAAATATCTAAATTGCTTTGTAAAGTCACCATATACACAGATTTTCCTTTGGTTTGTTCATTAATATATCACAGACCATCCAAAAATCAAAACAGGCACAAGAAAGAAAATTTTGTTTTCTGTTCATCGTTTCATACTTGCCCTACATAATGAGTAATTTTTTTTTTTTTCCTGTTCCTCGTTTCATACTTGCCTTACATAATGAGTAATGATAAACATACCGTTAAAACAAGATGCTTTACTCAAAATCTTAACTCCAAGCCATTCTACTCTGAGAATACTCGTTTCTAAGATTATAAGAATGATTGATAAAAATATCTACTACCCAAAAACAATTAGCAGGAGAATACGCCAAAACAACATTAATAAGCTAAAGTATCCAAGAACTATACCAAATGCCATTGCCATCATCATCATCATCATCATCATCATCATCAATCAAATTAACAAGAACAACATTCTTGATTGATTTAACCAAAGAAGCATACAAAAACTAGTTTCATCAACAGAATCATCATGATCATCATCATTTAACTTCGAAACTAAATCCAACTGAAGAACAAGAAGTGAAGTTTAAAAGAGCTTTTATTACTGTACAAGCACAAGCCGACTTCCCATACCTCCTCGGAAACTCCCTCCAGCTCCATCGCCCCAAACCTCATCACCGCCATCTCCGCCACGCTCCGAATTCTGAACCCCCTCGCCCTTGGGCACCGTCACGATGAGCTCGCCATCGACAAAAACCGCACTCGCAAGCTCCGGCCGAGTCGTCTCGGGCAACCGGAACCTCCACATGTCGAGCTCAAGCTCATCAACGCTCAATTCAGTCGACCCAGTCTCCCTAACCACAATCTTCATCACCCCAGGATGGATTTCAACTGCGTGAGCCCTCACATCGACGCCGATACCGTCCGTCTCGGCCACAAATCGGAAGAAATCGGCGCTCTCCTCGACCGAAACGTCGGCATCGGACCGAAACGGAAGCTCCAAGACCCGGCTAAAGACATGGGGAAGGCGCCGAAGCTTTTTATGGGTCAGACCCACGAAAGCCCTGGAATCCGAAACCGAATTCCGCCGATTCATCTCGTATTGAACTGCGATGTTTCGCTTCTTGGGTATGGGGTGGACCTTCATGGCTATGGCGCCAAAGGGTTTGGGGGCAGCGATATAAAGGGACAGAACAAGGATTAAGGCCAAAACGAGAGATGCCCTTGTGAGAAGGGAAGTCCAATTCTGGGTAGGAATCAAATTCTCGATGGGATTGAAGCTCTGTAAAGGAAGAATCATAAAGGAATGGTCCTAAAAAATTACGGGTTGTATTGGGTTTTCTTTGGTCTCGTTATCTTCTTCTTTCGGTGGAGGATGACCTATAATAATGGTGGGCTTTTGTCAATTTTGAGTATACAAAAAGAAAAATGGTATTTTCGTAAGTGTGGGATTGAGAGGCAGAAAGAGTGAATTCTTTTTCAGTTGAATTTAGGGAAAGAATTAGAAAGAGAGAATGGGAACAAGAAGAGAACAACTTCGATACAAAGGCAAAGGCTGGTAATGATATCGCCTTTTTCTGGGTAATGGCAGACTGTGGCAAAGGTGGGAATCACTAAAAGAGAAGTGCGTCTGGCTTTACCCCTTTGGTTTAAGATAATTACAATCCATGCTATGTTGTAATAATAATAATAATAATAATAATAGCTCTAAAGGTTATTTTGAAATTTATTTTGAAATTTCCATGCTATGTTGAAATTTATTTTCAATTTATTAAACGATATTTTAGTAAATTAATAACTCTAAAGGTTAGTGTTGACAATAACCAAAATACAAGGTACAATTTGAACAAAATATCAAATAACAAGTGATAAAAGTGATATTTGTTAGCATTATGCCTAAAAAGTGTTTATTATTTATAAATATTAATTGAATATTTTGGATCTTTAATAAAGTAATAATACATACATAGTATTTATGATAATGTTTTAACTGTTGGTACAATAGTAAATATCATAAAGATTTCATGATTTATTTATTAGAGAAATATTTAATAAAATTATTTGTTAAAGTTAAGATATAGTTTTTCTAATTAAATCAAATAAAACTGTCCATAGCTAATAAAAGAAGTTGGACACTTCTTTGATCGTATTGCAAGATTTTGTGTATTTATAATATGTTTTAATCTATATTGGTGTGACCATGTGCAAAAAAAATCTAAGTGTGTAAACATTGAACATAAACTATATGAAATATATTCTTGTAATAAGTGTCGTTGACAAGAATATATTCTCATAAACTAGATTATTAACATATATCTTTTTTAATCCTGAAATAAATGATAAAATTATGCTCATAATTTGTATTATTTGAGATGTTAAAAGGTATAAATAAAAAAATTAATAATCTAGATTACCACACTTTAGTAATACATTATTATGAGCATTGGGAATAAATGCTTATAGATTCGGAATTCACAACTTTATTATATAGAAAAGTGAATAACGCCTTAAGGGGTTGTATGAGCTTGGATGATTTAAATCTTACATAAGTTATTAATAAAATTAGATATTTTATAAATTAAAGACTTTCTATAAGTTTGGTCGTCTATTAGATAAAGTCTTGTATAAAGGAATTTGAAGACATAATTAGAGGGATAAATTGATAATTTTATGTAACTCCAATTACTGGTATTTATATAGGGATATATATACACATGTTAATTATCTAACGAACATAATTTTAATTATAAAGTATCTTATGGTATTTTATTTAATTCAAAAGTACAATTTGGACATTTAATGGAATAACTCCATAATTAATAGTACAAACCTATTTGTATTAAGAGTTAATTGTAACTGAGTCTTTGTCTATTGGAGCTTGAAATAAATAAGTCTATTTAGGTCCTCATCCTACACCAATATCTTAGGCTGTATAAGATTAATTGGACTCAAACAATTTTCTAAAGAATTACCCAAAAAGAGAGAAAAAGATCGGACTGATAATAGCCCACAACACTGCTAAATAAGCAATGTTTTTTAGCTAGTCCATGGCTCCTAGGGCTAGCTGAAAATCCCTTTAAGAAGGAGCCTATAAAAGGTTCCTCCCCTTGTTATGTAGAAATTCAGTTTTGACTAAAACGTTAATTTAGTAGTTGCACAAAAAATTGAGAGAAAACTTGGAGCCACTTTTGGAGGCTGTTAGAGGTTTTGGATTCTCACTTAGAGGTTGTTCAAAATCGAAGTGTCTAGTCATCTTTGCATTTACAAGCTTAGTGCATAAGGAGAAAGACTCATTAGTTGAGATACACAATCTCTTGTATATATTTAGACCATAATAGTAATAATAATAAATTTTATTTTTATTGTTTATCATTACCCGTTTGATTAGGGCACTTGTTAGAGAAAAAATAGGGAAGAGAAGACATTTGGTAAGTCACTATTTATGACTAGCAGATTTTTAAAATTATTGTATAATTACTATTTTAAACAGAATTTAAGAAGCATAGTAAGGATTATTTTTTTAAAGCGGATTTTATACAAATTATCTAAAATAACATTTTACAACACACATAATTTATAGTTTACTAAATATTAAATGATGCTTTTGAATAACATAATAGTTTTATAGATTAAATTTACTAAATGTCTAGCCTTTTTTCTCACAATTGCTTATTGCTCATAGTACAACTACGTCATATCATAATAATACCAAATTGGCCCAAATTTATTAAAAGCACGTCTTATTATTTTAGTGCTAGTTGCATTTCTTTTAAAAATATTTTTACTCCATATCTCATTAATTGACGTATAAACTCTATTATACTTTTTAAATACTATACAAATGTGAAATATTTTAGTCCGAGAGTGTTTAAAAAAAATTGAAAACAAATATAACTAACATTCTTTTGTGTGATAATACTAAAACAAAAGTCCTCATTAAGCTTAAATACACATTACACCCCTTGTTTGTTTGTACATATCCAACAAGTATCTCAGATGCTTTCCATATGAATAAATAGAAATCCTCTTTAACTTTTTCTTTTTCTTTTCTTTTTTTTTTTTGTTTGAATAAAGAAACACTTACATTGAACTGAAGTGGATAACTCCTCCATTACAACCTCTGAAATACATTATGTGGGAATTAATAGAATCAAACCAGCTGCTATATATCAACACACACATTATAACTATATGAAGCTAAATTTATAGGCAGCCATGTTTTGGTCACGAGGGATGAAACTGGCGCTAACATTACCAAGAGATGAAAAACATGAGAAATTATGGGACGAGTAGAATCCCGTTTGGATAAAATCTGGACGCACATACCAATAAAAACCACATCCGATCCCATTGTGAAAGCGGCATCTACAACATTGACCTTTTAATCTTCCGATCTCTGGTGGTTTCCACTTTACATTCCTATTCATCTTAACGTAAGGGACGAGCTAGCTATAGGGAAGACACTGATCGATCACATACTACTCATTCCACCAGATGGAAGGATCTTCTTACAGAATAGAGTAACTCCACCATATATTCGTAGATATGGGTTATGCCACACAAACCAGGCCGTGATGCACCCAAAGCTCAAAGTTAGATTTTGGACAAGTTGTTTTTCAGAAAGCAAACCAAATCTGCAAGACTGTTATGTTTAAAACTAGCTAGATATAGTCCAAACCTCCTACCGCAACGTAAGTAAGAGACAAGAGCATTAAAGGACCACTCCGTCCCGTCTCTACAAATTGTTTTTGATTCCACGACTGGACAGATTTAAGTATATCATTGAACGAACACCACATGAAAGAATCGCATTAATTCTTTAATAATAGAATTGCATTTTGACTTCAACAAATTTTTCTTTTTTCTCGGGAAAGTTTCATTCTCTTTTACACTCTTATGTTTTACTATTGACACCAATAAAGATTAGCTATATTATTATAACATTATATCTTTTAGTGATATAAAACACATATTAAAGTATGAAATACGAAAGTATAAAAGTCGGATATCCAAAAAAAGACTGCTCCTAGCCTTCCTTTTTTTCGAATCTAAAAAGAAATAAAAACTTTTTTTTTTTTCCAGGAAAGCTTAAATAATAATTTTTAGATTTTTAATAATAAATGATATAATATGGTACTTAGTCTTTTGAAGATTTTCTGATACTTTTACGTTTTATAGATCATATTTCAATAGAGTTTTTTGTTTTTATTTCATGAATGGGTACTTTAATCAAGTTGTTAACCTACAATTATTCTATTCCAATTTTTAAGAGAATCAAAACCATTTCATTCCATTCCAATTTTTTAGAGAATCTTTTTTCCAATAAGACTTTTTGAGGAAAAAAATTGGAATGGTTTTTTTAAGGAAAAATTTTGTATCAAAATTATTAGTATTGCATAGTTTGATATAAACGGTTTTTTTTTTTGGAAAAACATTTTGATTTTTTTTGTTGAGAATATAACACAGTTATTTTCAGTTTTTTTTGGGGAGATACACGTTTTTTAAGAAGCACCGTTTATTTGTTTTGAAGAAATAGACAGTTAGTTTTTTTAGAACTAAATATATAGTTAGTTTCCTTAAAAAAAATATACTATAAAAAATGTTTAATAATCAATATATATATATATATATATATCAAAAAAGTCCTTTTTTCATAACACGTCAAAAATAATTATCATATCAAACATTTGGTTTTTTCAAATATTTTACAAATGGTTATTATATATATTTTCCAAAAAAATTGTATACAAATGAATGAGAATAAAAATACAAGAATGGAATAGGAATGTGAATAAAAATACGTAAATTGAATGAGAATGAAAACAAAAAAAAAATTAATGAGAAAGGAATTGAAAAAAAAAAAATTCACCAATAAGTTACAAGTTTTTTTAGTTATAAATATCTTTCTATATTTATATAGGCATTGATTACAATTTTTTTTTTTTTGTAAAATCACTAATTTTATTGCAATCATAGATGAAAATCCAATGGCCTAAATTAAAACACTCATTCATAGAGCAAAAAGAATAATCTTCATTAAAATATGATCCATATATATACGTTCTTTTGTGACGTAAATTAGAATAATGATACGAGACATTTAAGCTATCCAGCACTATACAAGATGCCAATTTAGTTCTTTTACTCAAAGATGAAATGATGCCAATTTAGTTCTTTTACCAGAAAATGAAATAATATTTCAAGTAAACCTATCCGAGACTAAATATATTAATTATAGTCTTTTAGTAAAAAATTGACTATTCAGTGGTGGCATATAACGTTAATCTATAAATTATTGTAGGCTAGTATTGTTGTTAGCATGTGGATTAGTGTGGGAGGAGGAGAGGCAAATCGATTATGAGCATTAGGCAAGTGACAGAAATATCAATAAATGACCACATGAATGCGTGTGGCTTTTAAGTCTTGGGATAGTACTACCTGTGCAAATTCACGCTTTAATTATGAGCGCTCCAACAATAAGATGATTGTTGTTAATGTTAATATCATCATTATGATCTTAATTATGGAGTGCCTAAGAGGTATACGATATTCTACGTTTTTACACTAATTAAAAAAAATTATTTCGCAGAAATATTGAAATAATCTTGTTAAAATAAATATTATTAATATTTTTTTGAGCAAAAGTATTATTAATATTTATAATAGAAGGAACAAAAAAATTTGTCATTTCATAACATCCCATAAAATTAAAACGATTGAGAAGGCAGGAACCAAATCATTCCATAGAGCACGTGAGTACAATTCAGGTTGTCATTTCAAGTTGTTTTGATGTTATATTAGTATTATTAGTATGTGGGGGCCTATCTTAGCTTTATTATGATTATTATTATTTAATATAATTTCAATAAATTAGCTTCTTTTTTTTTTTTCTCTCTTTGTCCTTTTTTTTTTAACATAAATAATATATCGTCCTTAAACAAAGTTAAAAGGGATATATGCTTCATTAACCCCTTTTAGAAGGCTAAAAATTCTACCTACTACGCTACGCGATACAGGAAGCTTACATGCAAAAGCTCCACCATGCGTGAGAGAATAATGAAACGGTGTCATTCTTTTTTTCTTTCATGGAAATGGTAAATTCAAAGGAAAATTCCTTTAGTCAGCCAAAAGAAAAAACAAAAAAAAAAATCAATTTTCCTTTGAAATGCAAGGAAAAAGTATCTAAAGTCATTTTCCCCCTTGTCTTGGTTGATTTTTACGAAAATATTCATCAAATATTTCTAGGACATCTCTCTCTACAAGAATTATAATTTTGTCTGCTGAATTTATACTTTCTGTCACGTGCATGGAACGACAATTTGTATTTTACCACTTTTAGAGATAAACCCACTTCAGATCAAATGATAAATTGCCAAGTTCAAGGGGCTAATTTTGACGTTCTTGCTTAGCTCTAGAATATATTTTTTAAAAGGTAACAAGACTGTTATTATAAAAATATGTTGTTTACAATATCGAGTTGAATTGAAAGATGAAATACCATCTATAAATAAGTTAATTTTTCAATTTTTTAATTCTGTAATTATCTTAGTTAAATGAAAAATAATTTATTGACTACGAAACTATTATCAATGCATTTGATTCTATAAGTTAAAAATTTTTAGTCAATATTTTTAACTTTTTAAAAGAAACCGATACAAAGTCTATGTATCTTAACATGAATCACATAACATCAAAGTTGAAATGCAAGAATGAATGCCATATTTGCTTAGCTCTAGATTGTCATCATTAACAAACCAATTTCACAACAAAGAGATCCAAAAACCTTTCTAGCAAAAACAAGAACAATAAGATGCCTACATTGATGACTACACGTAACTATATTTCAGATATAGTTTAGAACCCGTATACATATATCACTATATTTATTTATTTATTTTTTGCGTGTATATCATATTTGAAATTGTTAATAATTTTTATTTATTTTCCATAACTCGGAACTTGATATATATATATATATATATATATTTAGAAAAAATTACCAAACAAAGACAAGGAATGAAAGTTCCTTGATCTTTCTAGGAAGGATGACTAAGCGTTAGATTATAACCAAGATCACTCTCGATACATCTCTAACCTTTAAAAAGCTTAAATTGGGTACTCTTTTGTCTCATTTCAGCTGAGGCCATGACGCGTGTGGTAGGCCAAGCCAAAGAGTACTCTTTTTCGCGACTACTTTCATTGCAAATGCATGCAGGTTTAGGGTAGGTGCCCACCACTAGTCCAAAAAGAAAAGTAAAAAAGCTCATAAATTGGCTAATATATCATGTATCACGACCTTAATTACAGGTAAATAGACCATCACTGGCTTTGTTTGGATGTACATGAGCGTCGCTTTACAGGCACACTAAAAATTACCCATACGTAACAATCCAAGAATATTAGTGTTGCTGACATTGTATTTGGAGCTTTTTGACGATCTTATGGGAACTTTTAGAGGGCCTAATTTTAATTAACCACGACTCGACGTAAGCACGTTTACACGAAATAAAGTGCGTTGTTTGGGATGGAGATACCTGAGTGAGTGACCGAATCTGAGGTTGGTTCAGTCTATTTTGAAGATTGACCTAAACTGACCAAGAGATCATAAGCATAACCATTCTTGATATGATTTTTCATGGCATCTTATGAATTGGTTTAGATAAAGAAATTTGAAAAATCAACATGATGGAGAAATAATGGACCCAATTGAGGAAACTGGACTCGATTTCAGGTTTCTTTCTAATTTCCGTATTGCTTCTTAAGGAGTAGAAGAGGTTTTTCTGATCCTGAAACAAAGTAACAATGAGAGAAACAACATCAAATCAGTGAAAGAAAATGTGAGGGAAATTTCCGGTTCTTTATTTTGTAAGTCTATTTATTTTTTCATCGAACAATACCATACATAAGCAAGTTTTCGCGACATATCACATCGTCGGAAATTTTCATGCTCCACAGGGACAGGGGAGACCTAAGAGGGAAGATTGTTTCAAGAAGCAATAAACAAACAATTCAAGCAAATTGCTACTAATCCCACACAATAATAGCTTCCATCAATAATACCTCTCTCATTATGAGTTCTCCCACCTCAATATCTTCCTGTTATATGCCATCATCAGCAGGTTCATGCTGGAATCAAGACTTTTAACAACAGAATAATTATTATTACTGTGGCTACTAAGGCCAATGTACTAAAGTTTTAAACATAATAGATCAAAACCAACTGAAAACGATTTCCCTGCATTTAGAGGAGCTTGGTAGTGAGCAACTAAGCATTACAAGGGTCCCAAAGGAGCCTGAATGTAATCGAACATTGATCCATCAAATTACTTGGCAACTACATAAAGAAAGATGCACCTGATTATCAATATTCTATTGCAGACCTTCATTATAATTCCACTTTGAAACTTTCTTTTAATACTCTGTAATCTCGTCCAAAGATGTTTACTTAAATACAACTCAAATCATACATGCTGAGTCCGAGGGTTCAATAAGGCATCCTGGTGGCGCACTCGGCGCTTACGATGAGCTCTTCTATGGTTACGAGTATGATTTCTGGGGGATGTCGTCGAAGGGGTAGTAGGGTGAGGAATCTCCTCCATTGCTGGATAACCAAAAACGCAATCAAAGGGGTCCATTGCATCAACAGCATTGTTCATCTACAGTATCAAAGTTGAGTCAGCTAGAATGGAACTTTATCTTATACGCCATGAAAAGGAAAGCAAAGTCACTATATTTATGAATATGTTTACACAGATGGAACAAAAGCCTTCCTTTTACAGGAGGGTGCATAAATAATTTCCCAAGCACTACTCACTATTCCTGTTTTGCATCTTTTAACCAGGAAAGTGGTATGCTTATGTACTTTGCAGTATGACGTGCAATCAGGGGAGTTTGGTTGATTAGTTTCTTACTCTTGGCTTGCAGTTTACACACATGCACACATGAGTTAGACCAATACACACACACATACATACGTGAGTAGACATGCTGATAAAACATATATATCAATGAACTTGATGATTACAAGCATTTAAGACTTTGAATACTTCAAAAGTAACACAATGAATATAGCTGGTAATAAAAAATTGGGTTCTCAAATATAATCAGAAAAGAAAAAAGATGACAAAATCCCTATCAGGTGCAAAGGCGTCACAAGTCTAGACATCTATTCTAGAAAGCACTACAGATATAATTTTCCTATAACTAAATCCTATTCTGTATACTTTTATAATGCAAAATATTTTGAAAGTTACTTCTGTCAACTTTTCCTCTATTTTTCTCTCTTTTCACTGAAGTATTTACACGTGTCCTAGAAAGAAAAAGATTAGCAACTTACTGGAGCTTGCATAGACTCGAAATTGAATTTTCTTCTTTCAAAATTTCTTCCTGGGTCAGTAGGAGTGCTACTGGGATCCCTCTGAGTGTTACTATTATAATCACCATGAGAATCACCGTGGGAATCACCTTGGGAGTAATGGTGAGAGTCGCTTTCATTTGTCCTTTGACCCTGACCAGCGTCATCACTAAAGAAATTCCGGTACCGCCACCTTATTTTCGGAAGATCTGCAGTTGAGTCATCAAAAACTTTCTCGGAGTAAAAGTGCTTACTGATAAGCTGCATTCTCCATGGATCATTCGAATACTTTTTCACCATTCTGTTGTTAAAATATTTTTGTGTGGGTAAGCAATTCAATCGAAATATAGGCTTCTTGATAATTTTTTAGACTTCAAAATCTAAAAGTGGGATGTCAAGATAAATGTAAGAGAATACAAAGATTATTTATAGAGAATACAAATGTTCTCACTTGGTCCAATATCATATTCAAATCACAATTAACAGCAAACAAAGTACTGTTTAAAGCTTTAGTGCTGGGAATCTCTCATCTTCACACCGATTCTAAAGGAAAATCTAAGAAAGGAAAAAACAAGGATCTTGGAAGTTTGATATCTAAAGAAAGATAATAAGTCGAAATTAAAATAATAACTCCAAAAATCATATCAGGAATTCCCCCAGATGATAGGAAACCAAGCTTCGAGGCTACTGCTTGAATGCCATAAGATATCAATAAATTTCACCATTTTTGAAGGAACTGGAAAATGCATGAAGTTTTAGCAAAAGGGTAAATGAATCTACTTACATGTATGCTAACTCTCTCTGCATAGTACTTTCTTGCAAAGCTAGAATATCATCAACGCATGAATCTAGAGACTTACCAAGTCTCCACAATCCCACAACAGCAGAAGCTCCTGCAAAATGGGCAATGGAAAAAAAAAAGAAAAAAAAAAAAGAAGGTACATATCTATGATCCATTATTAGCTAATCATTGATGCAGCGAGCAAAGCGTCTACAAGAATGACCAAGCGTCACAGTCAAACCACATCAAATTCAAGTTCAAATATGGTTTTCTTTGTGAGAGATGATGGTCTATCATACCTGCTGAAATACCTACTCGACCAAACATACTCAGCTTCGATGTTGCTGCCACAACATAATTCAGATTCTCACACAACAAAAGAGACTGACAATGACAAACCCACAGTCCACATAACAATTACTCTAGCAAATATATTTCTTCTAATAAATTTGGCAAAATAATGAAAGCAAATACAATGCTTTTAATAATTAGACAATCACATCTAATTGATTTTAGCAAATAATGTAATATATAAAATTAATTGAAAATTAAAAGAATAATTTAAATAAATTTAGAAAAAGGGTATTATGATTTAGCCCTAAAATTAGCAGAAATTCCAGGTACGTACCTATCCAAGCAACACCGGCCCCAAAAAGAGCTCCGACACCGTAGTCCCGAAGAGCCTTAGACTTGCAATTTAGAAGTGCATTCTTTTCTTGCAGCGTCAATATATACTTCAATTATATATAAATATATAATCCATTAACTCCAGTTTTTTGGTAGAAAAATTGATTAGGTTGGTGGCGATTCTGTGATTTTAGAAAAGAATAGGGATAATAGTGAGAATATAGAAAAGTACCTTCTTGGACCTGAGAACTTGTTCCAGTTCAAATAAGACCTCTCCCATTGTTGTTTCCGCGAGTTTTAGAGAAAGAAATGGAGAATCGGGAGAAAATTACAGAGCCGAAGAAGAAGAGGCTCTAGAGTAGAATGTACGGACTACGGATTGTGGAATCACGTCTCCGTTTTCCAACAACTTGGAAAAAGTAACAATAGACTGACCTGGGCCGCGTGCCATAGTCTGAAAACTGATGGGCTAGATCGCCAGGCTATAATGGGCCGCATTCGGGGCTGTAATGGCTCTAAAAACTGACGGGCTACACCACAATTATTGGGCTTCTTGGGCGAATAGCTGAATTTTGTGTTGGGTCATTGTTTTAAGAGAAATTTACGCTAGGTACCCGTTTTTAAAACTTATTTTCATAAATACCCGTTTTTAATTTTTATTTCAAAAATACCAGTTTTTATGGTCCACATTTCATATGTGAAATATGAATAATCCATATTTACAATGTAAATTTTATCTATGAGATACATATTTTATGTATAAAATATGAATGATATATATTTACAATATAAATGTTTTCCACGGTTTATATATTTCTTTATAAATTTGACCCATGGTAAACCTTTTAAAATATGTGTCAATTTTTAGTGTAATTTATATTTAAGAAATATAGACCACAGTATACATTTCATATATTAAATATATTTTACATTTCATAAGCAAAATAGTGGTGTTCTGCATTTCTCCAAAAAAAAAAAGTATGAAAACGGGTATTTATGAAATAAAAATCAAAAATTGATATTTATGAAAATATGGTTTTGAAAACGGCTATGAACTTTTTCTTTGTTTTAAAAATGACCGTGTCCTCAAATACTATTAGAAAAAAGCCTAGTTAATCCAAAAAAAAAAAAAATCGATTTTATTAAGAAATATATCAATATATCGAAATTGATATGCTGATACAAAAACATTATTGTACTATACATAAAATTGATCTACTAAAAAACGAATATTTAGTAAAACAATGAAGAAAAAGGCTATTAATTGAAAACATGGCCAATTGTAGTGGCCATTTGTCACCCGTCACAATACTAAATGTCCCTATTTTTTTTTTTCTTTTACAGCAAAATGACCGAGTTTATGACTACCAAAATATGTATATTAGTTTATTATATCAAATATCAATATATTCAATATAAGAATTACTATATATATTAACCCAGGGATGGAGTTAGGATTAAAACTTAGTGGGAGCATGACTTAATTAAGAATAAAAATTTAAAACAAGATAATAATATTGAAATATGTAAAATATCATAATTATACACATACGTTATAATTTTTTCTTGTGGGTTTTCATATTTTGAAAATACCGCAGAATGACTTTATTATCAATTATCAAATACATAGTTTTCAACATATGTGACCAAACTATCGTTAATCCATTGATCTCCGATTCGATTGCACAATTGATTCTTGACAATATTCATAGTAAAGAATACTCTTTTAATAGTAGCAGTAGCAACTGGAAGAAGTAATGCGAAAGTCACAAATATATAATCTAATAGATATACCTTTTTTTTTTTCCTGTCACAACCAACTTTTGTGCAAGATCACCAAGGCCTTTGAATCTTATGTCTTTGCTAGAGTGCATATTAATAATATAAGTTTCAAGTTGGTCATTAAGTATTATTTACTCAATGTTGAAAAATCTTTTGGATAATATTCAGTTAGGCGAATTATCTTCTTCTTGTTAAAAGCAGTGAATGAATTATTTAGACATAAGCATGCTACACAAAGTAATAACTTAGTATTTATTTCAGAGAAATAGTCATTTAACTTTTGCAGTTGCATATCTATAACAGTATAGAATAAATTCACACAAAATTTATGCAAATTTGTCATTTATTGAGTCTTACGCTGTGAAGGATCTCGATGTATAAATATATTATCCATGTTGGGAATATCAATATCATGCTTATGATAGAAATTATTGACTTATTCTAAAATACTAATCCCATCATTCATCTCTCATCATTTGGAGTTACTGTTTACATATTTTCACTAAGTTCATTTTAAAATATCTTGATCTTTCCTTTGTAATGCCTTTGATATTTCATTTGTAACTCCTAAGATGGCTCTCATTAGATGTAGATTAAAGGAAAATTCAAAAGTTTGTATCTACTCAAATAAATTATTTGTTCGGAACTTGATCCATCATCAACAATTATATCAAGGACATCAATTATAGGTGAAAACATGGCAATCAAGCTTATCAAAGTACTATAATGAGAACCCTAACGTGTATTACCTGGATGTTCAAAAGTAGTATTTTGATTAAGGCTTCGCCCATTTAAAACTTTACTATTTTTTATAGCTTCATCAACAATTTTTGCTTGTTTCTCTTGAAGAATATCACAATATTTAGACAATGCTCCAACAATAATCATCACCCTAGTAACCAAACTAAAGGGTGATGTAATTTGTATATACTTTTTAGCCATAGTTAAGCAAAATAATGAATGTAATAAGTACATGGGTTATCTTTCAAAGTAAGTTTTTTAAAACTATTAAAATATGTATGGGTTATCTTTCAAAGTAAGTTTTTTAAGACTATTAAAATATGTATGGGTTCTTCTTCTTCTCTCTCTCTTTTCTCCCTCACTCTTATTTATTTAGCTAGTCAGACCTTATTATCTTGAACTCTTGGTCGTTCATGTGCTATATGCTTATATACCTATCTTGTCTTGGACTTATATTGAAAATAAAATTTTCAAAAAGAATGGGCTGATTTGGACATTTGAAAAAAATGGGTTTAAAGTTTAAATAATGGGCTTTGAAGACTTAAAAGTTAGAAAAAGTAAGCCCAATATAGTTTAAGTAATAAAATTTTATAAAAATAACATTTGGCTTATATAATATAATTAATATATGTATACCAAAAAAAATTCTTGAAATTTCAATAGAGGCAATTGCACCCACTCGCCCCTTAGGGGTTCCATCCCTGCATTAACCTAAACTTGATAAACTCACATCTAATTTACATGCTTGATATAAAATAATTATTATGTTATTATAAAAAAATTATAGCAAAATAGTCAATTTTATCAGTTCCGAATAAATGATATCAGTTAAATTCAGTATGAGAATTGATGTACTTTACGGGCATGTTTAGGATAGTTTTCCCTTTTACTTTTATATAGTAAAATAGGAGAAGTGAAAGTTACAGTTTTCAGTATACTATTTGAATGATATATCTAAAATCTTAATTTGATGACATAAATGATACTTTTTTGTCATCTATTAAAATTAGAATAAAAATATAAATATAAATTTTCATTAAATACAAAAATCTATAATTTATTAAACGCTCCTTTTAGAGAAGTCACAAGAGTATTGTTTCTTCTTCTTCTTCTTCTTCTTCTTTTTTTTTTTTTTTTTAAAAAAAGAGGTTTTAGGGAGCAAAAACTCCTTTAATAATTTATCTAAATAGTCGCAAAAGTTGCTTTCAGGCGTAGGAAGCCAAAAGCCAATTCTAAAAGTTACGCCAATCAGACCTGATTTTACTGAATGTTTGATATACTTAGCGTAAATAGAACATCAGTTATAATAATGGGAAGATAAAAATTTATTATAAAATGAAGCATAAAAGGCCATTTACTATAAATACTCTTTATTTCTGGAATAAATGTATTGGTCCTTTACAAGGATGAATGCACTTATCCATTTGGTGTGGAATCACATTTTGAAAAGAGAGAGGAGAAAAAGGACGAATTTTGTTAAATAACATATGACATAAAAAAAGGTATAATATAATTCTTGGGTTAATTATAAAAAAATATCCTTATATTTAGGTATTCTGCAATTTTGATCATGAATGTGGACTTTGTAAAATAATCCTATGAAATAAGAATTTATGAAAATTGACATAAGAGAGTGGGAATAACTTTTTTAACTAATTTCAAAAAAGAAAAGACAATAATATTATCAATTAAATTTAGGTTAATTCTTATTCTTCTCTTTAACATGGAGGGTATTATTGTCTTTTTCTTGCTAAAATAATTCAAAAAATCAACATACATGTATTAAATTTTGACAAATTCTTAATCTCACTTATTTTGTGGAGTCTAAATTTTAGAATTGAAATTGTAAAATAGTACCCAAACTTTACAGCATTTTTTCGCATTTTACCCTATATATACTTTTAATGTTATTTTCCAACGTACTTATCCTTTTATGTCAAATACTAAGTGGGTTGTGGTGACTTATCCAGTTATATAGAAGAATTTTCGATTTGCATATACATTCCTCGAGAACTCCTGGGAGTGACTAGTGATATTTATTTATTTTCTGTAAGCAAAAAAAAAAAAAAAAAAAAAGTAAGTTTGAAGTATGTCTTCAATATGTTGTTTTTGGAAATTTTCACTATCCATTTTCCTTTCAAAACAAAAGTAGAAAGCGTTGCCAAATAGTTAAATCTTTTTGCACAACCAACTCCTTATTTTTCTTCTCGTTGCTTCTAAAGACAAAGTAGGTATCAAGAGAGTTCCTTATTTGGCAATTGTTTATTCTACTAACTTGGCATCAACGGTGTTGTTTTTCCATCCCATGTGTTAAAGCACAACCAGAATATAATAAGAACATATAGAACTGGGCTCGACACAAGTGGGGTTCAAGATTTGGTACGTATATACATTCCGTTGCTCTGTAGAGCCTTAACATGAAGAGAGCAAGCATAGAAGGGAAAGGAGATAAGTCCAAAGTGTGTACAGTATGATCAACCTTATTCCTGAGAGCGTGAAGAGCCTATGGGACAACTGGGACATGCAGGCCTTTACGATCTTAATCCTCTCACTGCAGATCTTCTTAGATTTTTTTTTTTTTTTTTTTCACCTTTTCGGATGCGAACCACTAAGGTATGGCTAATCTTGCTCATTGTTCTGCATATTTGCTGGCTGATTGGGCTGCTGCTTTTGCTATTGGCTTAATCCCAAATAGCCAAACCAACATCATCGATAATCCAAACCCCGGCTAGCAAATTGGTCATGGCATCAGCGTTTTGGGCTCCTTTTCTTTTACTACACCTCGGCGCGCGGCCCTGACACTGTCACTGCATTTTCTCTCGAGGACAATGCCCTCTGGCTTAGGCATTTTCCTGGCCTTATATTCCCGGTTCTTAATTATACCAAAGAATATTATGTCCTTTTCTTATTTTTTATAAGAAAAGAAAAGTTGGTATTAGTATATCGTCTTATTTACTATTTTATAGCTTATTGATCTTTTTTTTTTAATTGCTAAATGTAATTTGTAAATAAAATGTTTTAGGTTCCTTTTTTGTCATATATATATATATATATATATATATATATACACACCAATTCAGTAGGTATTTTTTTTTTTATCTATGCATAGATATCAATTTGGACAATGAAAATTTAGCATGCACATTTTTTATTGTAAAAAATAAGAGAGAGAAAGAGCATTAATGATGTACGTCTTTTTATGCACTT
>JXTB01000002.1:941240-967705 GCA_002914805.1 Parasponia andersonii | reverse complement strand
TGAAGTTTTCTTGTAGGGAATAAAATGAGCCATTTTTGAAAAACGATCTACCACAACAAAGATAGAATCTGAACCTTTTTGTGTTCGCGGTAGTCCTAAGACGAAATCCATAGATAAATCTTCCCAAGGCACATCATGAATCGGAAGTAATATATACAACCTAGTGTTTTGAGCTTGTCCCTTTGCAGTCTAGCATATATAACAACACTTGACAAATTTTTCGATATCACGCTTAAGATATGGCCAAAAGTATTGAGCTTCCACTAATGAAACAGTTTTGTCTCGTCTCATATGTCCTCCTAACCCTCTTGCGTGTAATTTCTAAATGATGTGTTATCTAAGAGATCCTTGTGGAATACATAAACGATTTTTAAAAAATAGAAAACCATCACAATTCCTTTCTCTCATTCTTCCTTGAAATCTTCATCATCAACGTATAAGCCTTTCAAATAATCAAAACCGATTATTTTATTTTGAACAGCAGTTAGTAATATAACTCGGTGACTCAATGCATCAGCAATCTTGTTTAATTGTCCTGACTTATGCTTGAGAGAAAGTGAATTTCTGGATATAGGAAATCTATCGAGCATGCATTCGATTTGGTTTGGAAGAGTTATTGAGGTATTTAAGAGCTTGATAATTCGTATTGAGAATGAATTCCTTCTGCACTAGATATGGCTCCTATTGTTGTAATGTACGAACAATCACATATAATTCTTGTTCGTATGTTGACCACTTCTTTTTGGCTTCGTTGAGCTTTTCACTAAAGAAAGCTATTGGCTTCATATCTTGGGATAGAACAGCTCCAACTCCTATGCCAGAAGCGTCACAGTCGACTTCAAAAATTTTGTCAAAGTCAGGAAGTGCAAGGATGGGTGCATTCGTGAGTTTTTCCTTCAAGACAGCAAAACTTTGTTCTGCTTCTTCTGTCTAAAGGAATTGCTTTTGCTTCAAACAATCGATGAGCAGTGTGGCTATAGTGCTGAAGTTTCTCACAAATCGTCTATAGAACGTTGCAAGACCATGAAAACTCCGAACTTCTGTAATGGTCTTCGGTATTAGCCATTCTCGGTTAGCCTTTACTTTATCTTGATCAAATTTGATTCCGTCAAAACTTACAACAAAGCCCAAGAAGACTAAGCTGTCAGTCATGAAGCTACATTTCTTCAAGTTGACATACAACTGATTCTTACGAAGTGTATTAAAAACTTCGGTCAAGTGTTGTAGATATTCTTTCTCATTCTGACTATAGACTAAAATGTCATCAAAATAAACTACGACAAATCTTCCAATGAAGGGTTGGAATACCTGATTCATTAACCTCATGAAAGTACTCGGGGCATTGGATAGACCGAACGATATAACTAACCACTCGTATAGTCCTTCATGTGTTTTGAATGCAGTATTCCATTCATCTCCAGGATGAATATAAATCTGATGGTATCCGCTTTGCAAATCAATCTTGGAAAAGAGCTTTGATCCTCCCAATCTATCAAGCATGTCATCCAATCATGGGATAGGAAATTGATATCGTATCGTAATCTTATTGATGGCTCGACTATCAACGCACATCCTCCAGCTTCCGTCTTTCTTCGGTGTTAGGAGTGCAGGTACAGCCACAGGGCTCATACTTTCTCTAATCATCCCTTTCGTGAGGAGATCTTGGACTTATATTTGTAGGATCTCATACTCCTTAGGACTCATGCGGTAGTGCAGTAGACTCGGTAGACTTGCTCCAGGAACAAGATCAATCTGGTGTTGAATATTTCGTAGGGGTGGTAAGCCAGTGGGTAACTCCTCAGGAATGATGTCTTCAAATTCAGACAATAATGTTTGAACTTGTACAGGAATATTGGTAGGAGTATATATCTCTTTAGGTACAAAAAGAAGGTTGGTCCTAGTAGGGGTTGTTTGGTTATTTTGTAGCTTCAGAGGAGCCAGAGTAATCTTTATATCATCCTTGTGGAAGCTGTATGTGTTAGCTTTGCAATTATGCATAGTGTTTAAATCGAATTGTCACGGTCGACCAAGTAACATATGACAAGCATCCATATCAACAACATCATATAATACCTCATCTTTGTATTTACCGATGGAGAAAAGAACTCGACATTATTGTGTCACCTTTATTTCACCGACGTCCTTGATCCAGTCAATGCGATACGGCGCAGTATGTGGTTGGGTTGGCAGTTTTAACTTGTCCACTATATTCTTTGATACTATGTTCTCGCTACTCCCACTATCAATAATAAGATTACACACTCGTTGTTCAACCGTACAGTGAGTCTTGAAGATGTTGTGTCATTGTATATCCTCTTCCTTCTTTGATGTATAAATCAATCGTCTTATCACTAAGGAAATACCTTTATCTCTATAAATGACTTCCTCAGGTTTAACTTCATCTACGTACTCTTCATTCTCGAAATTTGTCTCATCTCTTTTGATGTTGTCATCATATGTGGTTAGATTAACGGGTCTGTTCTGACGACATTGATTTGAATAATGGCCTATTTGTCCATAACATTAACATTTATTACCTCTCGGGACTGCAAAAAGGTTGTTAGTGTTGTTGTTGGCTACTTCTCTTTGTGGTTGAGTGGTTGGTTGGTTGTGAGAAGGAGTTGGTCTTGCTGCTTCATCGTGTAGTCTTGCCATGTCCTTCACTTTGCTTAAATCAGATCCTTTGTGGTGGTGAAGAGGATTGTGCAGTTATTGGATTGCAATTTGTCCTTTTGTTGAGTTGAGTTTCAATTTTCAAAGCGAGTTGAATCGCGCTAGACAAAGTATTATGAGATTGTTTGAATACTTCGTCTTGTATGTTTGTACGAAGTCCATCAATGAATCTTGAAATCTTTTGACTTTCAGATTCACGAATGTCGATTCGGGCAGCCCGTTTATAAAACTCGGTTACATATTCTTGTACTGTCCGGTATGTTTGTCGGCAATATTGATACCGACTGAAAAGTGCTTGTTCGTAATCTGGAGGTAGGAAGTGCTCGATCATCAATTGTTTTATTCGCCGCCAAGTGTGAACTTTGTTTCTCCTTTGCCGAATACGTGTCATTTGTAATTGATCCCACCAAGCTAAGGTGCCTCCTTTGAGTTGATAAGCCACCAATTTGACCTTCATGTGTTCTTGCGTACCCCAATATTCATAGAACTTCTCTACTTCAGCTAGCCAATTAAGGAATTCTTCAATCACGAATAGACCATTAAATTGCATAATCTCGATCTTCATGCAGTAGTCATTTTGCCGAGGTCCTTGGTTGTTTTCAGGCATGGCTGGTCCTTCATCATCTTTACTAGAATCTTCATCTTGGAAAAGTTGATTTCGATGCTGCCTAAAATTTTTAAGAGGATCAACTTCATCACGTTTTCGTTGCTCATAATTGTTGTTTCGTCCCCTAAGAAAGTGTTGACTCAAATTCGTAAGTATTGTCTCTAGATTCTGTAATCTTCTATCAAGTACACTCACAGACTCTTTTGTTGTGAACTCTTCCACAGCGGGATTTTGTTGGCTAGATTCTCTGTCCGACATCTTTTTTTTTTTTTTTTTGCTTTTATAGGAAAGAAAATAGTACAAACTTTTAAAAGGAAAGAAAAATAAAACTCTCAAAAATCTAAACAATAAAAAAAACATAAAGCTTACAAAAATATATATATTACCTTAAAGGAATGAAACAAATTCTCTAAGGAGGAAACCTTGATATACGCCCCCTTTTTTTTTTGGAAACAAAGATAGTGTATGGAAGGGTTATATATGTATGTATGATAAATAATTGTTGTAGGAAGGTGATGGTAAGGATTAGATAACGAAGGTGATGATGAAATAAGGAGACTTTTTTATTTTTTGATGGAAATAGTGTAGGGTGACGGTAACAGGAAAGCTCTGTCTGATACAGAAGTAGGCTCTGGTACCAATTGACGCAACGGGTCGCTAGATTTCACTCTAACTTGCGTTTTCACAACAAGAAAAGAAATAAGCAAAATTCTCAAAGAGAATTTAGAAGAGAAAACTAAGATTTGATTGAAAATTTGATGATTACAACTCTTGCCAATGAAGATAATTTATACAAGTTTAGAATTAATCTAAACCATCCAATTAAATAAGTCTAAGAAACTTACAACCATACATCTAGACCTACCAACCAAACATACTTAAATTGTTCATCTGACATACTTCAAATAAACAAGTTGTTCACCTAATACACTTTAAATAAACAAGCTAAATAATCTAACACATTTCAAAAAAATAAATCTACAATACCTAACACACAAAAGCATTCTACTAACCAATGGAATGTTCATTAGATTAGATTTTGGAATTTTGGGTCTTAGCTTTGGGTCATGGATGTGGGCTGATATTTAGTTGTGGGCTGCTACATCAGTAGTGAAGTTGGTATATAGATAAAAATATCCTGATCACATACATAGATATTCTATGAGTAAAAAAAAAAAGGGAAGATATGTACTACATGTAATTTGTAAATAAAATGTTTTAGTTTCCTATTTTTTTTTGTCCTTATATATATATATATATATATATATACCAATTTACAATAGTGAAATTGATATATATTTGAAAATATCCTGATCACACACATAGATAATCTACGAGGGAAAAAAAAAAAAGAAAAAATGTACTACTAAAGAATATTTCCTTAAAGATCTTTGTAAAAATCATTTTATGCAATTTCATGAATTAATAAATGTTAAAAGAAGTTTAAAAATCTTTTTAACTAAAATAATACTATAGGGCATCAGTGGTGCCTAACACCATAATGGTGTGTCAGTTTGTCACTGACTAATTATAATTATAATTCAGATGGGATCCAGGTAGGATCTAATTTTTTAATTAAATCATCCAATGACAAACAGACAAATCATTGTAGTGTTGAGCACCACTGGTGTTTTATAATATTACTCTTTTAACTAATAAATATATGCTATTTATAGGAAATTTTGGGGGTTCTGATGAAAGTAATAACAATTAATAACACATAAATATAATATATATATATATATATATATATATATATATGAAAATATACTGAGTATATATATACCAGTGAATTATATATAATATTGAAGAGTCGTGACTTTTTAAAATTCATTTTATGAGATTTCAGGAACTCTTGATATATAGCTGTTAGCTGTTAAGATAGTTTAGAAAATCTCTTAACTAACAAATATTGGACATTAATTTATAAAAAAATCTGAGTATTAACAAAGGTACTTTTGGTACTTACTTTCAATAGGTATCTTATTGAGTCATGTAACTTAATTTAAATTTTAAATGAGAACATTTACTGATTTTGGGGCGTAAAAAGGAACATATTTGTGATAAAATTGGGATTTATTCACAACTGATCACAGATCATATACTTTTAGTTGTAACTTGCACGGTGCTACCAATTATAATCGGTATAAATAAAGTACATTTAAATCAAGAAAAAAGGTCGTCACTTTTTCCTTTTCGTGTGTGTGTGGTTAAAATTAATTTCTAGCCATCAAAATATGTAGTACGTAACTACATTTTTTTGAGACTGACCGTAGTTTTTTTTTTTTGGTTGTTGTTGTTGTTAGTGCATTGCTGCGGTTTATGTCTTTTATCCAGTCGCTTCCATCAAACCAGCTTTTGGTTCCAACAATTCTATTCTTCCTTGCCGGTGTCACCAAGTATGCCGAGAGGCCTTGCGCTTTGTATCTCGCCAGCTTGGACACCTTGAGAAAATCCCTGATGAAGTCATCAGAAGCTGACTCTAGCTTCGACTATGCAACCTTCATGGAAGACCATGCATCAAAGAATGAGTCTCAGCTAGGACAGCGTTTTGTTTCTCGAGACCCTCCAATCATGTATGGACAAAATATCTTCCTAAGAAATATAAAAGAAATTATGGTCATCAAAGATGCTTATCACTTCTTTGAAATCTTTAAAGGTGTTCTCGTAGATCTAACATTCAGCACCTATGAACGCGACGAGAGCCAAGCATATTTCGTCAGTTTCAGAAATTCAGAGGAAGTTCTGAGAGTGATCTCCGTTCAACTCAACTTCTTTTACCAAATCCTAAATACCAAGGTGGTTGTGGTGCGTACGAAGATGGGATATATCTTTAGGTTCATGTCTTTCTCAGCTGTCGTAGCTTTTGTCCCTTTTTATTTGTTAGAGAAGCGTGGTTTCAACAACGTGGACATCAAGGTTACTTACACGTTGCTTTATGGTGCAATAGCCTTGGAAACAATAGCTTTCTTTAGCCTCGTTTTCTCTGATTGGACTGTGGCTGCTATAACGGTGCGGCGCACGAAAATTAGTTCGTGGATGGTTGTTTTAATTGGGAAGTACCTCAAGCTCAAGAGGCCGAATTGGTCGACGGAAGACTCGTCGAATTTGTTGGATTGGGGCTGAAGAGTCATGTTCCGAAGGTGGCCGGTGTTAAAAAGACCGACTCTGCGAAAGCGACAATATACAGATAAAATATGAGATAGAGAAAATTTAGGTAAAATGAAAAAAGATAAGGCATACAAAAGATTTAACGTGTTTTACCTAATTTAGGTTATGTCTATGAATAAAGCTGTGAAAAATTTCACTATAAAAAGGAGATTACAATTTACTTCTCTCTAAATACAAAGAGAAAACAAATGAACTTGTCTCTCTTGAAATAAGAGAAAACACTCTCTCTAAACAATTTAGTAGAAAAATAAGTGGGACACTAAGAAGAATTCCTGGGCTTGAATTTTCTCTTAGAAAAGAAGAAGATTTTAGAATGAAATGCAAAACAAGTGATGAAATCCTCTATATTTATAGAACTTGAAAAGTGGTATAAATTATTGCTATTACGACTGCTCTTTTCACTATTACTATTGCGGTAACTTTTTTTACTATTACTATTGCGAGTGTCTTTTTTACTGTTTCTATTACAGCTGATCTTTTTGTTGTTCCTATTACAACTAGTTAATGGACTGTAATTGTTGATTTGTTCAACAGTCGGAATTTGTTTCTAGCTACAATTTGATAGATTATTGCCTAAAAAAAAGCCCCAAAGTGAACAAAATCAACATTGTTATTGATAACTTAGGCTTTATTTACATCTAACTCATTGATGTCTTAGGCCTCAAGGAGTTTCGAGATGAGATGAAATATATTTCCAGCAAGCCACTCAGCAAAGGGCTATATGGGATTTCATTTTCCAAGAGCTGAAAAAGTATCCTAATGATAGAGAATCAACCAAGCACATTTCTTCTGCTAGAGGTGCTCTTGTCCTCCAGAGTAACGAATGGAAGAATGAGTGCAAAGACTTGATGCGTTTTGTTGATGGAGTTGATTTTGATCAGAGTCTTCTTGTGTGGCATGTTGCTACTGAACTTTGCTATGGTACTGAAGATAAGGACTTCATTGTCAATATTGATGATCTGCATAGACGAGATTATAGCAAGATCCTATCAGATTACATGTTATATCTTCTTGTCATGCAACCTGCCATGATGTCTTCGATAGTGGGAATCGCGCAAACAAGGTTCCGAGACACTTGTGTAGAGGCCAAGAGGTTCTTTAGCCAGAGGAAGTTGGGACCAGGAGTGGAACAAGAAGTGGCCCGCAGAAGAATCCCTGGGGTGAGTACGGAGCTTGAACCTATGCTTTTAAAGGGGGACACTGACAAATCCGTACGTGCTGTTTTATGGTAGTATTTTGGCAAAAAAGCTGGATAATAAGCTGAAAGAAAAAAAATGGAAGCTCATGAGCCAAGTGTGGGTGGAAATGTTGTCGTATGCTGCTGGTCATTGCGGACCAACAAGCCATGCCCAATTGCTGAGCAAAGGTGGAGAGCCCATTTCTTATGTCTGGTTATTGATGGTTCATTTTGGCATTGCGGGTCAGTTCCAAACAACAGCTGGTTGGAGGGCAATTTAATGTGCCATATTATATGAGTTAAGCAAATGGCTAAGTGGGTACTTCACAAACTAGAAATTCAGAAATTTAGTTTTAAGATTATCTCAAAAAAGTATGTAACATCAATCCATTTAAGTTATACAAATTAACCAATTCCAAACACATAGTCAATCCTTACGTAATTATAAATCAACCAAATCTCTTACTTAAGTCCACAATTCCATAGTCTCGTTAGAAAATTGCCAAAAATACAAATAACTACTAATGGACTTCCAATATCTGTAATTATGCTTTCTTGTCCAAATCACATTGTGTACCACCTAGAGAAAAGAGGAAGAAGATGAGTTAATGCTCAGTAAAGAATTAATTTCTATAGGCAAAATACTTACATTTTAAAATCCTTTGTGCTTAGTAATTTATTCAAATAGTTTATAAAAGCCAATAATTTCAAAACACTATCATTGATCACATTTTCTAATACAAGTACATACCAGTCAAGTCAACCATACGACCACTAATACAATCAAGTAAGTAAGTTCGAGGTTTTCGTTTTTATGTGTTTGACCGCAATAAAAATAAGATGGTATTAATGCAAACCAGTAAAGTCTAAATGCAGCAAGTCAAGTAACAAGAATTCCCAGCCAAAACAGAAGTTTCACAGAACAAGAAAAAAGTCAAACTTATATATCGTACCCGTAATCACCAATTTCCAGCCATTATTAACCGCATTTTTTTTTTAAAATTTTAAAGTTGGAGTCTTTCGAGAAATAGATGGGATGAAGGACCTAACTAGTAGGAGAAAATAAATTATCAATCACTGAATTTTTGTGCAAACTTAGGCATTCAAGCACATTAACCAAATTCTGCTATTTAGCAAGAGAACATGTAACCATAGCTTTTCATGATCAACTTCATTTTTTTGCAATGAAGCGTGCAATTTTATTTTATTTGTTTTTAGTTATAGTTATATTTCAGCTCCTAATACTGGTTCAGGACTTGAAATCCAGTCCATAAGGCTTCCGAACTTAGCATATTTGAATCCCCATTCAGCATAGTACTAAACCAAGATGGTTATACATAAATTGACCAACTCCGATTGCTATTTTCTTCCTTCCCAATTCCAAGTCCCTTACTAAACAAATATTGCATGAAAATAGACCAAGCAAAACACACCAATTGCTCACGTAGTAACCCCAGCGGAGAGAACATTCGCATGTAAATTCTCCTGCGCGCTAACCACCCTCCATGTCCATCATATAGTGCAAAATGAGCAAAGAATAGAATAAAGAACCTCAAACTTCCGGGATAACCCAAACCTATAATTTTGTACGTGTTTTTTTTTTTTCCTCCCTTTTTTTCCGTGCGAATTTTCGTTTCCTTGCTTCCATTGGCCTGTAGTTTGTCGTACATCAGAACTAACATCTTGTCTTTATTAAAGAAAACGAAAGGGCATCCTTCCTCCTCCTTTTGCTTCTAAACACAATGAGTATCCAAATTCCTTACTTGACAGCAATGATGTTCCGTTTTGTTTTTGTTTTATTTTTCTGTCGCAGGTGTTAAAGCACAACTAGATTAATGTAGGAAACATAGGAGTAATGTGCCAGCTCAACACTTGATGGGTTTAAGTTTTGCGCACATATTTTCCCGTACCAAGATCAGCTGTCCCATTACCCTGTCCCCCCAGTGGTCCTATTTTTCCTTGCTCCATTATAATCTATAAACTGAGTACAAGATGCAAGAAGAGAGCCTCAGGCCGGGAAAGAGAATGAAAGAGATACAATAAGTCCAAAGATTAATCAACAAATACTTCATTATGTTCAGCCTTATTCCTGAGAGCTTGAAGAGCCTATGGGACAAGTGGAACATCCAGGGCTTTATGATGCTAAGCCTCTCGCTCCAAATAATTTTAGTTCTTTTTGCACCATTGAGGAAGCGAACCACCAAGGCGTGGCTACTCTCGCTCGTTTGGTCTTCTTATCTGCTTGCTGATTGGGTTGCCTCTTTTGCCATCGGCCTAATCTCAAACAGCCAAACCAATATCAATAATAATATTCCCAATAGCCCCGGCAAGGAAATTCATGGCAACCAGCTTTCAGCGTTCTGGGCTCCTTTTCTTTTGCTACACCTCGGAGGCCCTGACACTATCACTGCATTTTCTCTCGAGGACAATGCCCTCTGGCTTAGGCACCTTTTTGGCCTCATATTTCAGGTCCTCGTATTATATATATATATATATATATATAATAAAAGGCACTAATTCAGTATTTTTTTTTATCTAGGTATCAATTTGGTGTATAGTATTTTTTTTTTATATATAGGTATCAGTTTGGTGTATAGTATTTTTTTTTTATCTATATATAGGTATCAATTTGGTTTATGTACATTTTTTTATTGTAAAAAATAGTAAAAAATAAGATAAAAAAAGCATTAACGATGCACGTCTTTTTATGTACTTTATTATAGTCATTGAATCACCATTAAATATTGATCAAACGACTAAAAAAAATACCTACTTATAAATAAAGAAAAAAAATATCTTTTAGATTGACAACTATATATATATATATAGTTGAGCATTAAAAAAATATCTATATAGATATTAAAAAAAATATCTATTGGATTTTCAATATATATATATATATATATTTCACTAACAAAATTAATTTAATTACGACAAAAATTGTTAATATTATTATCACTAATATACCAAAACATCATTATTTGTTTTGAACTTGAAGTAAGATTAATTAGTCATAGCCCGTCACTGATGGACTTTTAGCTTCAAATATATATCATTAAAAAATCCTATGTGTTCACAAAATTGGATGTATAAGTTACCATTAGACACCAAAAGCTGACATATTTTATAACTAATGTTTCAAAAAATTCTAAACATCATAACAAATATGACCATCTAAAAATTAAAAAAAAAAAACTGAATGATGGGGTAGTGGTAGTTTAGATGGCATAGAGTCAAAAAAAAAAAAAAGAAAAAGAAAGGAAAAGTAATGAAAAGAAAGGAAAAGAAAGATATCCAGTACATTAATGATTAACAAATAGTATAATATCACATAAGCCAAATTATTATTTTTAAATTGTTTGTTAAAGATTTGTAGGCACGTGTTTTTAGTTGCAAAACAAATATATTATGTTGTGTTATGACTAATTAGAAGTTATTCTACTTTTTTAGTGCGTTTCTGAAATCTACGTCTTTGTTCAAGCGCTTTCATCAAACCAGCTTTTGGTCCCAACAGCGCTCCTCTTCGTCGCCGGTATCATCAAATATGTCGAGAGGACTCGCGCTTTATATCTCGCGAGCTTGGACACACTTCAAAAATCCATGAAGAAACCAAAATCACCTGATGACAAGTACTCTAGCTTCGACTACGCAACTTACATGGAAGAATACTATGAACCAAGGAAAGATGTTTCGCGTGGGACAGCGAGCAATGTAGCTCCTCTATGTTTTAGTAACTACTTTTCCATTGAAGGAAATTTGGACGAAATAGCTGTGGTGCAACACGCTTATCACTTCTTTGGAATCTTTAAATGCCTCTTAGCGGATTTAGTATTCAGCTTATTCGACCGAAGGGAGAGCGAAGCATATTTCGGGGAGAGAACCTCAGAAGATGCGCTGAGAGTGATCTCCGTTGAACTCAACTTCTTTTACCAAGTTCTATACACCAAGGTGGTCGTGGTGCGTTCTAAGATGGGGTATATCTTCAGGTTCATGTCTTCCTCTGCTGTTTTTGTAGCTTTTTTCCTTTTCTATTCATCGGAGAAGCATAATTACCACAATGTTGACATTAAGATTACTTATACCTTGCTCTGCGGCGCCATGGCCTTGGAAGCTATAGGTATTCTCATGCTCGTTTTCTCTGATTGGACTGTGGCTGCTCTAAGGGTGGAGGGTACTGGTCATCGTAATACTTCGCGAAATACCACAACCTTATGGAAAGCCAAATTTATCCAGAAAATCAGTTCATGGGTGGCCATTATCCTTGGGGAGTACCTTAAGCTCAGGAGGCCAAATTGGTCAAGAGAAGACTCATCGAACTTGTTGGATTGGGCTAGAAAAGTCCTGTTCCGAAGGTGGTCGGAATCTGTTTGTTGCTACAACTTGATTGATTATTGCCTCAAAGAAAGCCCCAAAGTGAACAATAACAACATTATCCTTGATTACTTGAGCTTTTCTTACATCAAACTCATCGATGTTTTAGGCCTCAAGGAATTTCGAGACAAGATGAAATACATTTCCAGCAAGCCACTCAGCAAAGAGCTATGGGATTTCATTCTCCAAAACCTGAAAAACCATCCTAATGATTATCATGAAACCCGCAATAGAGTTTCTTCCACTAGAGGTTCTTTTGTTCTCCAGAGTAACGATTGGAAGAATCATTACGATGACTTAATGGCTTTTGACAATAGCGTCGATTTCGATCAGATCGATTTCGATCAGAGCCTTCTTATGTGGCATATCGCTACTGAACTCTGCTATAGCACTGAAGATAAAGACTTCATCGTGAACATTGATGATCTGCATAGACGAGAGTACAGCAAGATCTTATCAGATTACATGGTATATCTTATTATCATGCAACCTACCATGATGTCTTCGATATCGGGTATCGCGCAAACAAGGTTCCGAGACACTTGCGCAGAGGCCAAGAAGTTCTTCGGCCAAAGGAAGTTGGGACCAGGAGTTGAACAGGAAGTGGCATGTAGTAGAATCCTTAGGGTGAATACAGATGTTGACCCTGCTTTTTTGAAGGGAGACACTGACAAATCCGTACTGTTTTATGGTAGTATTCTGGCCAAAAGGCTGGACAATAAGCTGAAGGAACAGAAGTGGAAAGTCATAAGCCAAGCGTGGGTGGAAATGTTGGCGTATGCTGCTGGTCATTGCGGACCAACGAGCCATGTCCAGTTGCTGAGCAAAGGAGGAGAGCTCATTTCTTATGTCTGGTTATTGATGGTTCATTTTGGCATGGCGGGCAACTTCCAAATCAGAGATTCCAGTAGTCTAACTTTAATTGGACCCAAATAATAAAGTTTGTCCTATGTATTTCTTTACAATAAGATATTATGTCTTTCATAACTGGTATAGTTGTATACGGTGATACATGATATGTGTGATAATTAATAAATATGAATTGTGTTTTTGTTTTTCCCCGAAAAAATTCCAATTCTCTAATTTGATCAAAATTAGACAAATATATATCTCTAAATTTGTAATCAAACAAAACATTAATAGTGAAAAGCAAATTGTTGGAAAAAGAAAAAAAAAATAGAGAAAAAAAAAAGATTTAATAGAGAAAGGCCTATACATTTCATAAATATAAATATAAATATATATTTTCTTTTTTAATTAGTTATTGGTGTTTGGGTAAAGAATCATGTTATAGACACTGACGAGCAACACCACAACAGTTTGTTTGTGATGGTCATAGTTATATGTCAGATAAGACCTGCATGATATTCAATCTATTAATTAATAATTACCGTATAACAAACTGTCATTTTACGTGGTCTTGACACTATTAATGTCAATAGTATTGTTAGTGGGTAAAAATGTTCGTTTTTGACTTTTCATACTAATTCTCGCTAAACTAGATGAAAGAGTGACATTCACATTAATTTGTTAATCCAAAGTGCATGTTTTTGTTATGTCCAATAATAGAAGGTAAATTACGCATTTTGTGTATACGGTAAAATAATTTAAATTTTAAAGGTAGAAAAATATATTAACATCCTATATTTTATGTCAAAATTACAATAAATTCTCAGATAAAATATATTTACATTAACACCCTCAAAAAGATTAAAAATATCACACGAACACTCGTTGGTTTTGTATATTTTGACCACTTCTTATTTCAGGTAAATTTTGACCAACTTTTTAATTTGAACTAATTAATAATGAATCTTCATTTAATTAAATTTCTTTATGTAATTCTTCCACTCTAAAGTGTCACTGTAATGACTTTTTACAAAACGGATTACTGTAATTTTAACATAAATCAAAACTATAGTTTGATTTCTTTTCAAATCTTCTTAAAAAGATTTCTTAAAAAAAAATATGAAAAAAAAAATCTCTTGATCAAGTAATATAAGAGAAGAAGTTTTACCAAACCGGTTTCTTCCCTCCAATTTTCTGGCCCGCCAAACGCAATGTCAAGCCTAACACACACCACTCTAGGCTTACCTCCGAGTCCCGGCACCACCAGCTACATTACACCCACCACCATTTTCACGGCTCTCTCTTCCTCCACCACCACCGCTCACCTCAAACAAGTCCACGCCCAAATCCTCCGCTCCAAACTCGACCGTTCCAGCTCATTCCTCCTCAAACTCGTTCTCGCCTCCTGCGTCGTTTCTCCCAGCCTCGACTATGCACTCTCCGTCTTCAACCTGGTCTCGAATCCCGATACCCTTTTGTCCAACAAGTTCTTGCGCGAATTTTCTCGCCGCGGCTCGCCGGGGAAGACCCTTTTGGTGTATGAGAAGATGAGGAAGGAAGGAGTGGGCGTGGACCGGTTCAGCTTTCCGGCGATATTAAAGGCTGCGTCGAAAGCTTCGGCTCTGGCTGAGGGAATGGAGGTTCATGGGGTTGCTACGAAGTTGGGATTCTGTACGGACCCTTTCGTGGAGACGGGGTTGATTCGAATGTACGCGGGTTGTGGGAGGATTATGGAGGCACGAGTAGTGTTCGATAAAATGTCTAACCGGGATATCGTTGCTTGGAGCATTATGATTGATGGGTATGATTATTTCTTTTTTTGATTTAACCAAGCTGGATGTGCTTACATGTTTTGTATGTAGTTCGATTCAAATTGAATTGATTTTAGAAGATATGCCTGAAATATGTTGACCGTTAATTCTTGAAAGGAAATAGCTTGTGGTAGAAGTCTATAGAATTTGCAACAATGAAGTGATAAAACTGCGGTATATTTCTGCCCTAGTTTCCGGGAATGAAAATATAACTGGAAGTGAAGAAACAACAAATTTGTAAAAAATAAAAACAAGAATAAATAAATAAACAAATAAGGAAAGGAGGGAAAAAAGAGAGATAAAATTCAATTTCTAGAAAAACCATTGACATGTACATTTTTTGAACAGGTACTGCCAGAGTGGACTTTTTGACAAGGTTTTTGACCTCTTTGAAGAGTTGAAAAACTCCAATATTGAGCCAGATGGGATGATCCTCTCTATCATTCTTTCAGCTTGTGGCCGGGCTGGAAATTTAAGCTATGGGAAAGCAGTCCATGACTTCATCATCGAGAATAATTTTGCTGTTGATTCTCGTTTACAAAGTGCACTTGTTGCGATGTATGCAAGTTGTGGCTTGATGGATTTTGCTCAAGAATTGTTTAACAAGATGTCACCCAAAAACTTAGTTGTTTCAACTGCCATGGTTTCTGGATATTCGAAAGCTGGGCAACTTCAAGATGCTCGATTGATATTTGACCAAATGTCTGAGAAGGACTTGGTCTCCTGGAGTGCCATGATATCTGGTTATGCTGAGAGTGATTGGCCTCAAGAGGCTCTTAGATTGTTCAATGAAATGCAACTACTGGGAATAAGTCCTGACCATATAACAATGTTGAGTGTCATTTCAGCCTGTGCTCATCTTGGAGCACTTGATAAGGCAAACTCGATCCATATATATGCTGATAGGAATGGATTTGGAGGCAATTTATCTGTTAGCAATGCTCTGATTGATATGTATGCCAAATGTGGGAGCTTGGAAAGAGCAAGAGAGGTATTTGATAATATGCCTAGAAAAAATTTAATATCATGGACCAGTATGATTAATGCCTATGCGATGCATGGTGATGCCGTAAGTGCTCTACGTTTCTTCAATAGAATGAAAGACGAGAATGTCGAGCCCAATGATGTCACATTTGTGGGTTTGCTTTATGCTTGCAGCCATGCTGGGTTGGTTGAGGAGGGTAGAAAGTTTTTTGCTTCGATGATTGATGAATATAACATTGCTCCTAAACATGAGCATTACGGTTGCATGGTTGACCTCTTTGGCCGTGCCAATCTCTTGAGAGAAGCTCTTGAGGTCATAGAGGCAATGCCCATGGCTCCTAACATCGTCGTCTGGGGGTCTTTGATGGCTGCTTGTCGGATTCATGGCGAGAGCGAATTAGGAGAATTTGCTGCCAAACGCCTTCTTGAGCTGGAACCTGACCACAATGGTGCCCTTGTTGTCTTATCAAACATTTATGCCAAAGAAAGAAGATGGGATGATGTCGGGAAGGTGAGGAATCTAATGAAGAACGGTGGCATTTTTAAGGAGAAGGGCTTTAGCAGGATAGAATTAAACAATGAGGTCCATGAGTTCTTAATGGCAGATAGAAAACATAAACACGCTGATGAGATCTATGAGAACTTAGACAAGGTAGTTAGTGAGTTAAAGCTGGTTGGTTATGCTCCAAACACATATAGCGTCTTGGTTGATGTAGAAGAGGAAGAAAAGAAGGAAATTGTTCTCTGGCATAGTGAGAAGTTGGCACTTTCTTTTGGTTTGATAAGTGAAAGAAAAGGTTCAAGCATTCACATAGTTAAAAATCTTAGAATTTGTGAAGACTGCCATGCTTTCATGAAGTTGTCTTCCAAGGTGTATGGGACAGAGATTGTTGTAAGAGATAGGACTAGATTTCATCATTTCAGAGATGGTCTCTGTTCTTGTAAAGACTACTGGTAAGCTGTATTATTTTTATTTATTTATTTTTTTTTTTTTTGGGGGTGAGATTACGCACCCATATGTATAAATATTAAATTCTCCATTCAATGTAGAAGAAAATTTTTTAGGATAACCTAGCATGTTTTTCGTCTTTTTCTTGCTCTTTTCCCAATTTTTTCCCGGTAAGACGGCCACGGAAGTTCAACCATATTTGGAAAAGAGAAAGAAAATCTGTTACAAGCAGAATTAATATTTATTTGCTAGCACAATCAAAATAATGGAACTACAAAGATGTCCATATCATTGCGTAAGATGAGCAACATATACAATTCGATATACTAAACTAGACTATCTAGATATATGAAGTTCGAACTACGAATAGAAAGAACAAAGAAAACGATTAAGCATTTTAGTTTCAAAAGAACAAAAACAGAACCGAAAAGGAGAAAAAGGAAATTGGCTACTCACAAGAAATGAGAAAATTGGACATTTTCCGAGAGCAAAGTTGATCGATATCTACTGATACTCATTAGGTTGGGACTTGGACACTACTTTTTGCAGCAAATTTATAATGTTGGTAACTCTCAAAAGCAGAGAAGAGCCACAAATCCTGCTTCATCTGGCCAAAAATTCTTGACGCCCTGTACTTCAAGAATGCTGGTATTGCTGAAAACAATCTCGGATTTTCAAGTATCGAGCTCTGCCGGTATTCCAGAATCCATGTATTTGGATCAAATTGTACGGCGGAAGATGCCCATTTCCGGTGAGCCCAGGAAGAATTCGCCTTCCGAATTACATAGCCAACCTTTCCATCTGACCACTATTCAGACCAACAGAAGACAAATGAATCGTAAAATAAGAAAAAAGGGATCTTTTTTCGCCTACTCAGGACAACATGTTCGGCAAGACTTTTGGGTTTACCTCTGTGACTCGGCCAGATATAACGGTGAACGATCGCGAAGAAAATCCGGTTGTGAGCAATCCTGCGGTCTGCAAAGGCCATCCCCAAATTCTTATCTCCTCCATTGACGATTGGTACAATTTGCAATGCGAACTTAGCAGCAAACCATCCTGAAATCCGAAAAAACCAACTTTTTTGTTAGCAAAACAGAGATCTTTGAATGAGTTTTCGTTACAGTAAAAGAAAAATAGAGAAAGACGTGGTTACTAATCAAGTACCTGGCCGATTTCCCATCTGGAATTAGCGTAGCTGCAATTCGAAATCTTTCCATCGACAAGACCCTGCAACGATTTCTGCAAGAACCTCACTTTCCCATTCAAATCTCTCACAGCCCAAGATTTCTCTCCAACACTCCTCACCGTAACCGGCGAAAACACCGGTCTTAAAACCCCAGAAACCATCCAAGAAAACCCAAATTCCGCCACGAAAAACAAGCTCAACACCCCGAACAGTCTCAAGAAATCACTTCCACAGCCCCATTTTCTCTCCCTTTTCCTTATCTTCTTCTCCTTCAAATTAGTCCTGGCAGATGATCTGAGACCGGGGGACATCGGAATCGGAGTGGTGGCGTTCGATGTCGGTGTCGACATAATCGAAGAGCTAAAAGAGATGGGAGTAACTTCAACCTTGGGGTTTGGCCTAGAAGCGGTTGAGAGCTTGGTGAGGGAGCTTTTCTGTATGCTGAAGGGCATGAGATCGAGTGTGGCATTGATACTTGCCAAGCACATTTCGCAGTCGCAATTCGCATCTTTTCGGCAACCCGGGTAGTAGCAGCTGTCTCGGGTTTCTTCGACGCTGGCGGATGTGGCGGCGGCAGCGGTGGTCGATTTCGCTGAAGTCGTTGATGCTAAGACGACGGCTTTCATGGCTGCTTTTGGGTTTTCTGATTAGCTTGCCTAGATTTCAGTTGAGAGTTTTCAGTGTTGTTTGTTTATATTTTAGTCTCCGTGGTTTTCAAATTTGAATGCAACGGTCATATTTGGAACGGTTAGAGCGAGAGTTTGAAAGGGGAGACAGGAGAGACGAGTTGTAGTAGTCAAAAGACTGTAATAGCCCTAATCTTTCTACATTTATATGTTGTACCCTTTGGTACTATCATTCTGTGCAGGTGATTGCTCTCATAATTTTTAGGGCATTTTTGTTATTTATTGATTTTTTTTTTTCCCTTCTTTTCCCAAATTGAAACACATAATTTATTTGGAGATCATTTATGGCCCCATTTAAGATTGAGAAGAGGGTAATGAGTGATTTTCTAAGTTGATTCTACTGATATAACACTAATTGTCAAAAATATCAGTCTATAACACAATCACACACAATTTATAAATTTATAATTTATTAAAAATTTAGGTGTTACTTTTAAGCAGTGTAATTCTTTTGTAAATTAAATTTATTAAATGCTCGCACTTTTTTTTTTCTACATAACTATTTTTTACAAACAATACAATTATAACAAAATGCAGCAAAACACAAGACGATAATACTAAATTGGCTTTATATATCATCTATTTATAAGATATCATCAAGTATTTAGGATTATAGAGTGGTTATCACACTCTTTAAATATGGAGACAACTGATAATATATACATAGGAAAAGAAAATATATATCATGTCACATGACGAACATAAGTTATAATATGAAATTAATTATATGCCGTAGTTTGTTACATACGATACCAATCTGTATCAATATCACTTGCGCCTCAAGTACTAATTTTTTATGGTGCTTAACTTTAAAGAAAAGGGGAAAAAAATTTCTTTGCAAAAGGGTTATGTTTTTTCTCTTTTTTTTTTTTTTTTTTTTTGAAGGGATACAAAAGGTTTAACAATTAATTTACCTTGCCACGAAAGTTCCTTAATTTTTGTCAATTTAAGATTTATAACCTTTTTTTTTTGGGGGGGGGGAAACAAATTTACGTTTATAAATAACTGAGCGGTCAATGCTTGTATACTAATGTAGAGTCAGAAATAAACCAAATGGCGACACTCTTGGCATATACTTCGAAAGGTTACATCAATTTTCAAGATTTTGGGACAAAATCACTTGTATGTTTTTTCATGGATTTCTCAACATATCATGTCTCATTGATATACATATGGACATGTTGTTTACTACTTTATTAGCAGTTCACAGAAAATCAGCCTTCCAAACTTGTTTTAAGATGTAACTGGTCCAAAAGGGTATGCTCCTCGTCATCATGCTGGTGTTAATTTCTTCCTTGTCGTTATCTTATGCCATTCAAAAAGAGGTTTGTTCCATTCCAAATGCTTTCAAGAGGAATCTCTTCACATTATTTAAATTTACTTTTTTTAAATCAGTTTTCTTTAAATACTTTTTTTTTTTAATAATTAGTAGCTCTGTCATGTTATGCTAGAACTTTATATATATATATATATATATATATATATATATATATATTAAACTTGTTTATAAGACAATATTTCCCATGGCACACAGAAAAACCAGAATTGAGAATACTGCTTGGAGATGTGGACCTGCATTTGGCTCCCGTCCATAGAATCTTTACGCAAAAATATTATTTTAGCTATCCGCAAAATATATTTTGTTCTGTCGTTTAAGTAATTTTCGAGCGTAATTAAGACGTGTTACAAATGAATTTCTTGAAGAGGAAGGCATCTGAGGATTGATGGTTGAGACTGGAACATGTCGTGCTTAATGTCACAGGAAGTTTGAACTTTGAAATACTGCTTTGTTGCTTGCCATAACCATCCATGGAACATGATTCTTGACGCCAAAGACTATAATAAGACGTTCTCTGTTCTCAGATCAGTTGTGGAACCTTTTGAAAACGACAATTATCAGTTAAAGAAAATGGTTCGACACAAGAAAAGGCATATATAAGTTGCAAGTTAGTAGTGTTACGGTGCTGAATAAACATACACTGTCACATTTGTATATAAGTATTAAGAAGTGCTGGTAATTAGAATTCTCATGTGTCAAAAGACTACTGTATTTGGTATCATGATCTGGACCTTCTGCCTTCTAAGATTTTATCAAGCATATAATGCATACATAAGGAACGTGTTAGTTTGTTAATGTTCATGATTATGAACTATTCTTGGTCAACATTAGACTAGGAACCTATCTATTCATAATCAAATGACCAAAGTTTAGCTTAGTAGAAGAACCGGAGACCTTCTGGCTCGATCTTGAAGGAAAAAATTGTATCAAAAAGAAACTAAACGTGTTGAACATGCTGTTCATTATTAGAAAAAGCACTGGCTTTTTATAATGAGACTAAAATAAGTCTTTCTTCAACCACTGACTATGGTGGGGGGAAAGTCATATTTTTAGGTTGAATAATTGAGGCTTTTATGTTATGTTAATATAGTAGAATTAGTCCTTTCTGGTGAAGTGGGAAGTTGACTTCTAATAATGAGTTTATTTATGCAGAAGAGGACTGGATATGTTATTGATTTTCTTGGCTTTTTAATAAGCTAATGTGAGACAGGTAGAGAAAATATCTTAGGCACCAAGAAAATAACTACTAGTCTTTTTTTTTTTTTTTTTTTACATAAATACATACATTCCAACCCCGATCATTTTATTTTCTTTCTAAACCAGTTCAAAAGTTAGCGACTTAAAATATATATTTAAAAAAAAAAAACCATGCTTAGAATTTCTCAAACAAGTTTGGAATTTTGTATGATAAGGAAAGAAAATGAGTGTGAAAACAGAGACAGAAAACAGAGTCCTCTTGTTTGTCTTGTACTTATGATTGAATTATTATTCCAAAGAAGGAAACTCAATATCGATCCCAAGAAACCAGAAGCAAAATAACTCATATGTTGGTGTTATAGGAATGAATATATTTCTTTTCCATTTTAAGAAAAGAAGCAATTTTGTTTTTCCACTTGACAAATTCAAGATAAGAAAAATGAAGCATATACCCAATATTGAATTAAGTGGAAAAATCTTAATAATCAGAACTAGGAACCAAGTAGTCTCCACTGATATAAAAATTTTCCTGTACATGAACAAAGATGAGAATGAGAGAGAGACTGATTTAAGCCATGAAAGGCCACCAACTAGGTTCAACTATCAATATTATTGCAACCTGAAAAAAGAGCTAGCGGTTCCTCCTCTTCCTCCGGTTATGAAAACTCCAAATTAGTACAATGATGTGCTTGTTGATCTTGAGTACTTCTTTGATGAAGAAGATGGTGAAGATGACAAGTCACCTGACCTTCTCCTAAGCATCTGTCTCATCCCATCGGCCACTCGAACCGCAGGGTTCGATTTGAACTTACGACAAAACGACATGTGAGCTTTCACAGCTTCTTCCATACCGAATGGACTTTTACCTTTGCTAACCTCATCTCGAACAGCTTCTGAGCACAACCCACATAGCCATTTTCCATCAAATTTGGCCTTGACATCTGTGATATAGTCTTGAGTACAATCTTCTTTCAATCCACAGCACTCACACTTAGCCAACTCAATGTCCATTTTCTCTTTTCTTTTGTTTTCTTTTCTGCGTGTTTGGAGGGACGAAAAATCTGACAACAAAGTGTGATAGGGTTCGAGGAAAGTGAGGAAACCAAGTAGTACTAATGGATAATTATGGCTAATTTTCCTAGTTGGATTTGATTGCCTCAGTGGGCTTCTTTTATACTTTTGCTTTTTTCCACTTCCTGTGTTTGGTTTTTCTTTTTCTCACTTGGAGTGGTTTGATGGCTTTGTTGCTTCAAGAACTAGGAAGTGTTTGTTGTTTGGTGTTGTCATGAGAGAGAAGAGAGAGAGAGAGAGAGGGAGAGGGGGAGAGAGAGGGGATGAGAAAGAGAGCTTATAAGCTGAGGGTGGGGAAAACTGCCATAATTTCCTCCATGTTCTAAGGGACATGGGGCAGTGGGAAATGCGACAAGGGTGGTCGGGTGGGGCCCACAAAACTGGCCTTAGCATTTTGTACTTATTGCAAGCCCAATTAATAGAAGGAATGCTTAGAAGGGAGCTAAGTAAATTGGTCTTTTCTCTCTCTCTCTCTCTAAACTATACTTTATGTTTTTGTCTGTTTTGTTACATCATGGTAGTTTATATTTTCCTTTTGGTTGAGAGACAGTTACTTTCGGTTGAAGTTGTGGTTTATACTAGGCTCCTTTTGGCTATGGCTTCACTTGACTTGGCTCAAAACTTTTGGCCAGGGCTAAGGTTTTTGGCGCTTGTTTGTTTGGTTATCTTGGTTCCATGAACGTGTTGACCACTTGACTTTGATGTATTATTAAAGGCTTACTATTGTAACAAGGTCAACATCACAAACCATGCTTTATTGACCAATAGGCTTTGGTTAGTCGAACAGCCAATGATTTATCCAACGGATCTAAATTATTTGGGCTTTCTTTTTATTTGTTTATGAAAGTCTAGATTTGGTTTTCATAGCATCGAAGGAAATACATTCGATTAGATTATGTTTAGTAAAAAATTGTTTTAAGAGGTAATCAATTATTTCACTTTACATTTCTATTTGTAATATGTCCCTATTTTCTGGTTTAGCTAGTCAACTATCTATGTGGTAGTGAGTTTTTATTTGTTAGAATGGAAATGACCAAACGATTTCTGTGGTCATACACAGTTCACGGAAATAGTTGAATGTGACATTATATAAACAGCAAAATTATATGACAACAAAGACTAAATGAAACTTGAACGCTCTATATGTTTCACCTCAATAATGCAGACAACTTTTCTGCATGATTAGAAGAGACCAAATTTTTCCACAGAGAAAGTAATATATCTTGATGTGATTTTAGCCACAATTCACAAGAAAGCTCCTTTTGCACCCAATAAAATAAAATATCTAAATGTGAAGCATATTGTTAAGCCTAGCCAAAATTACAATGCTATTTGCCAACCCTTTTTTTTTCATGATGCAATAGTGACTGTGCCTTAGCATCACCAAGAAGAAACCAATGTATTGACTATGAAGGTTGATGCTCAGATTTTCCACGTTGAGATTATGTTACTATTGTTTTCCAGCTATATGATCAGATTGCTAATTTGCGACAACCGTGCGCTGCATGTGGACTTTAACTTGTCCTGTTGACCAAAATCAGTTCCAGGGATCTTGGTTTGGACATGCTCAGTTTAATTAAGTAGCATGAGTTAGATTCTTAAAAGTGTTTTACTTAAAAAGAAACAAGGTCATTTGATCAGTAATTATACTTTATGCAGAGAAAAATACATAAGATATATTTCTTAAAAAGTAGGCTTTATTACTACTTTTGCTCGAGTGGAAAATTTTGCTGGAAAATGTGCGTGTATATAAGTATATTTTTACTCAAGGCGCCATTAAATCTTGAATTAGTAATCCTATTATGGTCATATGATTGATTTTTATATTTCATAGAACCCATTACCATTAAGAACAAAAGTCAACAGTTTCAAGACAATTTTTAATCAAATTTGAAAGCAAAACACATCAACCATTTTGTCCAAACATTCATATCATATTGTCATGACCTTCGCTGAGTCACTAAAAGGAGAATGTAATTTTCATCGTTGATATTATCCAATGAAGGAAAACTTTTAGAGGATCATTTATATCACACCGCCTTAATTAGAATTATCACAGCTTTAGCATTTGTTAAAATATCAATTTTCAGATCATGTTTATTATATATGGTTGTACCAAATCTAAGCTTAAATGGACTTCCATTTAGATAAATGTCTAGCATGCAAATTTAGTTGAGCAATTAACTAAAAATGAGCACAATCAACCTCTGAAAAGCCTTATTAGACAGCCAGAAAATTGACTCGATATTGATTTTGCACCAGAAACCAAATGATTTGCTAGATTTTGAAGAATTGTCACTCCAAAAATGGCCCACTTGTTAATTAGTAGCAGATTCTTAATCTGGTCCACAAAGTGGCCTTAGATTCGATAGCTGCCGATCAAACTGATGTAAACGAGAGAGGAAAAACACATACAATCTTCTCTGCACTCATGACTAATTAAGGAATGTTTGGAAGGAGGAGAGTTTGAGCCAGTTAGTTCTTTATTTCCTTAACCAACTTGATGCCTACATTGTTTTCATTATACTTTATATTGCAAGGACAAATCTCTCTACCAATTCATGAACTTATGGACATGTATGGAATTCATGGCTAGACATCTCTTGCCTTCTTCAAGCACCAAAACCAGCTTATTAGAACAACATCATGTGCCCTTTGGTAGATTGCTGGTTCATGATGCCTGTCTAATCATTATAAGAAGGTTTCAGAATTTTCAACCATAGTGCTTAATTAGAACTTCCTGTTATAAACTGTTTGCTAGCTAAGAAAGCCTAACTTTGTTTGCTGATATGACTCAACTTAAATATTTTACTTAAAATCTTCTTCTCACTTTGTCACAAACAGTACTGTGAGCCGTGGACAGAAGCTATCGTATTCAAAACCCATATGATTATGCTAACAAATCGATTGAATCGAGACAAACATCGAACCCTTTTAGAGAAAACAATCAGATTATTAACATAGATAATGTTCTGCTTGAACTAAAAAAAGACACAATTCATGGATGCATAATACTGTAAGCAAACAATACATTAACAAATAAGGAAACTAGCTTAATTAAACAGCTTGTTGTCCTCCATGTGAAGCAGAGAATTGTTGCAGAAATATTGTCCTCCATGCAGAAAAAAGACTAAGCTTGGTATAAATCCATAAATATGATAGGTCCACAGACAAGCCATGGACAAGCAAGTGGGGCTGCTGAGCCTGAACAGACTTGAAACGCCATTTATGAGAGTTTGAATATTGGCCATGTAAAATCATGGTCATTTCATGCTATACATGCATTTTGAGTACTTGGTCTGGTGGATGTCCGGCAATTCTAGTGGTCACAATGGCATTTATTATTGAAGTCTAAAGAGTGATCATCATGAGCTGGTCCAGATACTGATACCCTTTAAAATTATATTGCTGTTTCAGATACAAAGATCTGCTTCAATGGAAGTTAATAATATTGGATATATATGCCAATAAGTTATATACTAGAATTGACCTACGGCTACGTGATTTCAAGTTTTCACTTTCCCTTTTTTTTTAATAACCAACCAACTTCATTTATGACTTCAGGCTTTTTTTTAGAAAGTTCTGTATAGATTTCTTCAGAGAAATTACTTACAATTATGAACCTTGTTCCAAGTAATTAAGAGATTGGTGTGGTTGGTTTAGGGTTATGTATGTCTTAACTAGAAAGTAGGTAAACTAAAAATTGATGTTTAAAGATTTTCTTTAAAGTTAGGTCCTTGTGGGATCAAATTTCCATATATTCATCATCACTGCATACTTGGAATTAAATTTTTTCAATTGCAATTGGTTTGGGTTATGGCATATGATATAATCGTTCTCCCTCAAAATTCCACACTTTCTTTGTTAAGCAGAAAAGTCAAACAGTTAAATGGCCTGTAATTTGGAGTCTCTATATCCTTGTAATTACAGCTAATTAGATCACTCAATTGAAGTGTTCTATTCTTTGTGATGTGCTATCTCAGGTCTGTCTTAATACGTGTTATGAATTTCTCAATTGATAGATGTGTAGAATCTAATTATATATATTAGCATAGATTATCTTGATATTAATCACTATAATTGCTATCAGTAGTTTTGTTAGACGTGTAGAATCTAATTATATATATTGGCATAGATTATCTTGATACTAATCATCATAATCGCTATCGCATAACGCGGATTTAGTTTTATTACGAATTACGACTCCATAACAAGTTCAACAACTTAAAACTAAGATGAGGTAAGGAACCTGAATCATAAAACAGGAAGGACCATGAGAAATTAACCCCTAGTTGATTATATAATTACCATTAGATTTTTAAACACTCCTCATGAAGGTAACAATAATATAATCCTTAAAGCTAAGTAGGCTGAAAAAAGATATATATCCA